>OZ020614.1:32575101-32960915 GCA_963971575.1 Liopterus haemorrhoidalis | reverse complement strand
ACAAACCCCAAAATAATAATAATAATAATAATAATATTTATTAATGTTGATACATTATAAAAAATGTTTACACAAGTCAAAATATTTAAAAAGTACAAATTTAAAAATGATTTAACAAAAAAAAAACTAAGTAAATATAATAAGTAAAGTAAATAAAATTACAATTTTTTACATATAGATGATTTGAAGTTTTGGTCTGTGCTTGTATGATTTGGTGTATTTTACTTATCATCGATGTAAATTCTTCAGTTTGAACGCTAACTGTCTTGTTCGTTTCACAAGTTTGAGTCGAAGTGTTTGTGTATGTTTTATTTATTGTTTCTTTTGTTAATAGTTTAATAGTGTCCTTATGTTGTTCTATTTGTGCTAAGTGTAATTCGTTCAGTTGGTTTAATTTTGTGAGCTGCTCCTGGAGGTTTTTGTATTTTTCTTCTAACTGCAAATTCTGTGGTGGCCAGTTTATTACGAAGATCTACAGTAATATTTGAATTATTTTGACAAGTATTCAAGTTCGATTCGCTATGTTTTATATTTATTATACTGCAGTTCCTCGGGCTTGATGGTGAGTGTTTATTTGGAGTTAACACTGATTTATCTCTATTTTGTAAGGATGACATTTTGGATAGTTTTTGTGCGCTTTAGCAAAGATGATGACATAAGATTAATAAATAAAACACTCGGTAAGTTTCACAAATATCAGTTTAATATACTCTATACGTATTTCGGCAGTGACGCCATCAACAGGAGTTCAAATTACAAACTAAACTTATTTGTTAACAAATACATTCAGTGGGAACAAATATTATGGTAGGGAATACAAGTGTAAACCATATTAGCAGATAAGGGAAAAAAGGGAAAAAAGTTATTTACCGATTTATTAGGGGTGAGTTGTAAACGTTAATCTGGTCATTCATTAAGGGAATTCCAGAGTTAATATTTTTGTGAATTTCTCGGTATTCTAAAAGGTTCAGTTTAAGGCTTTTATTGTGTATGTGTAGCATTTTGAAGTCATTAACGGAAAGGTTATGATTATTGGAGATCATATGTTCTGCTTGTTGGACTGTTCTACTTTTTTATTTTGGATGGCTTTCAAATGTTCACCAAATCTTGTAGCAAATTTTCGACCAGTTTGGCCTATATATATTGTTGAGCAATCTTGGCACGATGCTTGATAAACTCCACTTAGTTGTGTAAATCAGTTTTATCTAGTTTATTATTAACGAGTAAATTTTTAATTTTATGTTTATTATAAAAGCCTGAAGTTATATTTGATTTCTTTAATTTTGATCCTATTTTGAAACTAACCTGGCCGTGAAAGGGTATTTTTTTATAAATTTTTGTATCAGTATACTTGGGGGATAAAAATATGTTAATAAAAGTTTTTCGCGCCTTTTTCTAATAATTTTGTCAATTTCAGCCTTGTTATAACCTTTATTAATAGCAATTTTGTAAATAGTTTGTAATTCCAGATTGTAGTCTTCATCAGAGAGTGGAACTTTTAATAATCGGTCTACATAACAATTGAAAGCAGCCATTTTTGTATTATAAGGATGTAAAGTTGAAGCAGGAATGATGGTGTCAGTATATGTCGGTTTTCTATAGATTTTGAAGTTGAGTTTAGAACAAGAATGTGAGATGGAAAGGTCTAAGAAGTTTAAAGAACGATTATTTTCTATCTCCATAGTAAATTTTATTGAAGGATTGATATCGTTAATATGGTTGAAAAATAATTTTAATTGCCTATTACTACCTTCCCAAAGACAAATAATATCATCAACATAACGATACCAGAATTTAATACAGTGACGGAATTTGTTGGAACTACTAAAAATAATTTTCTCCATATGATCCATTAGTTTTTCAAAATAGGATCAAAATAGGTTAGTTTCAAAATAGGATCAAAATTAAAGAAATCAAATATAACCCCAGCCTTTTATAATAAACATACAATTAAAAATTTACTCGTTAATAATAAACTAGGTAAAACTGATTTACACAACCAAAGTGGAGTTTATCAAGCATCGTGCCAAGATTTCTCAACAATATATATAGGCCAAACTGGTCGAAAATTTGCTACAAGATTTGGTGAACATTTGAAAGCCATCCAAAATAAAAAAGTAGAACAGTCCAACATAGCAGAACATATGATCTCCAATAATCATAACCTTTCCGTTAATGACTTCAAAATCCTACATATACACAATAAAAGCCTTAAACTGAACCTTTTAGAATACCGAGAAATTCACAAAAATATTAACTCTGGAATTCCCTTAATGAATGACCAGATTGACGTTTACAACTCACCCCTAATAAATCGGTAAATAACTTTTTTCCCTTTTTTCCCTTATCTGCTAATATGGTTTACACTTGTATTCCCTACCATAATATTTGTTCCCACTGAATGTATTTGTTAAAAAATAAGTTTAGTTTGTAATTGCAACTCCTGTTGATGGCGTCACTGCCGAAATACGTATAGAGTATTTTAAACTGATATTTGTGAAACTTACCGAGTGTTTTATTTATTAATCTTATTTTAAATATGTTTCACCGAGAATACACGGACTCCTCTGTCAATTATAAAGATGATGACATTTTATCAGCGGTGATTTAAAAGGTTAATTTGTGCGCTGTCGAACTGTAAAGATATGATAAAGATTATATGTTCTACCCGCTGCTTGTTTACGTTTGTATGTGTGTATAGAATTAAGAGACGAATATCTGTTGGTAACACTGCACTAGATTTTTGAAATAAGAAGAACAAGCAAAAATCAACTTTATTGTTCGTTTATAGATTTAGATTTAGATTCAATTTAATGCACTGAAATTTATACGCTATTATACAAAAATAATCTATAGGGTTTTCTTTAAAACTTCCACTAACACTAAGTTTTTTTATGTAAGAATAAACAAATAAAAATCACTTTATTCAACTCGATTATATAAATAGTCAAAACGTCATCTCGTTCGTCGTCTACTCCGAGTACCTACAGATGTGTTGTTATACGTAACTGTACGTTATCGTTCACAACCTTCAAAATTAATACTTATCAGTGGTGCAGCCAAGGGGGGGGGGCTAGGTCCCTCCCAGGACCAGCAGATTAAACGGCGCTGCTAGGAGTGTTGAAGATAAAATTTGTTAACCACAACCAGTGGCGCAGCCTTGGGGGGGGGGGCTGGGCTCCTTCCAGGACCAGCAGATTACATGGCGCTGCTCGGAGAGTTGAAGATAAAATTTGTTAACCACAACAGTAGTTAATTTGTAAATTGCTTCATTGTAAAAATATTGGCATCTTTTCTTATTTCGTATAAATAAACATTTTTTTAAGATTGCCTACTCTTGATAAAGTGACATAATTATTGTTCAAGTGAAAATACATCACTTTCCAAATATGCTCCAACGAATTATATGAAGGGGAGCGTTGATCCTTTTTCCCCCTGACACATCGACTAAAACATTCGCCCAGTCAAATGATAAAACTGTTTTAAACAACTAATTACTCGTTTCAGATAAGTGGAAATCTGACTTCGGTATAACCTTCAGAATGTAATTTTAAAATGACACCTCAAACGTGAAACAGAGTAGAAATAGTAGAAATATAATAGTAGAAATATATAAGAGAGTAGTTTTGGAGACAATCGCGCTCTTAAAATCGGTATTTGGTTTTATTTTGTAGATAAATGTGAATATCAATTTCTTCTTAGGTATTCTTGAAATTATGATGTTTTACACACAAAAAGGACTGATATAAGTTGTACTGAACAACAGTGGCGTATTCAGGGGGGGGGCACAAGCCCCCTCTGAAGGTCCAATGAAATGAAAATTTAACAAACTAACAAAACATTAACATTAATTTAGCAAAATAACTTATGTATTTTACAATAATAATAAGCTATATTTTATTACGATTAGTGATTAACAGAGAATGCACATTTACATGTTATTTTTAGGTTTTCGTAGGTATAATCAAGAAATCCTTATTCCGTCACGTGAGTCTGTTCGTTCGGTACAAACTGTGGCCAAGCGGCTGATTTAGAGAACTGAACATAAGTAAAAGAAATATTGAGACTTCAAAAACATATCCCGCGAAAAATATAAATAAATATGTATTTATCGAAGAAAAAATCAAGTGAAAGTTATTGATACATGGATTAACAATTACATTTTTTATCAACAAATAATGAAATTATTATTTGATATAAACATCAATATCCAACAGCAGGGATGTCAAACTGATTTGGGTCGCAGTCTATTTTACATAAAAAATGATAAGCAGTGAAGCAACTTAAAAATCCCGAAAGGTTTCTTGACATTTTTTTATAAACAGAAAAGGGGAAGAGAGTATATTTTTAAATATATTTTTCCCCTAAATAAACTCAAGTGATATTAATTACCGCTTCAAGGGCCACAAATAATGAAGTTGAGGGCCGCATGTGGCCCGCGTGCCCTTGAAATTTGATCCGGCCCTCCTCAAGACAAAATCCTGGCTGCGCCACTGATACTTATACTTAAAATTTAAATTAGAAGTTTGTAGACGCCAATCCCTTACGTTAATTTATAATTGACGCATGCACAGTAAGCACTTGTCAACCTAAAAATTTCTATGACCATATTTTTTTATTTCTATCCACATCTTTATGTTTTCTGTGAGCATAAATATAACTTTTTCCTCTATTTTAATTCTTTTCAGAATTATGAAACACTCAAAAACTCATTATCAAATGTAAACAGCTGTCAAATATCGATCGATAAGGTAGAAAATTTCTGTCAGTGGCTTAATTTCTTAATTTATATTCTGAATAGTACTTAATTTCTACGTACAAATTTTATGTTAAGTACTAATTTCACGTTAAATCTAATTTATAATTTGGAGGTTCTGAACGAAGCATTACATTTTGTGAAAAAATCGTATTTTTTTTTCGACTTATTTCCTTAATCTTCATCTTAACAGCTTTCTTTTGATACCACGCAATACATTTTTTAAAAACAATTATTTTTTTCATCGACGCAAATAAATCGATATTTTTCGAAAAACTAATCTGATCAAAAATTCCTATTGAATTATTCCGGTTATCATCAATGTACCATGGATATTTTTTTCAACCTTAGTGTGAGTTTTAGATCAACCCCTCTGGGAAAAGGGTAGGAGACAAAAGTTTTTTGACATATTTTTGCGAAAATCCCATTAAAAAATCGATAGTGAAATATAAATTTTTCTTGTTTAGCCACGCATTAAGAGGTTTCATTTAATACACCGCTCAAAATTAAATATATATATATATTTATTTTTTCATTAAACACATATTTCTTTATATTTATCTCGTGATGTGTTTTTCTGAACTCTCAGTATTTTTCCCATATGTGGGTCAAATAGTTGTTTAGGCATACTAAATTTCAACTTTCTATGTTTAGTAGTTTGGCTACAATTTCTACCATACTAATAGACACATGAGTGACGGAATAAGGATTTTTTGGTGGTTATGCCTACAAAATCCTAAAAAAGAACATTATTTACGAAATGAATATGTTGGCGATTACGATTTCTGAGTTCTGACAAATTTAAAATTTCCGAGAATTCCCCGGACCTTTTGCTTACAATGTTATGAAATGTCGCAGAATAATTTAATGTTAAAGGGTAATGCATATTACCTGAAAACTGTAATAAAATTTAGTTTAACTCAAATTGTTTTTATTAAGTATACAATTACAAAAAAACAAAAATTTAAATTATGAATACAAACATTTTACAAACCTTAAACCTGGAAACCTGGCCAAACCCAATTTGACTGCACAGTATGTTTATGTAGTAAGCTGTCATCAGTTAGCAGTATTTGGTAAGGTGAGGGGGGGTGATTATACAAATATAATTGTGTAATTATTTTTTTTAAATACAAATTATATACAATAAATAATTATAATTTATAATAAATACAAAATTCCAAGTACAGATAGTAAACTTATTATTGTTAAAAAGAACATTATTAAAATCACAGTATTTTTTTAACTGAATTCAAAATTTATTCATTAAAATTACTTCGTAGAAAACATTTAAAATCTTTCCAAATTATGGATATTTTTGAGTAGGTCTTAGAAAATAATCGATTAATCGATTATGAAATAAAAAAAAAACATACACTCGCCGTCAAAAAAATGGGACTGTCTTAATGTTGTATTTTAAAGGCTGACAAAAAATTATTTAACCGTTTTATTATGAAACTATAAGTAATGGGAGGTAATAAAATGTCTGCATAAAGAAATATTTTTTGTTGCTAAATAAACAAGCTGTAACAATAAATAATGCTCGTTTGAACGAAGACTATATAATATCGCATATTAAGTATACTTAAGTTTTAACACAAATAACTCATTGTTAAAATAAAATTTTGCCATTAGTTACCCATCTTAGAGATTTATAAACTCCTACAAGTCTTTTTATGTGCAATAAAATTAAAATGTGACGGAAGACGTTGCACGAGCTGCGTCATTATATGAAGATGGGCGCAGTATTGGAATATCGCTGGAGTTTTGGATGTAGCTAAAAACTCTATTAATTACGCTATAAAGCGTCATCAGCGAACTGGCTTCTACATAAAAAAACCTGGTTCAAATTATCCACGAGCCACAAGCGCTCGAAACGGCTGATTCCTTACCCTAATTGTTCTGCGCGATCGTGACTGGTCCTTAACTTTTTTCGCACGTCATTTCGAAGATCGAAATTTGGCAATTTCATCACGAACTGTCCAAAGACGATTGAGGAAACAAGAGCTTGTATCTAGAAGACCTGTAATTTGCCAGGCTTTTCTCGCAAATTATCGAGTTGGAAGATTGCGTTTCGGTCGTGAGCATTTGGAACTGACTGGACACAAACTATAGCAGTATATTGTACAGAAATGAGTAGCGGTTGAGCTTAATTCTCCAAATGGGAGAGAACGAGTGTTCTGAACGCCTAGTGATCTAGGGACTTTATTGAAAAGAAGAGAGCAACCAGTGTTTCAACAATACAACTAAGTAATTTCTTAAAAATAAAATAAAATTATCGATTAATAATAAATTAATCGATTAGTTATTAATTAATCGAAACCAAAAATATCATATGATTAACCGATTAACTGAAACAAAATAATCGATTCTTTCAAACATTCCTTTAATCATTGCCATCTCTAGGTAGATGTGTCCTCTTGCCTCTTACTGCAGGCGCCCATGGCCGAAACCAATATTTTTATGTATTGTGAGACACATCTTCAACAGTAACAGAGAAATTTTAGGGCGTTTTTCTCTTCTTGGAACTCGTACAGAATGCAGTGTCAAATATACAGCTTTTATCACTCATCGTGTTAAATACTATTTATTACGATCTGTGTACGAATTGTTATATTGTTGTTTAATTAAGGGCTAACTAAATTATAGCATAGAATAGTTCCGAGCGTAAATACACGTAGCAGTTGATGAGCTCTAAAACAGTTTTTAATAAAAAAAAAAAATCTTGCGCAGGTTTAGTACTCTGGTGAAAATTCTTATTTTTCTTATCCTTCAGTGTACCGCAAAATAAAAAGGTTGCAAAACACCATTCTACGTTATATATTTTATCCATTTTTATTTATAGCCAATGTTCGGTTATGTTAAAAGTTGATGTAACTTTTGATTTGGCCGCATAAAATGCAGGTCGGTTAACTTATATGATAATATAAAGTATAAAATATCCAATAACCGTGGTTTATAGAAGTAGATAAAACTATCTATATAAACTTATATAGTGCATCAAGCTTACAGCACAGCTTTCATTCAAAACTCAGATAATATATTGTATCATCACTGTTCCGCTCACTTCATAACTTTCAAACTTCGATAGTCTAATATCAACATTGTTCAGTATGTTGAAAAATTGAAACAATTTAAAAAATGAAATATGTACCATCTCCGCAGAATTTATATGCAATTATTTTATACCGATCGAACTATAGAAGATAGAAGAAGAATAATAGAAACAGAGCTCTTAGTTTACTCGTCCTGCTCTGATTATATACAAAGGGCCGTCGAAAGTTCTTACTGCTAAAAAAAGGTGAAAAAAATTAGATGAAGTGTGAACTTTAACATATTTTACGGTTTTTAGGGTTTTGTAAATATGTCACCAAAAAACCCTTATAACGTCACTCATGTATTTGTCTGTCTGTACGGAAGAAATTTTAGCCAAACGGCTTAACATAGAAAGTTGAAATTTGGTATGCTTATACAATTCTTTGACCCACATATAGGAAAAATACAGAGAGTTCAAAAAAACACATCCCGAGATAAATATAAACAAATTGAGTGGCATATCAAATCAAACCACTTAGTATCAAATCAAACCACCATGTATCCTGTACGTGTATCACCAGGTAAATTTTTATTTTTGAAAAATCTTTTTTATGGGATTTAAGCAAAAATATGTCAAAACTTTTGTCCCCTACCCTATCTCCTAGCGGGATTGACCTGAAAATTTGAAAAAATCCTCAATAAACATTGAATGGAACCGGAATAGTTTAACAGGAATTTTAGATCAGATTGGTTTTTCGAAAAATGTTGATTTTATTGTGTCGTCAATAAAAAAAATATTTTAGAAAAAAATTATTGTAAGGAACGAAAAGGAGTTTTTTAAAATTTGTTTTTTTAAACACGATTTTAGCCAAAAATGTACTAAAAAAGTTCTTGCCCCGCTCCCTTTTACCCAAAGAGGTTAAACTAAAATTTTGAAAAAAATATAGTTAATGTTAATGTACATTAACTATATTTTTTTCTGAGCCGGAAATGTAAGAAAGGAATTTTTGATCAGATTGCGTTTTTGAAAAATATTGCAGTTTTTGACAAAATTAATTACTTTTTTAATTCATGGGTAAATTATGGCTAATTAATGTAATGGATTTTTTGTATTTATGGCTAAGACAGTATGTGTCTTGTTTTTTTAATCTAAAAACACAATAAAAATTTTTAACAGCTGAGCAGCTGAGAACCAGGTTCCTATGTATAAATACTATGAACGCCTTATGATATACTTATAAATCATTGTAACAATAACATACAGTTAATAGTGAAAAATACGTTTCTGAAATTAGTAGGGTAACAGGGAGTGCTCTGGAAACCCTGAAATTTGCAAAAATTCACAGTCGATGACCACGGTCATCGGCAGCGCCCACGAGCACGGTGGTTTCCCCGTTGACCTTTGTACTTCTTTCAAGGTCACGCTGAAGAAGTGTCCAGAAAGCGAGGTCACAGTTGAAGAACCCCCTTCTCCTCCGAATCCCCGCCCCCTACTTCGAGCTCCCACCTGAAGATCTTCTTCGTCGAGGAGCCCTGTCCGGGGCATATACCGATGTGTTGCGGGCTAGCCTAAAATTTAGGGGCAAAACAGGAAAAACGTCCTAAAATTTGGTTTTCGTTGTTGACTGCACCCTCGGGGTGTCTCACCCTGCAGGCTGAGATTATTTTCTGGGGAAAAAATGTCGAGAGGATGCGGCGGGAATCGAACCCGGAATATGACGAGACCATATCGACAGATGACAGAACGTTGAAAATAAGCGTTGATAAGAAACTGGTCGTCAGCAGCCGAGCTTTATCTGCTTGAGGTGACCCGCTTGACCTTTTTACGTGATAAGCTTCTATTCTGAGATGCATTTATCTGAGATTTTGGCGTAAACATGTTTACGAATATTTGTTGCACGTGCACTTGATATGATATTAAAAATATTTGCAAATTGTGTAATATTTTTTATAATAGAATTGATACTTTGATCTTTATAAAAATATCATTAAAATTGTTATCTTATCTTATTTTTTAATTATTATCACAATTTTTGTAGATTTAAGTAAATATGTTTCCTAATATTGGTTGTTATTGTGTAATATTTCTTAGAATAGAATTGATATTTATCTGGCCGGGGTCACATCGCTGAACCGTTGAGTGATAAAATCCTATTTTAAGAGTTATCTCGGGAGTATACATGTGTTAATTAGTTCTGTTATCTAACATAAAAATTACATGAGAATTGGTATAAAACGCAATTATAAGAGTGTGAATTGTTAATCACCATCCGGTTTTAATATGTCTACATATAGTTTTAATTGTTCGAGTGTAACGTGTGACGCAATAAAAAATTACTGGCATTACAGTGTGTAGTATGAGTGACTAGGTCATTGTTAACATACGGAATGCATTATCGCTCATTAGAACTGCTGATGAAGCCGAAAGATGGCGAAAACAAATAAACAAAATTATATTAATACTACATAAATATATGAATAACCAAAGCTGTGGGTTCCGGTATAAAGATGAAAATTTGTCAAAATTACAGGGAAATTTGACGATTTTAAAATTTTTACGTAAAAAAGTCAAGAATATTAACGCGTAAAACTAAAACTGGAGCAGGGAAGAAAAATTTAATTTGGAAAGACATCAAATCCGTCTTTAATAACCGAAGAAAAACCGGCGCCATAGTAAACAAAGAGGGGTTTAAAGATCCGAGAACATTTCTCGAGAAAGCTAAAAGGATTTTCAAAAATAAAATTAAAGCTAGCCTTAAGAAATCAATCTTAAAAGTGAATTTGATCTTTAGTGGGGAATTTGTATTACCATCAACCGGCTTGTTGGAAATTAAAACATTTAATACACGTAATAAAATTATCGATAATGCTACCGATATCGATGTGTGGTATGATGAAAACGTAAAAGAAAATATATTGCGCGATCTGGAGGAGTTCCAGGAACGTGATTCTGGATGGGCATTATTTGAGATAATGCATTTGAACGTAAACATTAACAATTATTCACCCATAACCATACGTGGATATATTAATTTACCGGGTGATGTGAAGAGAAAACATGCTGTTAAAAATGTGAAGAACGATGATGACTACTGTTTTTTGTGGGCTGTTGTATCGGCACTGCATCCGCCAAATAAACTTTCAGATCGCGTGACGTCATATCCACATTTTCAAAATATATTGAAATACGATAGAATTCAGTTCCCGATTCGAATGAAGGACAAACCAAAATTTGAAGATGTGAATAATTTATCGATAAACGTTTATACACTTCTTAAAGTTGTCCCGGTTAAATTAAGTAAAAAAACAGAAGTGAAAATCATACATATTAAAATGATGTACTCAAATGTGGAAGATGAAGTAGGTGAAGAAGAAGAAATGGAAGTGGGAAATATTGTTGAGCATATTAGAGCACCACGAAATTACCACTTTATGTGGATTGAAAATCTATCAAGATTACTGCACTCACAGTTTTTCACATCAAAAGGTAAATAATATCTGTGCGATAGATGTTTGAACTACTTCAAAACCGAGACTTCGCTGCAAAAACATTTATTAAATTGCCGTATTGCGAATCCGTGCACGCGAATTGAATTACCCGAAGAGGCGCATAAAATTTTAAAATTTAAAAACTACAGCCATCAAAAGAAAGTACCTTTCGTTTTGTACGCGGACATTGAGGCCATACTTGAAAAAATTGATGATAAAAGTGGGAGAAATACAATAAACACCATCAAGCGTAGGATATTACATGAAGTGCTTCTATGATGAGTCAATATCTGGTTTCCAATTTAATTGCGGTAAAGATTGCATAAATTGGTCGATCAACTATCTCAAATATCAGTATTTCACAACACTTGACTTGGCTAACGGTTTCCATCAAATTGAAATGGATACAGACGATATTCAAAAAACAGCATTTTCGACAGAAAACTGACATTATGAATTCAAAAGACTTCCTTTTGGATTAAAAACAGCCCCTGCGACCTTCCAATGAGTAATGGATAAAGTACTTCGCGGATTACAAAGCGAAACATGTTTAGTTTATCTTGACGATATAGTTATTTACAGTACATCCTAACAAGAACATATCGACAGACTTAGAAACTTATTTGACAGACTTAGACAATCGAATTTTAAAGTGCAACTAGAAAAATGCGAATTCCTTCGCAAAGAAGTTAACTACCTAGGACATGTTATAACACCCGACGGTATCAAACCAAACCAAGACAAAATTAAGAAATTACAAAATTAAACAAGACAAAGTTACTAAAAAATTTCCCATTCCAAAAACTAGAAAGGAAATTCAAAGCTTTCTAGGATTTATCGGATACTACAGAAAATTCGTTCCACATTTTGCTCAAATCACGAAACCCCTAACAACAAAAAAGAGTTTCAAAATTGTTCATGACCAAAACTTTATAAAATCTTATGATGATTGTAAAAATTTATTAATGAATGCTCCGATATTGCAATATCCGGACTTCACGAAACCCTTTATATTGACAACAGATGCCTCAAATATTGCTTTAGGTGCAGTCCTGTTACCGCGGATTGCTCCCGTGCCGGTGGCCGCACCGCGCGCTTTTTCATCTCATCGTGATCGCGTGATTCGTGCCGACACCTGAAACCGCTAATTAACTTAACCCGCGCATTTTTAGCTGGTATTTGCTAAAAACGACCCTATCAATGGGCGGGGCTAAGCACCCATTGGCTGAAATCCGGGAATTCACCGAATGACGTCAATATTTTGTATAAATATCGGCTCCGAACCCAGGACCGATACCAGTCCGCTGGTCACCTACCAGTTCGCTGGTCAGTAGCAGATAGCTCGCTTAATGCTGGGCTCGGGTCGCTTGACGCGCCCCGCACCACAGCTCGCGTAAAGCTGGGCTCGGATCGCTTAACGCGCTCCGCAACAACGGTTCGCTTGACGCGGCCCTCTACGATTCATTCGCTTAACGCGGAGACATTCGCTTGACGCGGAGACGTTCGCTTAACGCGGAAACTTATTCGCTTAACGCGGAGACGTTCGCTTGACGCGAACAGCAACGTACCTACCCCTCCCGTTCGTTCCCAATACGTGGCAGTGACCGCCACCGGCAACGACGATGGGGAAGGTGGTCTCTAAGGAAGAAGAACGTCCCTAGAGAAGGAAGACCCGAGAGCCCGGTACACCGCGCCACTAACATCGTCGGAAGCGGCGCCCCATAGTTTGGTCGCGCCCGGGGCCGATCACCCTCCCGAAAGTGGCGCCCCATATTTTCCCGCGCCCGTGGAAAAAACCGACCGGCGGCTCAAATGAATCGGGGAAACAACACCAATCCAGTGCCGCTCACCGCTGCCCCCGCACGGCTCCCAGGGCCGAGATCGTGTCTCCGCCAGGGCACAAAACCGTGCGGATATTCGGTTGAATAGCAGCGCCGCCTGGATACCAGGACTACGAAAGCCTTCAGCTCTTCTGAGTCCCTAGTAAACCATTGGCCTTCTCGATTGAAGCGCCACCCGCCTAAAATCCTACAACTACAGTCACCCATCGCTCTGGATGATTAATGGGAGAACGGTCTGTAAAGGATAACAGCACAACGCCATCCGTCACCGTCACCTCAGTGAGATGTTCGGCGCAACGGACCGCAACGCCCGCTGGCGCTGCCACCAAAGGACACTAGTTCGTCCACAGACGTCCACCACGGACAATATCATGACACTCGCCGTCCGACGAAGGTTAACGCCGCGACGTCCATCGCGATGCTGGACGCTCGCCGCGCACAACGACGCTCGCCGTCCTATCACACAATCCCTAACCCTCAATCCTAGTCTTCAACTTTGTATTGTCGCGTTTCTGTATTGTTAGAATAAGTTTAGTTTAGATATCTGTACGTTTATTTATGCTTGTGCTAAATAAAGATGTAAACTCAATTCTGTTTTTCATTTGGAACACCCCACAAGGGTCACCCATTCTCAGTTTCAGACGCTTCAGCAAGACAAGGCTCTTCAAGCCTAGGCGACATACTCGACACCCAGCTCGTGAGCTTAGCCTGGGTACACTGTTCCGGATAGTCATCTCGGGAACTTCTCCTGAGTTGCACTACCTCCTGGTAACAATCTGGCGCCCAACGTGGGGCGCTCGGCCCTTGAAACTCTAGTTCGACACTGGAGAAAACCCAGCGAATAGTATGGCTGCCTACGTCGCGCTAAAGCGTCTCACTAGGCTGGAAGACGCTTGCGTCTCTCTAGCAAACAGTTCAACTGTTAACCGCAGTTACCATGACCATAAACGGTCCAAAAGTTACAAGATCTAGCGGGATAGACTTGTCAACACATGTCCGTCTCCGTGGGGGGAGGCGGCCATCCACCATCATGGGCTCGTGCCCCAGAATCCCGCTGGCGCCCTTCAACGACAAGATGTCCGTCTCCGGGGGAGGCGACGGCCATCTTCATCATCGGCTCTTGCCCGATAAACCGGCACCCGTTCTTTAACGCGTGGCCCAACCGTAAACGTGCCGCCACCCGTGCGTGCACCAACATCCAACAGCCGCGTTCATCATACGCGCGCTCCATCCTAATCCTATGCGCCGCAACGTACTTGCGGGCAAGCGATTGAGCTAATATTTAGCCTTCTCAGGCGAGACCTAACATCCAAATCAGGGTCAGTAAGACTCTCACAAAGTCATCGCTTAACGCGATCAAACGATCCTGGACCATGTCCCCAAACCCGGCGACAGTCAGCTCCAGCGATCAACGCCAACCTCTGGCACACGGCGGTTCCACACCGGAACGCGCGCAGAAGAAGAAGTAGAAGAACCGGCAACCCTTGCCGAGACACAGGGATCAACAAGGATCGCCTCCAAAGCACACTACTCGTCTCGTGCTCAACGGGCATGCATCGTGACAGGTTGTAATCCAAGCGCCCCAGCGCGCCAACAACGCCTCAGTGAGGAAAAATAGTAAGCGACGCCCTAGTACGGGCAAAATAATCTTCGAAACCCTAGTGAGGGTAAAGTAAATTGTGACGGATCAACGAGGTTGATACCGATCACCAAGTAAAAGGGGGCTCGTTAGCCCGCCACCGCCGCCACCGGGCGCAGCGCGAACTGCCGCCCGTGCGCGGGTACAAAATCGTAGTGCTCGGAGAGAAACTCTGCCGGAGCAGGTACAAGCGAGTCGAAGCCAGGACGGCCGGACTCAGGAAGGCTTGGAGGAAACTACGAGAGAAAGAAAAGTAAAGTCGCCTGAATCCATGGAGGTTCAGCAACAAACGGTTCTCGGCAACTGCCGTCAGCGGATCGGTACGGGACACCTTGCAACAGTCAGCCCACCGCTCTGGACGAGTATTGGGATGGCAACCGCATCACTTTTCTCGCCACCGAGGCCGCCGCGACATGCCGCAGCCGAATTAGCCGACCGCCCAGGACAGGACAAACAAAGATTAAACCAGCGAGGTCACATGCATACAACCCCCGAAGAGACGAACGTGGAAGGTAGTACAACGCTAGTCTAGCGTAGACTAGAACCAAACAACTCTTCTTCACCAATCAACGACAAGACAGTGTCTGTGTCGTCAATCAGCGAATTATCGAGACAAGTACGTCTCCAAAAAGAAAAAGGTCCCGTCACAAGGACAAAGTTAAGTCCTCAAAAAAAAAAAAAAGTTAAAACAAGACATGCGTGTCTTCACCAACGACTGAACGTCGCGAACACCGCCTGCTCGGCGTGATCCACATCACCAGCAGCGCAACACAACAACCATCATCAACAGAGCAGGAGACCCCACTCTCCCCTCTCAACAACGAGCTGGAAGCCCCGTCACCTACGTCGAGGCCCCCTCCAGTACTTAAACCCCACACACAGTGAAAGCCTTTCGCGAGTGTAGTGCGGAAAATCACTTACGAAGAAGTGAATGAAAATAAAACACTGTATTGTGAAAACGAAGCTTTAGTTGTTACCACATGTGTGATAACGGATTATGTAATATGAACATCTGGCATTCCAGAACATTCCAATGTTTTTGTATGTTACAAATCATTCGGAGAAGTACGATGTATAGGAATATTTTTGTAAATGTACCGGCTCCAGGTTTAGGCTCGAATCTCGCTGGGGGAGGAATTGTTACCGCGGATTGCTCGCGTGCCGGTGGCCGCACCGCGCGCTTTTTCATCTCATCGTGATCGCGTGATTCGTGCCGACACCTGAAACCGCTAATTAACTTAACCCGCGCATTTTTAGCTGGTATTTGCTAAAAACGACCCTATCAATGGGCGGGGCTAAGCACCCATTGGCTGAAATCCGGGAATTCACCGAATGACGTCAATATTTTGTATAAATATCGGCTCCGAACCCAGGACCGATACCAGTCCGCTGGTCACCTACCAGTTCGCTGGTCAGTAGCAGATAGCTCGCTTAATGCTGGGCTCGGGTCGCTTGACGCGCCCCGCACCACAGCTCGCGTAAAGCTGGGCTCGGATCGCTTAACGCGCTCCGCAACAACGGTTCGCTTGACGCGGCCCTCTACGATTCATTCGCTTAACGCGGAGACATTCGCTTGACGCGGAGACGTTCGCTTAACGCGGAAACTTATTCGCTTAACGCGGAGACGTTCGCTTGACGCGAACAGCAACGTACCTACCCCTCCCGTTCGTTCCCAATACGTGGCAGTGACCGCCACCGGCAACGACGATGGGGAAGGTGGTCTCTAAGGAAGAAGAACGTCCCTAGAGAAGGAAGACCCGAGAGCCCGGTACACCGCGCCACTAACATCGTCGGAAGCGGCGCCCCATAGTTTGGTCGCGCCCGGGGCCGATCACCCTCCCGAAAGTGGCGCCCCATATTTTCCCGCGCCCGTGGAAAAAACCGACCGGCGGCTCAAATGAATCGGGGAAACAACACCAATCCAGTGCCGCTCACCGCTGCCCCCGCACGGCTCCCAGGGCCGAGATCGTGTCTCCGCCAGGGCACAAAACCGTGCGGATATTCGGTTGAATAGCAGCGCCGCCTGGATACCAGGACTACGAAAGCCTTCAGCTCTTCTGAGTCCCTAGTAAACCATTGGCCTTCTCGATTGAAGCGCCACCCGCCTAAAATCCTACAACTACAGTCACCCATCGCTCTGGATGATTAATGGGAGAACGGTCTGTAAAGGATAACAGCACAACGCCATCCGTCACCGTCACCTCAGTGAGATGTTCGGCGCAACGGACCGCAACGCCCGCTGGCGCTGCCACCAAAGGACACTAGTTCGTCCACAGACGTCCACCACGGACAATATCATGACACTCGCCGTCCGACGAAGGTTAACGCCGCGACGTCCATCGCGATGCTGGACGCTCGCCGCGCACAACGACGCTCGCCGTCCTATCACACAATCCCTAACCCTCAATCCTAGTCTTCAACTTTGTATTGTCGCGTTTCTGTATTGTTAGAATAAGTTTAGTTTAGATATCTGTACGTTTATTTATGCTTGTGCTAAATAAAGATGTAAACTCAATTCTGTTTTTCATTTGGAACACCCCACAAGGGTCACCCATTCTCAGTTTCAGACGCTTCAGCAAGACAAGGCTCTTCAAGCCTAGGCGACATACTCGACACCCAGCTCGTGAGCTTAGCCTGGGTACACTGTTCCGGATAGTCATCTCGGGAACTTCTCCTGAGTTGCACTACCTCCTGGTAACAGTCCTCTCGCAAGGACAAGTAGGTTCAGGCAAACCAATCGCGTTCGCTTCAAGAACACTGAACGAATCGGATCAGAAATATAGTACGATATAAACTCAATTCAAATGCTGATGCTTTGTCTCGCATCACTATTAACGCTTTAGAGAACGAATCAGTCATCAATAATCCTGGCGAAATAGATCAAGATGTAATAGAGTTTTTACGTAACTTAGCCGAAAACCCCATTCAAAACCATCCTAGTACATCCAAACAAACAGATGAAAACCCATACCAAAATATTACTGTTAGAAAACCGAAATATAAAATTTTACCAAATTTAGATATTATACCTTTTGATTCTGAAACAACCGAACAAGATCAAAATTTAAAATCAAATCAACCTAAATTCAAAATACTGTCTAACGTACAAATTAAACCCCCAGACCCTGTTACGATAACAGATGACGATGACCTTGACGAAATAATAACAATTCATGATAGTGTAATTCACGATGATACTACCTCATCGACACAACATACAACTTTCAATGAAATGACTAACGACGGAATAAAAATACTTGACGAAATAATAAACAATAAATCAAATCACATATTAATATTCCCTCAACCATATCACAAATTAGATGTAAAACAAGATAATTTAGAAAACCAAAAAATTACCACTGTCAAATTTCCAACCATAGAAAATCAAAAATTCATATTAGAATTCCTAAAAGATTACACAATAACCGAAAGAACATATTACATGTACTTCCAAGTAGAATCACTTTATAAAGATTTTAATAACATTTATTTAACTCATTTCTCGGAAAGAGGTCCGAAATTAATTAAATGCACCAAAAGAGTAAATACAATAATTGATAAAGAAGAACAATTAATGGTAATTAGAAACCATCACGAAGGAAAACAAAATCATAGAGGTATAAACGAAACAGTAAATTATTTAGCGCAAAACTATTTTTGGAAAAACATGAACAACACAGTATCAAATTATATAAATTCCTGTAACACATGTCAACGTGCAAAGTATTCCAGACAAAAACCTTATTCCCCTTTAATGCTAACTGAGATCGCATCAAAACCATTTCAAATAGTCCATATAGACATTTTTACATATAACGGAAAACTGTATTTAACATTAGTTGATTCATTCACAAAATTTGCACAAGCTATTCAGATTCAAGGCAAAACAGCCATACACATCAGTAGTGTTTTAATAAAATATTTCAGCTCATTTGGCATTCCAGAAAATTTTATAATCGATAACGGAAAATAATTCAATAATGAAACAGTAAAAGACATTTTAAAACTCCACAAAATTAGTCCATTTCACGACCCCACAACATCATGAGTCCAATAGTATTGTTGAACGTTTTCATTCCACGATAATTGAACATTTAAGAATATTAAAAGAAACTCACCTTGACGAAGTAGACAACGTAATGGAATTCGCAATAATAGGTTACAACAATTCCATTCATAGCGCAACTTCAAACAACCCCTTTGAATTAACTTTCGGACAATCACATTCAAGAAACCCTAACGAAATCTTTATCCCTAAAAATTTCTATTCAGATTATGCCAATAATCATAAAGAAAAATTAAATCACGTTTACGAGAAAGTCAAAGAAAAACTAGAAATCAAAAAACAACACAACTAGTGACGTAAATAAACAATTCAAAGTAGGACAAATCGTTTTTAAGAAAAATCCCAAGGAAAGAAATAAAAAACTTAACAAATTTTTAGGCTCGTTTGAAATAACTAAATTAGTAGAACACAAGTTGAAGTTATAAACAAACCCAAAAATAAAATAGAAATTATTCATATCAAGGAACTAAGAAAGCCTAATATTGTTACAGATTCTTCACTCTCATCATTGGAGTAAATTGTTTATTCCATGACCTAAACTCAAACCCTGGACTACTACCATTACGATTAGGAGATGCAAATAACAAAATTGACTCTTGGACTTTTGTACAAATATTTGACATTAGTAAGATAATTGACGAATTTAATTCATTAATTTCATTAATAATAAAATCAAAACGACTCGTAAATGCATTCAATAAAGATATTCAAGACAAAATTTTCATACACGAATTTCACACTTCCCTGCAATTATTAGACACCTTAGAATATAAAATAGAAACACAGATTAACCAACTAAACCCTACGGATAAAAGATCTAAGAGAGGATTCATAAACGGCCTAGGAACAGTAATAAAAACATAAACCGGCAACTTAGATATTAATGATGCCAAAAGATACGATAAATCAATAACATTACTTTCCGATAATCAAATAAAATTAAAAATGATCATTAAAGATGAAATTAGCCTCTTTCAAAATTCAATTAAAAATATTTCAGAAAACATTCAAAGTTTGAACCACAATCAGCTGATACTCGAAACGAGAATTATGCAAATTAAACAAGTTATAAGATCAACAAAACTAGTTAACATATGATTATTTCCTAATGCATACTATTTTTCAACAATTAATTTCAACATTCCAAATTATTTATGATACTTTTGAAAAATAGAAACAGCTATTACTTTTTCGAAATTGAATACATTTCATAATTCAATTGTTGAGCCTAAAGACTTATTAGATGAAATAAAAAATATTGAAAATCACTTAACTAAAGGAAAATTATCCTTTGAACCAAAAGTGGAAAATATTTTACTTTTCGAGAAAATCTTGGAGATTAAAAGCTACTACAAAGGAAGTCAAATAACGTTCATAATAGAAATACCCATTGTAGATAAGAAAAGTTATAGTTACTACCATCTTTACCCAATACCAACTCCTATCAATCAATCATATCAATTAATAATACCTCAATCACGAGACTAAATGTCAAGAAGTTGTAAAAAACAAATTCATATGCAAACAAGCAAGCCCAATGTGTCAAATCCAATAACAACCCTAGTGAAGTTCAGATGATACAATATTCACAAAATGTTAGCAATTGCCTTGCAATCAAAGTTAAAATCGACCAGCTAGATATTCAAAAACTAGAATATAACAATTGGCTCATCATTTCACCTGAAGAAGAAGTTGCTACCCAAAGTTGCAGCGGAAACAAAGAAAATATTTTAATAAAAGGAACTTATATTTTAGACCTAAAAAGTGACTGTGAGATTAATATCAAAACATTCAAAATTAGTGATTTCAAAGACAGTGATAATAAATTTAAAGAAATCAAATTACCCAGAGTAAATGTTTATTTGAATAGTGACTCAAACACATTTTTCAATTCAAAACCATTAACTTTAAATAAATTAAATTTAAAGGACTTGAAAATAATAAAAAGTGCATTAGACATTCAAAATAAAAAACTATCAGATATCAATGTGCCAAAATTGCAATATGATGGAATCAACATATGGACATTGATCATTTATATAATAATTGTATTAACTGGAATTTTATATGTTTCATATTACGTGAGAAATAGGAAGGCCACACTTCTCCGACAACAGGACGAGACGACACCGGAAGATCCTCTCCCCGCCCCCCGTACAATCTTCTAAAAATGGAGGAGTTACATATACGTTCCCACAGGAAAGGACAACAAACTGCTGAGCAAGACCAAACGCAGATATCACCTTTCCACTGATATATAAACCATGTATTTTTATCAGTTACAACTCTGTTTTAACACATATTAGACATTTAACACAGATTAAATGTAAAATAAATATATCTTACTTAACAAAAATCATAGTAAATTGTACTTGAAATTAAAATAAGTAGTTTTTAAAAACACAAATCTTTGGTTTGAACATATAACTTGCATATAACAATAACGAGAACATCGTTCTTCCCTCAGATGTTAAACAAAATTCGATTTTTATTTTTGATGATGTTTCATGCGATAATCAGAATATTATCAGAAGTTTTTTCTCTATGGGAAGGCATAGGGCTGTTGATATATTTTATCTCAGTCAAATCTATGATAAAATACCGAAACATTTGATAAGAGATAACTCAAACGTACTCATACTGTTCAAGCAAGATGGTCTCTACTTAAAACATGTGTACTCGGATCACATTGGCTGCGATATGTCATTTCATAATTTTCAAAGTATATGTTCTGAATGTTGGAAAAATCAGTAAGGTTTTTTATCAGTTTTCAAAGATGCAAAAATCAATGGAGGCTGATACGGAAAATACTTAGACCACTATATTTTCTTAGAATAATTTGATATAAACAACTGTTTAAAAACAGCTTCCATAATATAACCTGTTTTTTAAATTTATATTTAACCCGTTCCACAACTTTTTTGTTAGTATTTAATCTGCTTTATACTGAGGTAAACCTTCGGTACTTACGATACTGTTTTGGAATGCCAAATGAGCTGAAATATTTTATTAAAGCACTACTGATGTGTATGGCTGTTTTGCCTTGAATCTGAATAGCTTGTGCAAATTTTGTGAATGAATCAACTAATGTTAAATACAGTTTTCCGTTATTGTAATAGTCCATTTGCGATACAAATATGCCAACGATAACTAAGGAGGATAAATTTCTAAAACAAAAACTCGAAGCCAAGCGTAAAATAATTAAACGTAAATTAGAGCAACTCAAACGTGGTGAAATCATAAAGGAAAGTGTTTTTACACCCATAACAAAAGGTTTAGAAAATATTCAAACTGAATTGAAAAAATAAATGAAATAAAGAAAACCTTAAAACAAACATCGAAAATATACCTTTAATAAAAGATGAAAACAAAATTGAAATACCAATAAATGAAGATCTGGAAACATATAACGATGAACCGATACCTTTAGAAGATTTGGATATAAGTGAAACTAAACGTTTAATTTTAGAACAGATCAGAGATGATGATATTAATAGTGAATATCTTTTTAATGAAGATAAGCTTGAAAAACAACAAAATTTTGAAGAAGTGCCTCTGTTGGAATATTTAGATCAATATGATCCGTTGCCGAGAAAATATATATATATGATATGTATAATGACGATTCTGATAAATTCGATGAAACGTATGGAATGAGACTAGATAAAGATATGGAGAAATTTTACATGGGTAATTCACAGGTAGAAATAGATGGAGCTGATATGATTGTTAAAAATAAAAGATATAGAGGAACCATTGGGCGCGTTCAGCACCCTAAACAGTTTAGTACGTTCACTACGTTTACCTTCTGAACGTTACCGTTGACAGTCAACAGTTTACTAAACATCTCAACGTAAAAATTTTACGTTTAGTTATGTTGACTTGTATATCTAACCTAAATTTTTAGCGGAAAATATATACAAGATACAAGTTAAATAGCACTGGAGCTAACAAATTGATTAATTCTGCCACTTGACAGTCTAAAATGGTTTGTATCTATTATACCCTTTTCACACTAGAACTTTAAGATCGGATGTTAAAGTGAATGTATCTTTAAACGCTAATGTGAAACCGTATGGCCTCGTCTAAATATAAGCGATGTTTAAGACAGAGATCTGCGTCTTAAACATCGTCCGCATTGCCAACTTAATTTCAAAAAATACTCCTTGAATTTGTGCTGTCAACATTTTATATTATCATAAACAAGAATACTGTATTATATCGACGTTATAAGAAGTTTATACTTATTGTTATAATAAAATTATTTATTTTAATAATGTGTTTGATAAAATACAGAGCTACAATAATTGAGATAAAATGTATCGACTTACATGTTAATACAGGTGTAATATATTCTTTATTGTAGAATGAAATGAAATATCCATATTTGTTTATAATAATTCAAAATGTGCGTCTGCGCAGAAAGTTCAAAACTGGTAATTTCATGACGGTAACTTAAGGACAAAATTACTGTAGCTGATGACAGTACCAGAGATTTAAACATCAAGTGTGAAAGCATACCGATGTTAAA
Organism: Liopterus haemorrhoidalis; assembly: GCA_963971575.1. NCBI lineage: Eukaryota > Metazoa > Arthropoda > Insecta > Coleoptera > Dytiscidae > Liopterus > Liopterus haemorrhoidalis. The sequence continues at coordinate 32,937,554 of OZ020614.1, read as the reverse complement.
CATCGGTGAACTTTAAGTTCACTCGTCTTAAAGTTCTAGTGTGAAAAGGGTATTAGAAATTGATCTCTAAATATGTTTTAAGGTTATGTACTCAAAATGTCAAACACTCACGTTGAAACTAACCGGTAACCGTTCAGACATTTACCAAATTGTTTAATCAACGTACGTTTACGTTTAGACTCAACGGTTTAGGCGCTGAACGCGTCCATTGGTTTGTATAAACTATTGTTTATGAAAAAACCTAAAAATTTTACTAAATCAGATGAAGAAAATTATCAAGAAATCGTCTCAAATACGAATGCTAATCGTCTTCGATATCAAGCTAACCAACAAATTCGAGGCAGCAGATCTGATAAATATAGAAACATCATTGCAGCCATCACACAAGGTGATGGTATATATATGGAAGTGAATGATAAAATCGATTCCAGATACTACAGAAATCCGAACGTACTTGTTAACAGATAACGTTTAATAATAACATCAGAACGTGCAGGTCATACTGGGCACAGCAATGAAATTAAGGAAATAATTATAGAATTAATACGACTTTTTTTTTATTAAAAGTTGGCATGAGTACTAATACTATTAGCCATTACAATACTTTCTACATACATTTTAAATTATAATTTTTGTATTTACAATAAATTTAAAAATATATTTCCAGATGTCTCGGTGATAGACAGCAATAAGATTTTCAATCCGAGTGGGAAGTTGTATATTTTCCTTGATTAGTTCATTATAGAATTCTGTTTGTAGATTGGAGTAGTTATCACATTCAAATATGAGGTGATTTAAAATCGCAACTTTGTTTTGATCACATGAGCATAATGGTGAATCAGCTAGATTGATTTTGAACAGGTGGCTGGGAAGTCGGGTATGATTAAGACGAATTCTGGTCATTGTGGTGATAAATTTCATGGGCATTGATGAGTTGTATCACGGGGATGTCGGTAGTGAGTTCTGTAAATTGTAATAGAACTTACCCTTTGATTTTGAAATTTCTTTGTAGTCCATATCCCATTTATTATTTATTTGTTTTTTAATGTCTAGCTTTATATCATTAATGGCAATGAAATCTGTTTGTGTTCCATCTTCAGTTGCAATTTTTGCAATTCGATCTACTCGTTCATTTTGTAATATGTTACTATGGCCTCTTATCCAAAGAACATCTAAATTTTTTCCTTGATTTTTTATTATTCGGGTATTTTTTATAATTTTGTATATGATCATATCATTAGATTTTAACAAACCAAGAAAGTTTAATTTTTGTATCGAGCTTTTGCTGTCAGAGAATAGACAGATATTATTTTTATTTAACTTTAAGCAATATTTGATTGTTTCATTTATTGCAAATAGCTCGGAATAATATATTGAAGTACAATTTGGCAATTTCCATTTTAATGAATAATTAATTTGTGGGTCAAGAAATGCTCATCCTACTCCTTTGTCAGTTTTAGATCCATCTGTGAAGATTTTGTACGCATTAGGATATAATTGATCTATTTGTTTATTGAATAGTATATTAGTGAGTATAGAGTCTTCTGAACTTTTTACAAGATTTAGATTATATTTGAATGATTCATTGTGAAATGAGAAGTTTAGTGGGTACTGAAAGCATGGAAATATGTCTGTCTCCCGTATTGTGTATTTGGTATTTTTAATCAATAGTAGACCATCAACCAAAGGGGGATTCTTGTTAAACCATTATTTCATAGTTAATACATCTACTGTCAAATTTGTAACATCTATACTTATGTAATTAGGGTGTCTGTAATGATCTAGAAGGAATTTGCTCGCTAACATCGTTCTTCGGTTTTGTAACGGCATGATTTTCTTTTCTGCCAATAAAGCATTTACAGGCGTTGATTGCAAGGATCCAATGCTGATGCGGACTGCCTTATTCTGAATCGTATCATTTTTTTTTAATACGCTGTTTGTTGCACTGCCATATACAAAACTCCCATAATCTATTTTTGACAAAATTAAACTCTTATATAAGAGTAAAGAAGTTTGCGGATCTGCTTCCCAATCAAAGTGATTAATGTACCTCAACACGTTAATTCATGGTTCACAATTTTTGACAAGGTGGTCAATGTGCTTTTTCCAGCTTAACTTGTTATCTAGAATCAAGCCTAGAAATTTAATGGATTTCACTAATTTGAAATTTTGCTCGCCCAAGCGTATCGTTGTGAGTAAATCTGTTGTTCTGTGTCGTGTGAAGACAACAACTGCTGATTTATCATATGACATTGATAAGCTATTTTCATGGAACCAATCAAATGTCAGCTTAGCAGCAATATTTAATTCAAACCTTGATTTTAAGAAATTTGCGTTTGACACATATAAACAGAAATTATCTGCAAGCTGGAGCATTTTAATATCTTTATTAAAACGCTGCAGGTGCAGGTCCGCAGTGTAAATGTTAAAAAGTTCTGGGCTTAAAACACCGCCCTGTGGTAAACCATCATATGCAATTCGAGGTCCAATGAGCTTATTGTTAATTTTAGTATAGATCAATCTACGTTTCACTAGATTCATTACAGCATTGATAACCACATGTGGAATATTAAGCTTTTTCATTTTGTACGCTAATATCCCCAAGCTGACATGATCGTAGGCACCTTTAATATCTGTAGGTTTTCTAATGAGCTTTGTCCTTTTCTGTACCCATGTTGGAACTTTGGAAGTACTTTGTAGTGTTCTAACCACCAGTCAAGTCTGTTTTTGATTAATCGCTCATATGTTTTTGTAATCGTAGATGAAAGAGCTATTGGCCTGTAAGACTTGGCACCTGAAGGGTCTTTATTCTTCTTTAAAATTGGGCACACGACAAAGATTGACCATTCTTCCATGTAAATGTTGTTCAGGAATACATCATTATATATGTTTAACAGTAATTTTTTAGCATCTATGCATAAATTATTAAGCATGGAATAATAGATATTGTCGATTCCAGGTGACGAGTCATGCTTATGTTTGAAAGCAAATATTAATGTTTCCATGGTAAATTTGGAAGTCAAATATTTATCAGGATTTATTTCACTAGAGTAAGGAGTTATCATTTCTTGACACGAATCTGGAACGAGATTGCATATAAATTGGTCGACCCAGTCTTACTATTTATTTTCTGATTGTTTGAAGATGTGAGGCCGTTTAAGTATTTTAATTTTGTTCCATACATCAGTTAAGCTGGTATTTTTATTGAGACTTCAACAAAATTCTTTAAATGATTCTTTTCGTTTATTCTTGAATAATTTCCTAGATTGAGCTAGAGTCCTTTTCTATTCAATGTAGTTTTCAAATGTAGAGTTACGTTGATATGTATTGTACATTTGTTTTTGCCTTCTATATTGGGACTTACAGTCTTGGTCTCACCAATACCGATGCTTAAAAGCGTTGACTATTCTAGGAGTACGTGCGGAATAGTGGCTTCTGCAGTTTCATTTATTATGCTGATCAGCATTTGATATTTATTAACGGCTTCAGTGTTTGATAATTCGTTGACGTTGTATCCTTGGATAAGATTATAAGTATACAGGTAGTACATCGACCAATTTGCTTGTTTTATCTTCCATTTGGACCTAGGGTTGATAGTTAATGTGTGTGGCATATTACAGTTTATGAAAGATATTAGTATGGGAACATGATTCGATCCAAAAGAGTTATTTAATGTTTTCCACGTTAGTTCGTGAAGTATAGTGGCTGAGCAGAAGGATATGTCTATTGCAGACTCCTGTAGCAGTACATGTTGTATGAGTGTGGGTGACCCATCATTGAGTAAAATAGAGTTAGAAAGGTCAATTGCTTGTGCTAGCTCTCTTCCCTGTGAGTCTATAGTGGCACATCCCCATTCAAATGAATGTGCATTAAAATCTCCAGTTATTAAGAATGGTGTTTTAATTTGTTGTATGATATTGAGCCAGGTATTACATGGTATTTTATGTTTAGGAATACAATATAATGACACTATGGTGATCTTGTGATCGTTGATTTCAATTTCTATTGCTGCTAGTTGAAGTATATCTTGAAGATTGTGTGAGATAGTTACTTGCGTAAATGGAATATGGTTTTTGATGATTATGGATGCACCTCCATAACCATCATTTCTATCATCTCGTAATATATTGTACCCATTAAATTTAAAATTTTCAAGTAGTTTTAACCATGTTTCAGAAATGCAAGCTATGTTGATTTTGAGGTGTGATAGTGCAGCTTCAAATGAAAGTTTATTTGCTTTGAGGCTTCATGTATTCCACTGAATTATTTTTAACTCATCCATGTTGTGGTATTAGATTATTAGTAATTTTTAGATTTTAGAAAATTTAGTAATATGTCTATTGTGAACTTTGTGTTGTAATTGTTATTTTTTTAATGCTTCATCGATTTTTTCTGCAATGGACTGGACAATTTGATGGTTTGATGATTGTGTGTTGCTATTCTGCATTCTTTTTGGATTAGGGCCATATGGGTTAATAATACCTCTATAGATACTAGTTGATGCTTGACTAGGGCTTGGCTGGTTAGATGTACTTGTAGCCATCCTTGGTGGTCGTAGTTGCACAACTCGTTGTTCTTGTGGTGCCATCCTTGGTCTTCTGTATGAGAATTGTTGCGTTTGTTCACAGAAATCGTCAGGTCCATTGAATGCAAGTAAATTGTATCGATTATTCAATGGTAATTTTATAAAATGTGCATTACAAGTGAGAATTTCCGTATGTAGAGCTTCTGAGTAGTTTTTGTGTTTGACCATGGCTTCTGTATAACCAATATTATGTGTGGCCATATATTGTTTAATTTTGCATCTTTGTAAACAGTGCAATTATTATCTGTGGAATTATGATTCCCTCCGCATAATAGGCAAGCAATTACGACTCTATCACTGGTGCCATCACCTGAAAGGTAAGCTTCGCCACATTTGAAACATCTAGGTGAGCTTCTACATTGTTGAGCGTGGTGATTTAACCTAAAACAGTTTGAACATCGTATAACTCTGTAGACATAAGGGTGGACTGCACATCTGGCTCCATAAATGGATATAAATTCAGGCAAAAGTTGACCTCGATAGGACACAATAATTGTTGGCGTATTAACAATATCGGATCCATTTTCATTATTGACTTTTCTTGTAATCCTTCGCAAGGAATGGATTTTTATTGGAGACTTAATAACTTGATTTATTTCTTTTATGTCTAATGTTTGGTCAACATTTCTTATGACTCCTTTTCTATATAATAAAGTTTCTGGGATGTAATCTTCCAACTGTTTTTCTGTTAGAATATTAGAATTAAGAATTTTGTTGGCTACTTCATAATTTTTAACCTCAATTTTCACTCTGTTACGTCCAATGACGGATATGTTTATAATATGATTAGCGTCATCGCAAAAGCTGTTAAATAAAATTTTCCCTAATGCCATAGAGTGTAACTTGCCAATGTTACCATCAGATTTTACACTTTGTACAATAATAAAGTACGGCCCTTCATCTATTGAGGAAAATCTGTTCATTTTGTTCTCTTCAAAAATTGATAAAATTCTTGGGGTATTATTTTCCAGAGTGTTGGTTATTTCTGCTGTGATTAGTCTCCTCTATTGTGATTGAAAGTCCGGCTGAGAATTGCTTACATTCGTTCATGTTATCATATTTGCAGACAAGTTTTGCTCTACTATTATTTAGAAATATTATCTATTTATCTAAATATTAAGTATTCAATTGTTGTGTGATAAGTTGTTACTGTGTTGGTGAGGTGTGGAAGTGCGGTTTTCTGAATCAAATGCAGATAAGTTAGACTTTAGCAACTTTAACCCTATTCTAGTTTGTGAAATTATTCCTATAAAACTGTTATTTTGGGAATAACCCAGCAGGGTCACAAACCTTTTTCTATAGTTCATTAATCTATATATATAAAATCGTAACTAAGCTACCTACTCATAATCAACGCCCAGCCCAAACCACTGGACCTACAATCATGAAAATCGGCAAGTATATTCCCTCCATGACGTAAGCACCCACTAAGAACGGATTTTTCGAAACTCATCCTCTAAGTGGGTGAAAAGGGGGTTAAAAGGGTAAAATGTGGCTTCACGGTTTCTTTAATATCTCTTAGGTCAAATAAGATATCGACTTGGTTTTTGCTTACAATGATAACTCATGTAAATATTAAAAAACTATTTTCAGGATTTTGTCCTAATCGACCCCTAAAGGGGTGAATCTACAATCAGGGTGAATTATAGAACCCTTCGCATCTTCTGTGTTTATTATCTTATAACATTCCTTTTTGGCATATAGGTGTCTTTTTAAAATATTTAGAAAGTGTTTTGACCGTTTTTTTAAATTTCACCCCTAAAGGGGCAAATTGGTATTTTTATTCGATAGAATGTCGTCTAGACAGAGAAACATAAAATTCGGGGAGTATATCCCTTTTATGACTTAAGAACCCCCTAAGAAATGATTTTTCGAAATTCGTTGTCTCAGGGGTGAAAAGGGGTGAAATGTGTTTACAAGGATTCCTCAATATCTTTTAGGTCAATAATATATCGCCTTGCTTTTGTTTACAAAGACTACCTATATAAATGTAGAAAAACTTATTTTTCAGGATTTTGTACTAATCAACCCCTAAAAGAGTGAGTCTACAATCGGGGTGAATTATAGAACCCGTCGTATTTCCTGTGTGTGTTGTGTTATAATTTTTTTTTTGCATTAGGTGTCTTTCTAAAATATTCAGAAGTGTTTTGACCGTTTTTTTTAAATTTTACCCCTAAAGGGGCAAATTGGTATTTTTTATTCGATAGAATGTCGTCTAAACAGAGAAACATAAAATTCGGGGAGTATTATGACGTAACAACCCCCTAAGAAATGTTTTTTGTAAATTCAACCCCTAAGGGGTGAAAATGGGTAAAATGTGTTTTCACGAATTCTTCAATATCTCTTAGGTCCAATAATATATCGCCTTGGTTTTTGCTTATAAAGGTTATCCATATAAATGTTGAAGTACTTATTTCAGGATTTTGTCCTAACCATTCCCTAAAAGAGTGAATCTACAATCAGGGAGAATTATAGAACCATTCGCATCTTCTGTATTTATTGTGTTATAAGATTCCTTTTTGGCATATAGGTGTCTATAAAATATTTAGAAAGTGTTTTAACCGTTTTTTTTTAAATTTCACCCCTAAAGGGGTGAATTGGTATTTTTTATTCGATAGAATGTCGTCTAGATAGAGAAAAATAAAATTCGGGGAGTATATCTTTTTTATGACTTAACAACCCCCTAAGAAATTAATTTTGGAAATTCAACCCCTAAGGTGTTAAAACGGGTAAAATGTGTTTTCACGGACTCCTCAATATCTCTTAGGTCCAATAATATATCGCCTTGGTTTTTGCTTATAAAGGTTATCCATATAAATGTTGAAGTACTTTTTTCAGGATTTTGTCCTAACCATTCCATAAAAGGGTGAATCTACAATCAGGGAGAATTATAAAATCCGTCATATTTCCTGTGTTTGTTGAGTTATAAAATTCCTGTTTGACAAATAGTTGTCTTTTTAAAATATCTCGAAATGGTTTTGACAGTTTTTCAAAATTTCACCCCTAAAAAGGTAAATGGGTATTTTTAATTTGATAGAATATTCCTTGGACAAAGATACATGATATTCGCAAAGTATATTCCCTCCATGAGGTAAGCATCCATTAAGACGAGATTTTTCGAAATGCAACACCTAAGGAGTGAAAAGGGGTGAACTGTGATTTCAAGGATTCCTCAATACCTCTTACGATCAATAAGATATCGTCTTGGATTTTGCTTAAAAGATTACTCATACAAATGCCGAAAAACCTATTTCAGGATTTTGTCCAAATCTACCCCTATAGGGGTGATTCTACAATCGGGGTGAATTATACAACCCTTCATATTTCCTGTGTTCTATAAAATATAGTTATAGTTATAACATTCCTTTTTGGCATATCGGTGTCTTTTTAAAATATCTCGAAATGATTTTGACAGTTTTTCAAAATTTGACCCCTAAAGGGGTAAATGGGTATTTTTTACTCGATAGAACATCCTGTGGATAAGATACATGAAATTCGTAAAGTATATTCCCTCTATGACGTAAGCACCCACTAAGACGGGATTTTTTGAAATTCAACCCCTAAGGGGTGAAATGTAATATCAAGGATTCCTTAATATCTCTTAGGATCAATAAGATATCGACTTGGATTTTGCTTATAAAGATTACCCATACAAATGCCGAAAAATTTATTTCTAATCAACCCCTAAAGGGGTAAATCTATAATCGAGGTGAATTATACAACCCGTCGTATTTCCTGTGTTTATTGAGTTATAACATTCCTTTTTGGCACACCGGTGTCTTTTTCAAATATCTCGAAATAGTTTTGACCATTTTCTAAAATTACACCTCTAAAGGGGTAAATGGGTATTTTTATTCGATATAACTTCCCTTGGATATAGAGACATGAAATTCGAGAAGTATATTCCTTCCGTGATGTAAGCACCCACTAAGAAGAAATTTTTCGAAATTCGAGCCCTAAGGGGTGAAATGTGATTTGAAGAATGCCTCAATATATCTTAGGACCAATAAGATATTGACTTGGTTTTTGATTACAAAGGTTACCCAAACAAATTTTTGATACAGTAATTCAGGATTTTACTCTAATCAACCCCTAAATCGGTGCATCTACATTTGGGGTGAATTGTAGAAACCTTTTTATATCCTGAGTTATAACATTCCATTTTGGTACATAATTTTCTATTTAAAATATTTAGAAAGAGTTTTGAAAGTTTTTAAATTTCATCCTTAAAGGGGTAAATTGGTATTTTTTGTTCGAAAGAACGGCTCTTGACATAGAGATATGAAATTCCTCCATGTCGCAAGCATCCGTTTATATGGAATTTTTCGAAATTCGACCCCTACGGGATGGAGAGTGATAAAATGTTTTTCCTCGGAATCTTCATTATCTCTTAGGTCCAATGATATATTGATTTGATTTTTGCTTACAGTGTTCTAACCATCAACCTAAAGAGGCGATTCTAGATTTGGGGTGAATTATAGAACCCTTTGTATCTTCCGTCTTTGTTGTACAATAACTATGTTGTACTTTTTCGCATTTAGGTGTCTTTTTAATATCATTAGTTTCAAGATCATTTCATTTTAACAATTTTTTTATATTTCACCCCTAAATTGCTATTCTTACATTACTTTACATTACATTGGTAAATTGGTATTTTTTAGTAGACAATTGAAATTCGGGAACTATATTTCTTCCATGACATAGGCAACCACTAAGAACAGATTTCTCGAAATTCGACCCCTAGGGGGTGAAAACAGATTTCTCAATATCTCTTGATGAAATAACGACTTGCTTATTACTTACTATGGTTACCCGTACGCATGTATAAAAATGTAATTTAGGATTTTGCTGCGAGCAACACTTAACGGGCGAATCTACATTAAATCAGCTCGAGTTATATAATATTTCGTAACTTCTTGGTTTGTTGAGTTATAACATTACTTTTTGGCATATAGTTTTGGCAATATACCGTAGCGAAGCACGGGTACTCAGCTAGTTTATCGTATAAATATTCAATAACTGTTGAAACCTGAGGAGGGCACCATTAGTCCGTTCATCATGTCTTCGTGTGCTGAGTGTTCAAGACTAATCACCGATCGGGCGCTCTCTATTGTTTGTGATATGTGTAAGCTACAGGTCCATACCGCTTGTTCCAATTTATCAACTGATGACGTAAAACGCGTCACAAGGCAAAAATTTAAGAATTTGAAATATTTTTGCACAAAATGCTCAGAGGAAAGTGATAAACTTTCCGGCCTCACAAAGCTCTTAAACAATTTAATGGACAGAATGATTAAAATTGAGGAAAATATCTCTTACACCACTGACATTTCACCAAAATTGATTGAAGATCTGTTAGTAGAATTAAATGACCGCCAAAATCGGCAGAAAAATATCATTATATATGATCTACCGGAGCATGATGATACATCAAGAAAATCCGACGGTGAAGCTGTTAATGATATTTTGTTAAAAATATCAAACAACACCGAATTGAAGCCTTCAGCTGTTAGACGCCTAGGAAAAATTAAAAATGATAATAAACCCCGTCCTGTCAAGCTGACGCTGCGCAGTGTCTCCGAGGCTCGAATGATACTAAAAAATAAACGCTGCTTATTACAGTCTGATTTTAGCCACGTTTCAATTGGTAATGACCAAACGCCTAGACAGAGGAACTACCTGGCCCAGTTCCGTCAAGAGCTCAGCGTCCGCGTGAAAAATGGTGAAACCAATCATACCATTAAATATATTAACGGCCTGCTTACAATTATCGAGAAACCAATCGCCTCAAAAAACGCTTAAGCTATGTCTCTAACATTACATTCTTTTACACTAATCTTGCTTCTATTTGTGCTAAATTTGATGATTTTTTGATGACTGTTATTAAAATAAAACCAACATGTATACTGATCACCGAGACCTGGCTAACACCTTCGCATCCGTCATCTATATATAAGATTCCTGGGTATGTTCTACACCGATGTGACCGAGTAGGCCGTAAGGGAGGAGGTGTTTGTATTTATTTTCTAGAAACTGTATTGACCAATCGTAATCTTGGAAACCTAAATATATCTATTACAAATATGGAATCCCTTTGGGTGTCTGTAAAAATTTTTTCACTTGAATTTTTGCTTGGAGTTATTTATCGAGAGCCTACATTGCTAATAGAAGACAACATCCACCTGTTTGCTACGATTCAAAATTTATCGGATAAACATAAAAACATAATTATATTTGGTGATTTCAACTTTCCTAAAATTTCATGGCCGATAAGAGACAGCAGCGATGGAACTTCCGCCCAAAATTTGTTTACGAAATTGATTGTAGATTCCAATTTATCTCAACTCATCACTCAGCCTACGCGATTTCGTAACTCTCAGACACCATCGACGCTTGATTTAATTCTAACCAACAACTCAAGCTTATTTAGTGATATTAACTATCTTCCACCTATTGGAATTTCTGACCATGCGTGTATTTTGGCTTCAACTCAAGTTATCATTAATCCAGTTAGTAACATAACCCAGCACAAGAATAATTGGAATGCCAACTTCTCAGCCATCAATGAATCTCTTTCAACTACCGATTTTTCTGTTATGCTTAATTATCTCAACGCTAACGATCAATGGGATGCTCTCCGTAACCACTTATTACATTGTACCACTAAATTTACTCCAGTCCGCTCTCGAAATTTTACTTCAGTGAAAAAGTGGTTCACTGCATATCACTATAAATTACAACAAGAAAAATGTCGTCTCTGGAAGAAATATAAGAAAAATCCCAGCCAGGATCTATACAAGCAGCATCGACAACTATCAAACAAATTAACCTCTGAAATTAGACAGTCTAGAAAAGAATTCGAAAGTAATTTACTCGCTAATGGCTCCCAAGCTTTTTATAACTATGTTCGTTCTTCATTTTCTTCTAATGTCTCTTTACCCGTCTTGAAGAATGCATCTGGAGTAATCCACTCAGATCACCGATTAGTTGCTGATCTATTTGCTGATAAATTTGTGACTTCCTATACCATCGAGCCCGATGGTCCTTTACCACTACTGGATCAAAATCTACGTGTGAATAGCAGTCTGATGGATATCGAATTCTTCCCCGAACTGGTTTATAATGAACTGGCAAATTTGCGTGAATCATCTACCCCAGGCCCAGACAATCTTCCGCCTGTGATACTCAAGCGATGTAAAGACACATTGGCAGAACCTTTATCCAGAATAATGAACCAATCTTTTACTACTGGTACTATCCCATCTTCTTGGAAGCTAGCATATGTCACCCCCATATTTAAGAAAGGCGACAAATTGGTTCCAGCAAATTACAGGCCCATTAGTGTTGCCTCATCAGTGAGGAAAATGATGGAGAGGATAATAGTGGCCAAGATGCTGCCATTTCTCGAAGCACACAATATCCTACCGGCTCACCAGCATGGATTTCTACCTGGCCGTTCTGTTACAACAAATATAATTTACTGCACCAACATGTGGACCCATGCTCTTGACAATGATATCCCTCTCGACATTATTTATCTTGATTTCTCACGCGCCTTTGATAAGGTACCGATTCGAAGGCTGCTCGAAAAGCTGGGTCATTATGGCATTCGAGGTAATCTGCTTAGATGGATAAAATCTTTTCTAACTGGTCTGTCATTTAAAGTTAAAATTGGCGATGATCTTTCCTCTCAGCGATCTGTAATAAGTGGAATTCCACAGGGTTCTGTACTTGTACGTAGTCGACCTTCCATTTGTTATAAATTCTCCATATGCAATGTTTGCCGATGATACGAAGTTTTTCAACAACGCATTGACTGACCACTTGACGATTCAAAACGACCTTAACAAAATTTACCCCTGGACGACTAATTGGCTTCTTCCACTTAACATTAATAAAACATGTGTCTTACACATTGGACGAAATAATCCCAGAGCAAACTATACACTGGATGGCGTTACATTAAACAAGGTTAAGTCGCAGACAGATCTTGTAATTATCGTTACATCGGATTTAAGCTGGTCACAACAAGTTTTATCCTGTGTCAGGAAAGCAAATTATTTGCAAATTATTTATTATTAGGAAATCGTTTCACCGACCCTCTGCTGAACTTACAATGAAACTATTCACTACTTATGTCAGACCTATCCTGGAGTTCAGTGTTACAGTGTGGTGTCCTTCGTTGCAAAAAGATATAAACTTAATGGAACGAGTGCAACGCCGTGCAACCAGGCTCTCCCCCGAACTTAAATCTTTACCTTATGAAGCACGTATGCGCGTTCTTAACCTAACCACCCTCACTGCTCGTCGTCAACGTGGCGATCTTATTACCACCTACCGGCTGTCCGGCTTATTTGATCGAAGTGTGGATGAAAGACTGCGAGGACATAATCTCAAACTTTGCCGTGAACGATTTAAGAAGAAAGTGCGTGAGTGCTTTATTTCAAACCGGGTATTTCATGCTTGGAATAGCCTACCAGCCGCTATAGTCATTTCAACAAATGTTAATAATTTTAAGAACAATGTTGATATTTTGTAATCTTGTAAATTTTTTATTTTTTTATTTTTGTATTATTTTTTGTCATTTATATTGTACAAAATTAGTTTGTATATTTTGTTTTCTATGAGAGCCACACAAGCCTATGGCTTCAGCTTTCTATGCTAATAAATAAATAATAAAATTTGCATTTGGTTGCGTAGAAAAATTGTGATTATTATCGGATGTGTTAATTGTAGCGGCATTTTGCGTGGTAAAATGTGTTAATTTTGTGGGGTTGAGTTTAGGTGGATGTAAAATATTTCTGGTGGGCGAACCTTTCATTTTCTATGTATTATTAACTTCTGGTTCATTTCAATAAAATTCTATGTGTAGCGTATTTAATTATTCAATTTAAGTAATTACAGGTATATAACAATTTATTATTACATAACAGAGTCACGTTAACAGTCTACAGTCACAATAACACAGTACATAACCGCTGCCGACGAACAACTAACTAATGTTCGCAGTACACACACGTATACTTCCCCCACGCCCGTATGTCCGTCTCCCTCACCACAGACACATAGACGTACAGTCTCTACAAAAAGTCCGTTCGCTACACTCTTCCCTACTAAGTCAGCACTTTCTCGCGAAAGTGTCCAGAATACGACTTCTGGCAACATCACGCGAAACTCGAGGCGGCAATACGCGTCTGGGTTCCTGGTTTTCGGATACTTCGCCGCCCTCATTCGGAGCCACTGGGTCAGCACTAACGTCCTCAACAAGCACACCGTCCTCCACAACAGGCTCTGATGGGTCCTCCGGGGGTCGCTCCTCTTTACCGGCAGTCTCTCCGGTTCCAATATTCGGGATATTATCGCCCTCAGCCATGACGTAGTCAGTCTCCTCCTCTGTTTCGGAGAGCACATCTGGTGTTTCGATGCTCCGATTCTGTATCGAAGAGTCGCCAACATCAGAAACCGTTTCTGGGCAGATATCGGGGGCAAGTGATTCACGCCCGGGGCTAGGCCATGACAATGGTGTTGAACAACGACTAGAATCACCAATCGCGCCCCCAGGAGTTTGTACGGCTGTTGGACGAGTGACTCTCTGAGCCTTCTGGTCTTTATAAATACGAATCTGGATGCCATGTCCTTGGAACACCTGATTGATCAGTTGTTTTACTCGGTGTTCATTTAATCCATCCAGTCCACATCCTATCATAGGCATAGCTATCTTATCAACTTCATGAGTCACGGCGCGATCTCTCAAACAACATAGAGCTTGATGCAGAGAATCATAGGTTGGCCGTTGGTGACTACATTTCTTAGTCACTAAATAAAAGACGTACCGTCCGGGGGACCGCAACATCCCCACGTCCCCCGTTCGAAGATTCTGATCCCTTAACTGATCTATACCCTGGAATCTCTTTTTGAATTCCACAGCTATTCCAGCGCCCATTTTCAGGTCCTCAGCTACACAATGAGCTAAACCATATTCTGCAGGGGAATCAAACACATCACCGGCTACCTCTTCCCAACAATGGGTGTCGGCATCTGATTGATGGCCACCCACTGCGCTGCGTCGGGGTCGTCCAGGGCGTCTCCTCGCTCGTTCTTCTCGCATCGCGGTGTCGGGTGCTGGCACCTCAGCACACGGTTTCAGACGATCTTGATGTATTACCAAGCGCTTGTGTTTTAAAACGCAATGCTGCACACGGAAAGTATGTCTTCCGATATCCTTGATTACCCGATACGGACCCGTCCAGGGACGATGTAGTTTACTAGTCTCCCCAATACGTGGGGTAGGTTGATGGACCCACACAACATCGCCAACTTGATATGATCGAGGTTTCGCATTACGGTCGTAATATTCTTTCTGTCGGCGATGAGCCACCCCTAAATGCTCACGGGCAGCCTCGTGTGCTTGGTCTAAGGATGCTCTCAAATTACGAATAAACTCTTGATCCGATCGGCACGATGTATCTGGGGGTAGTCCGTACTGTGCATCGGCCGGTAACCGTATCTCTCTACCAAACATCATGGTAAAGGGTGTGTATCGGGTACTATCATGCCGACTAGCACGATAAGCCAGCATCACTTGAGGCAACTTAGTGTCCCAGGTCCGTTGATGTTCACCTGTCCAGTGGCTCAGCTTATTCAGGAGCGTCCTGTTAAATCGCTCCACCATGCCGTCAGACTGAGGCCGAAATGGTGTGGTGCGCGTTTTCTGCATGTCTAACAGGCGGCACATCTCTTGAAATAATTGAGACTCAAATTGTCGGCCTTGATCAGAATGCAGAATCTCAGGGGCGCCATAGCGGCAAACGAATTCGTCGACGAAAACGCGCGCGCACCTTTCAGCTGTTTGATTAGGTAACGCGTATGCTTCCGTCCATTTCGTGAAATAATCACTCACAACCATAATATACTTGCAACCGCGTTCAGTCGTAGGCAGTGGTCCTAAAATGTCTAATGCAACGCGCTGAAGAGGACGCTCTACTAAATGTGTGAGTAACGGCGACTTGGCTGAAGGTATGGGTGTTTTACGACGGCTACAGTCTTCACACTTACGACACCAATCCGCAACATCGCGATGCATATTAAACCAAAAGAACCGCTCACGCAACCGCGATAGAGTTCTGGTCACACCCATATGCGCTCCTGCCGAAGCGTTTCCGTGGTACACTCGCATGATCTCCGACACCATTGACGCAGGTACCACCGCCCGGTATTCAGGTAACCGACCCGTTCTGTCCACGATACACAGCACTTGATCTTTCAGTTCAGGCTTCAACATATAAAGTTTGTGAGCCGATTTGTCCAAAACAGATTCGGTTATTTCCCCGTTTATCACTCGCACCACGGGGCCACAACACTCGTCTTTTCGTTGTTCCATCACTAACACAGGGGAATCTACAACAGGATCATCCAGGGCGCATATACTAGCCATTTGTTCCTCTCCTTCGTTCATGCCGCACTGCGAACATGGCCGTCGTGACAATCCATCAGCGTTGCCGTGTTTCTTCCCCGGTCGGTGCTCTACCTCAATGTGGTATTCGGATAGAATCTCCAGCCATCTTGCAACCTGCCCTTCTGGTTCACGAAATCCTCGCAGCCAGCGCAGACAGTTGTGGTCTGTTCTAGCTGTGAAACGAGCACCCAATAAATAGCCTTTAAACTGTCGACACACTGCTACGAGGGCTAACATTTCCCTGCGTGTAACGCAGTATCTTCTCTCTACTTTATTTTATTTTATTTTATTTTATTTTATTTTATTTAATTAATTTAATTTTACTTTGGTTAATGATCGGCTGTAATACGCGACCACGCCTTCTTCGCCGTCCTGAACCTGGCTTAATACTCCTCCTATGCCTGTGCCACTAGCGTCCACATCGATAAGGAACGGCAACTGAGGATTCGGGTATGCTAAAATAGGGGATGTCATTAGACAACGCTTTAGTTTTTTAAAAGCGCAATCGCAATCCTCGCTCCAGACGAATCTTTCGCCTTTATTCAGTAATCGATGAAGTGGTTCGGCAATCGATGCAAAACCCAACACGAACCGGCGGTAATACGATGCCAGACCCAGAAATGACCTTAACTCTGTCAAATTTCTAGGCACCGGCCAGTGATTTACGGCTCGCAACTTCTCTGGATCTGTAGCAATACCATCATGACTCACGATGTGTCCTAAAAACTCGACTTCTCGATGAAAAAACCGACATTTTCTAGGGTTCACCTTTAACCCGGCAGACTGTAATCGATCCAGAACCATTATTAGTCGTTCCAGGTGTTCCTCAAACGTTTTACCGAATACAATCACATCATCGAGATATACCAACGCCGCTTCCCAGTTTAAACCTTCCAAGATGAGGTCCATAAGCCGTTGGAACGTGGCTGGTCCATTGCAGACACCAAATGGTAGGACGTTGAACTCGTACAAACCAGAACCGATAGAAAAGGCCGTTTTCGGACGATCTTCCTTATCCACCTCGCATTGCCAGTAGCCTGATTGTAGATCTAACGCTGAGAACAAAGTAGCGCCAGACAACGAGTCTAACACGTTGTCTATCCGTGGCAAGGGGTAGCTATCCTTCACTGTTACTTCATTCAACTTGCGGAAGTCTACGCAAAACTTCATAGTGCCATCCTTTTTGCGTATCAGGACTGCTGGAAAACACCATGGTGACGAAGAAGGGCGAATAACACCGGCCTTCAACATGCGCTGTACCTCTTGCTGAGCTTCAGATCGACGTGCCAGCGGTAATCTTCTAGGGGCGAGACGTATGGGTTGCGAAGTACCAGTGTCTATCTTATGCTTTAAAACACTCGTACGCCCGGTGTCGTTCTTGTTACGCGACACTACGTGAACATGCGTATCTATACACTCCTTGGCGCGTTTTAACTGATTCGGTGTTAAATGACGTTCTGTCTCCTGCCAGTCAAATTCCAAATGAGGCGGGTTAGTTTCCACCCGTTCATGTTCCTCCACTAAAGTACACGCCACCGCTGAGCCAAGACATACATTTTTCCGCACTGTTATACATTCCTGGGTCGGGTTACGCAACAGCACCGATCCCTCCGTATCCGTGATTAAACTACGGCTTACCATACAACCGTACCTTTACCAACAACGCGTGGAGGGTTCCAGCAAGCGCGCAACACGAACCTCTTCACCCGTCACTTTAACGCGACCGATTACCTCAGTTCGCGGAGGTATCACCATCGATTCACACAACACTACAGCGGCCGGCATAATTGGATACTCGTCGACTCGTTGTCCTTTTATCATTACACAGTTCTCTGCGGGATTTACTATGCACTTTTGATCGCGGATAAAGTTATAACCGAGCACACAGTCATCAATCAAGTCCTCACACACCGTCACTTCTACTTTAGTCGACACATTAGCCAGTTTTACAGTCACAGTTCCTATACCCCGTGTGCATAGAGGCTTTTTATCAGCTTGCGACACCCGCACGTCGCTTTTTCGCAATAGTGTGTTCCCCACACGCTCCCAGAATCCTCGACTCACAAAACATCGCGACGCACCTGTATCTATGAGACACAATGTCGGAAAGTTATTGACATGACAACGAACACGCACTAACGCAGAGTCTTGCTTTCGCCCCGACTTATTATTCGACATCGATGCAGGACAGGTCGATGCCTTCATTAGTTTCCCGACCTCTTAGCCCGAGCGTCTGGACAGTTATTCTTAAAATGTCCGCGCCTCTTACACAAGTAACACCGTGCTTCTTCCCGTCGTGGGGAAGGAGAGCACCACTGGACGCGATTGTCGGCAGTCTGGTCTTGTCCAGCTACTCTAAGTTTCTCTATAGACGCTGCCAGATCACTGACAGATTTCTCCAGTCGATCCATCCGTTGCGAATCTTCAGTCACTGCGGCCAGGGCTACTGTTTGGACGACGTTCCCCTGTTGAGACTTGCGGATCTCCGCTATAGTTCGCTGTACTTTTATCGCTGCTTGAGCCATTTCAACGGCGACACTAAGGGAGATAGGATTGTGTCGCGCCGCTTCCTCCGCTACTTGCACATCAATGCCCGACAGAAATTGCTTTAGTAGCAATTTTTCCCTAGTAGCTGTACTGTGCTCGGGAAAGGCTAGTTCGCCTAAATATTTTAAAGCCGCGGCAAACGTAGCGATAATTTCTCCTGCAATCTGACGGCGCGCCAAGAACTCTTTCTCAAAGTCCCCCTCCCCGCGACGGAATACACAGGACAATAAGTCGCGTAACGTGGCCCATGTAGCTTTTTGTTCTTGACTCAGACCTTGAAATGCCTGTTTAGCTGGGCCATCTACGAATAGTGGTAATGCTATTACCTTTTTAACATCATCCCAGTCTTTTAACAAGGCGAATGCCTCAAAACTTTATGCCCATTCGTCCCAGTTACCAGTTGAAAACTTCGCACATGTTATGACATCCGCCATTTTTCCGGTACAAACTTCACTTACGAAACAAACTTCAGTTACAAAAACACACTGAACTTACGGCCGTTATCTCACCGCCGCCACCAATGTCGCGTATTTTATTATTCAATTTAAGTAATTACAGGTATATAACAATTTATCATTACATAACAGAGTCATGTTAACAGTCTACAGTCACAATAACACAGTCCATAACCGCTGCCGACGAACAACTAACTAATGTTCGCAGTACACACACGTATACTTCCCCCACGCCCGTATGTCCGTCTCCCTCTTCACAGACACATAGACGTACAGTCTCTACAAAAAGTCCGTTCGCTACATATGAATTAATGTATATATTCTTTTATTCCTAACCCATATCTATCAAAAATAAATTTAAAATAGAAATTCTGAAAACATATTTAAAATAGAATAAAATACCAGAATATGAGTTTAATTAGAAACACATGTATATTCCCGAGATAAATGCATCTAAAAATAGCAGCTTATCACGTAAAAAGGTCAAGCGGGTCACCTCAAGCAGATAACGCTCGGCGGCTGACGACCAGCTTCTTATCAACGCTTATTTTCAACGTTCTGTCATCTGTCGACATGGTCTCGCGGTCAAATATCACGGGACGGAAATCAGCAGAGCCCCGGTTCGATTCCCGCCGCATTCTCTCGACATTTTTTCCCCAGAAAATAATCTCACCCTGCAGGGTGAGGCACATATACAAAAATGGCGGAAACTGAGTCAGATCAGTATTCTGTCTTAAATGTTTCTACTGATTACTACTGTATTAAGTGTAAGAAAAAAGTGAAAAACGGGGTACAATGTAATAATTGTGAAACTTGCTATCATCATAAGTGTTATTCTAGTTCTGATATAGTGAACGATAGTAATTTCTGTTGTACGACTTGTGGTGAAACAAGCGCACCGCTGTCATTGCTAGAAGTTCGTATCCAAGATAAGGTACGTGAAATTCTTTTACTCCAAGGAGAAAATAATGCCTACAAGCTGTTAGTAAACGAAATGAATGATAAGTTTATATCACTCATAAAAGAAAATGAACAGCTGAAATGTCAGTTGGCCAAGCCCGACTATGCTAGCGTATTACGCAAAAATCACAGCAGTGCTACCGATATTATCCACAAATCGGATACCATAAATAATTTTCTTAAAAAGAAGCAGATGCCACCACAGTCGAGGAAAGAAGTACCATCAAATGATACTAATGCTCTTGCAATTGAAGTTAAAGAAGTGAACAAAATGGCGCCATGTAATGTAAACAATAAGGATGTTATCAATCTCGTTGAACCAAATGACAGCTCTGGAGCAACTATCAACGATTTCCAGGAGCAAAAAAAAAACGTAAATGGAAAAAAGACCCGTTAATAATATAGTGGGTACCCTGGATAACAATGCAATCTGCAATATTACAGCCGCACCTAAGAAAGCCTGGTATTTTTAGGGAAAGTTAGCTCATCTACCACCGAACAGCATATAGATGCATATATGAAATCGAGAATTCCCAATGCCGACATCATATGCACGGAAATAAAAACAATGGGAACCAACAGCTGCTTTAGGATCGGGATCAACTACGATTCCCGTACTATTGAATACCCGTCCTTTTGGCCTAAAGGAGTAATTTTGCGCCAATATATTTTTAGAAAGCGAGGCCCCACTGTTGAACATAGATGATTCAACCCCACCTACCAGTCAGCTTTGTGTCCTATATTTTAATGCCCAAAGTATAAGTCATAAATCCAATTTTATACAAGTGTTGCTGCAAGATCATCCGCAAGTGAATGTGATATGTGTTTGTGAACACTGGCTTAGTTCTGACATAATTAACTCTTTCACAATACCTGGTTTTTTATTGTCATCTTTCTTCTGCAGAGCCACTGGAAACGGTGGAACCGTTATTTTTGTGAAACTGGGCACCCACGCCAAATCACTGGGTCTCTTTAACCAACACTCAATTGAAACTCACTTTGAACTATACGCGATCGAAATCAATAAATGTGTTATTTTATCACTTTACCGCACTCCTAATAGTAATTTTAATTTTTTTTTCTGATAAGCTGGATGAAGTCTTAGACTTAGCACATAAAAATATAAATAATTTTAAAAACATTATGGTTTTTGGGGACTACAATGTTGACCGTTTTACACCTAATAATGAACTAAACGTTTTCAAACAAATACTGGACCGGTACGGTATGCATTTCCTTATCAATGAAGCCACACGAATAACAGACAGGTCTCGATCGTGCATAGATAATGTTATTTCAAATTTAAAATCAGAGCAGGTCAGTACTAAGGTTTTTAGTATTAATTTTTCTGACCACGAAGGAATTTTATTTATGGTAATAAAAATGATTTACTTAATAACAATAAATTAAACGCACCACGGAAATTAATTAATACTGGCACCTGTGATGATTTTAAAAATAATGTAAATTCCATTGATTGGAACTTAGTTCCTAAGAAAAATATTGATGTTATGTGTGATTTTATTATTAGCAACTTCCGTAAATGTATACAAGACAGTTCTCCTCTGGTTAAATGTACTAAAAAATACAATTTTCATAATGCACGTTGGTATACGAATGAATTAAAACAAATGAAAGAGCATCTATTATTACTCAAAGATATACACAGAGCTCTTGGTACTGGGCAATCCTTGTTTAATTACAAAAGCCTGAACAGAAAATATCGTTTGTTAATTAAAAATTCAAAAATTGAAGCAAATAATGATGCTATTTTTAATTGGAAAATATATCACGTGCGTCATGGAACATTGCTAACCGTGAATCAGGCAGAACAAATCATAAAAGGTTAAATAATTTATCTACCATTGACTGCGACCATTTCAATAATTTAATAAGCTAATGTACCTAGTTCCATTCGGGCCAAAAATAACATACCAGATATTTCATCTAATGATCTCTTGTCCATCCACTCAACGGGTAATATAAATACCTTCTTCCTTAATCCCGTTGACAAATTTGAAATAATTAGTATTATTAATGGTCTAAAAAATAATAAATGCTTGGATTATTATGGCATAAGTCATTTCCATGTAAAAATAGTAAGCCAAACGATAGCTTCGCCACTTGCATTCCTTATTAATAAATGTTTTGAACTCGGTTTTTTCCCAGCGGCATTAAAGATATCGAAAGTGACACCCATTTTTAAGAAAGGGAATGTTAACGATCCTTTCAACTTCAGACCAATATCACTGGTGCCTGTTTTCTCCAAAATCGCTGAAATTGCTATTAAAAGCAGATTAGTCTTATTTTTTAATAAATATGGTGTTCTTTCAAATAAGCAGTTTGGTTTTCGACCGAAATCGTCCATTACTTTGGCAATCGATGCAGTCCTGAAAACAGTCTACGAGGCATTTGAAAATGGTCAGTATGCATCGGCAGTGATGTGTGACCTTAGCAAGGCTTTTGATTGCGTCGATCACTTTATTTTAGCAAGCAAACTGGATTCATGTGGAATTAGAGGTATTGCTAAGGATCTCATTATCTCTTACCTTGAAAATCGCAGTCAGTGTGTGCATTACAACAACATGGTTTCTGACCTTCAGACCCTGAAACACGGTGTTCCACAAGGTAGTGTTTTAGGACCTTTGCTGTTTTTAATTTACGACAATGATCTGCCAAGTAACATATCGCATGCTGACTGTGTATTATTCGCGGATGATACTACGCTGATTTGCCGTAGTACCGATCTGATTAATCTTCAGACAATTATAACATCTGCATCTGCTAAAGCTGAACTGTGGTTTAGTGCTAACCAACTATGCCTAAATATGGAGAAAACACAAACAATCCTATTTGGTTCGAAAGTCGATAGGACACTTAACTTCAAAATTAATCCCGTTAAACTTTTGGGTGTGTATCTAGATCCGGTTTTAAACTGGAAATACCAAATAGAGACCACAAAAAAAAAAAAAAAATTCGGCCCTGTTTTTACTTAGGCAGTTAGCTCACTGTGTAAGTCCTAATATCTTAAGAATCTCTTATTTTGCTTTTTTTCATTCAATCCTTCATTTCGCTATAATCTTTTGGGGCAATTGTCCTGATGCCTTACATATCTTCAAATTCCAAAAAAAAGCCATCAGAATATTAGCTACAGCTAAATACAGAGACCACTGTAAACCTCTATTTTTAAATTTGAATATCCTTACGCTTCCCGCAGTATACACACTGGAATGTATACTTTATGTGAAATCTAATAAAAGCAGTTTCCATTCTCATACGGAACTGCACGGACATTTAACCAGACACAGGAAGAATCTAGTTCTTCCAAAATGCCGACTACTGAGAACACAGTCGACTCATATTTATGTGGGACTGAAATTATATAACTGCCTGAGTGAAGAAGTGCGTGAGCTACCTATTATTAAATTTAAGGCACTAATTAAAAATTATTTACTGTTACTAGTCCCTTACACGGTAGAAGATGTCTTGTTTTCTTTGTCGGGTTTAAAGGTACCTTAGATTTGCATATATGCTAATGTTTAATGTGTGACTTGGTGTAACAATTTTTGTATTGTATTAACCGTTAATAAATTATTATTATTATTAAAGCACCCCGACAGTGCAGTCAACGACGAAAACCAAATTTTAGAACTTTTTTCCTGTTTTGCGCCTAAAATTTAGGCTAACCCGCAACACATCGGTATAGGCCCCGGGCAGGGATCCTCGACGAAGAAGATCTTCAGGTGGGAACTCGAAGTAGGGGCGGGGATTCGGAGGGGGAGTAGGTTCTTCAACTGTGACCTCGCCTTCCGGACACTTCTTCAGCGTGATCTTGACAGAAGTACAAAGGTCAACGGGGAAACCCCCGTGCTCGTGGGCGCTTCCGATGACCGTGGTCATCGAGTGTGAATTTTTTGCAAATTTTAGGGTTTCGTAGATAATGGTCCAGAACACTCCCTGTTACCCTACTGAAATTGAAAAAAATAAATTAAATGAAGCCATTTATCAATATATTTCTTATTAATTAATGAAGAATTGAATAGGAAGGAAATACTAAATTTTTTTTTTTGGAAACTGTTGATTTTGATGTGTTTATAGAACAAATATTCCTAGACATCCAGTATTATGTTGGCTTCTTACACTTATTAAATACCTACAAAATCCTGAAATGTGTGAAAATTCACACTTCACATCGATTTTTTAACTCGCTATAGTTTTTCTATATGTGTGTTAAAGAGTTGTAGAATCATACCAAATTTTAACTTTCTATATTCAGCCTTTTGGACACAATTTCTATCAAAAAAACAGACACATAAATAAAGTCATAAAGATTTTTGCTTATACCTGCAATATATTTATTAAAAAACACAGAACAAATTGTAGTACATTAATTTCCAAAAAGTATGGTACGATATAGTATATAAACATTAAATAGAAAGAAGAAATATTTCTAATTTTTATTGCAACACCTGCATCCTCACTTTACAGGTGACAAAATCTTCACCTCGTCATAACTAATTTGCATTTTTTGTTACCGATGTAAAAATTATTATTAATCAAACAGTCCGGCCCGCAAAAGTCTCAGATGTTGTTGTCTTGGGTTCTATTAGTTTAACGCAAGAGGAAATTCTCACCAAATTAACCTCTTTAGATACAAAGAAAGGTTGTGGTCCAGATGGAATACATCCTTTGTTCATAAGGAATTGTGCCTATTACCTTGTTCTTCCTCTTTTTATAATTTTCAACAAATCTTTAAATTCTGGTAGCTATTCTGATTTTTGGAAAAAATCATATGTTACACCGATTTACAAATCAGGCGATAAAAGTAACGTTTCAAATTATAGACCTATTTCTATATTACCAATATTTGCGAAAATATTTGAATCTTTAATAGTAGATAAAATCAAAAATCCATTAAATCAATTAATAATTTCTCAACAGAACGAATTTTGCTCTGGTAAATTAGTATTAAACAACTTAATCCCTTTTACTGAATTTGTTAGCAGTAATATGGATATCAAGAAACAAATTGATACAATTTACACCAACTTTTTCAAAGCATTTGATAGAGTTAACCAAACATGGGTCGTTACTATGCTGGATTGGAAGTTATATTCGTAACAGATCGCAATTTGTTGTGTGCAATGGTTACATATCTCGAGGAATTTTAGTGACTTCGGGAGTACCCCAGGGCTCTCATTTGGGACCTGTTTTATTTAACTTATGTATAAATTCTATTGCGTCTTCCTTCAAATATTGTAATTTCTTACTATTTGCTGACGATTTAAAATTCTATAAAATTGTTGAAACTCTCATCGACTGTTACAAAATCGAAGATGACGTGATTAGGCTGAACAAATAGTGTATAGAAAATGATATATCTCTAAATTTAAATAAATGCTTTGTGGTAAACTATGCAAGAAAAAAGAGTTAATTAATTGTAACTATAATTTAAATGGCGTTAATCTATCAATAAAAAACACTGTACGGGATCTTGGAGTTACTTTTGACTCCAAGTTACTTTTTAATAAGCATATCGACACCATTACTAGCAAGGCTTACAAACTTTTAGGATTTGTTATAAGAGTTAGTAAACCTTTTCACAGCAAAGAATCATTAACTACACACACTAGTTTGTAGTATGCAATAGGTTTAATATTGTAAATTCAGATTCTTTAAAAACATTACAGGATTCGAGTTTTACAGTTCCAAGTGATGTGATGTAGGTGAAATAGCTAGTGAAATTCGGCAAAAATAAAGGGATAAATATTGAAAATATTTATATCCGTTACACCAGCTGAGCTAACGTAAGTTATTCCTATCTACATATATTCCATGTGAGCTTAAACCCAAGCAGTTAATATTATAAATAATATAACCTTTAAATATTAATTTTCCATTGCCCACTTGTCAAAATATACAATATCGATTGAGACATCTATCAATCAAATCTCATTTTCAAGACATTCGATCAGCAGGTAACTGTTTGATTAAGAACTGTGTCATTAACAACGTCACCATGAAGTAGCAAGCGGGAACTAGACAGCGCGCTACATATAAAAACATTTTTCAGTGGTCTAAAACCACTCATACTATTAAATTGGAGGAAATAAATAAATAAATAAAAATGAACGACCCAAAACCATCAAACGTCATTGATAAAACTCAACCAACCAATCCGCAGACAAATTCATCATTCGCAGCAGTTCTAAAACAGAAAAACAACCAAGTCTTCGAGATCGCGAAATATGAACAAGGCCTGTTCATTGAATCAATTGATGGCGCTACCATCAACGATTATATATATATGAAATAGGTAAAATAGTTGGACCAAAAATGTAATATTTGCGGCTAGAATACATAATCGCATTCAAACGTTCCTTTCCACAATTGAAAATGTTAATACAATCATAAAAACAAAGATAGCATCAAAGTGAAAAATCATGAAATAGACATTCGTCGTATGAAATCGGTCACCCAGAGAATCATCATCTCAAACGTATATCCTGTAGTCCCACATTACGTAATTGAAAATGCCTTAAAGAATATAAATATTAAAATCGCTTCACCGATCCACTTCCTGCGAGTAGGCTGCCGTGATCCAGAATACAGCCATGTATTAAACTTCAGGCGTCAGATCTACATCGTACCAGAAGAAAACAACCCTCTACCGAACACTCTATAGAACACGAGCGCATAAAATTCAGGCTGTTCTTAGCATGTCATGTCCACATGCTTCTCGTGTAAACAAGACGGTCATGTAGCTAGCAATTGTCCCAAAAAACTACATCTAAGCCAGGCCATACTCCTAAATCACCCTACTGACAAATTTGAAGATGAAAATATCCAACGTACATCTGAAAATAATGAGGACACAGATAAACAAGAAAACAAAAATACGAACGAGGCAAATAAAAAACAACGCTGCAGTCAACCCCAACCCGAAGGCACAAACTGTCAAAAAAGGGGCCCACAGCCGTCTAGTAGTACAGAAGATCTTACAAGTCAGGAAAAATGCGATATTGTGGATAAAAATAGTCAAGACATGCCTGATGAGAAAATAGCTAGCACACAACCCACGGAAAAGAATAGAGTAGCGTTAAAAAAGATGAAATTCAAACCAGGAAGATCACGATCTGTCAGCCCAAAGAGTTCAAAATCAATCACTGATTTCATAGAAACAGAAAATGGTCTCAAATCATAAATGGAGGAAAAGCCAAAAAAATACTGTCTACCGTATGAAAAATTGAGAGATTTTTTAGAGAACGCCAAGGACTCCAGCAACATTTTAGCAACAGCAAAAGAATACACAGACAACGTTGAAACATTAATTGCAATGTTGCGAAACATTTACCTCCATCTACAAAAATTGCAGTCAAGAAACCGAATCACAAGATTAACGACAAAACTTCAAACGGAACACGACAAAGAAATTAAAAAACTCAAAACTTCCAAAAACGACTCTAATACAGTAGAACGCTAACGATTTTTACTCCCATCTAGCCGAAATGCAAAATTTAATAGCCCAAACACAAGCGGAATACATTTGCATTCAAGAAATTCGCTGCAGTGAAAACCAAACGGCCAAACTCAGAGAATAGACTGCCTCCCAAAATAATAGGTGGATATCCCATAATAGGAATACCCACCTAAACGCAAGTGGTGGTGTGGCCATCTTGGTAAGCAATAACAAGTATGCCGAAGAAGTACCTATACAAACCAACTTAGAAGCCGTTGCAATCAAAACATATATCCCTCAGAAAATAACAATCTGCAATGTGTATTTACCACCAAACCAACTCATTAGCTTAATACAGTTACAACAACTAATACAGAAACTGCCTAGATCTTTTTTACTGACAGGAGACTTCAACGGTCACAATTATCTATGGGGTTCGAATCATATTGAAACAAGAGGCAAAATTATAGAAAGCTTAATAAATGACAACCTAATACTATTGAACGATGGAACACCAACTCATTTCTGTGCCCGGTCGAGTACTCTATCAAGCATCGATCTCTCCATCTGCACACCAACACTGGCACCTAAATTAACGTGGATAGTACTAAAATTTTACCATGGGGGAAACCATTTTCCGATTAAAATCATATTCTAGTACCAAACCACAGATAGTACAGAAACTGAACAACAAGAGACGAGGTGGAATATAAAGCAGGCCAATTGGGAACTATTCCAAACTCTATCATACCCCTGCACCATTCCATCTATGCAACCAAAAGATACAGATATCACGATAGAAACCTTTCCAAACCACATCATTTCCGCCGCAAAAACATCCATCCTACAGTATTCCTTGAAAAATCGAAAATATTCAGTCCCATGGTGGAACGATCAATGTG
Source organism: Liopterus haemorrhoidalis (assembly GCA_963971575.1). Classification (NCBI taxonomy): domain Eukaryota; kingdom Metazoa; phylum Arthropoda; class Insecta; order Coleoptera; family Dytiscidae; genus Liopterus; species Liopterus haemorrhoidalis. The sequence goes on along the minus strand of OZ020614.1, from coordinate 32,909,191 downwards.
CGAAAGCTATAAAAGAAAACAAAAAAGCTTTCTACAAATAGAAAAAGCACAATACAAGAGGAAAATCTAATATCTTTCAAGAAATCTCGGGCCATTGCCAGCAGAACAGTAATCGAAAGCAAAGAAAAATCCTGGCAAGAATATGTTTCTTCAATGAACTCTAGCATGCCGACCCAAAAGATTTGGGAAAAAATACGGAAAATAAAAGGAAGTAAAACCAAAAGCAGTATATCAACATTAATTACAAACAATAAAATTATTTCCCAGTCACAAGAAATCGCTGAAACACTTGAGACCACTATAAACAAAACTCATGCGATCAAAACTACGAGCCGGCATTTATGGAGTTCAAATATAATTGTGAAAACGAGGAAATAGAAGCTGAAAATAGCCAGACAAACCTAAATCTGCCTATCACGAAAGAGGAATTTTTTATAGCAGTAAACGAACTGCAGGAAAAACCAAATATAGAAAATCTTACGAGACCACGGAATAAATGGCAACATGTTGTCATATTTAAAAAACTTTTTGAGTAGACGGAAATTCAGAGTCAAAGTCAATGGTCACCTCTCTGAAGAGAAAACGCAAGAGAATGGAGTCCCCCAAGGGGAGATATCAAGCGTAACGCTATTTCTAATAGCAGTAAACGAAATTACTAAACACCTTCCAGACAGAGTACATGCACAGGCATGTACTTTCTGCATCAAAATACAGATTTTGCAGACGATCTACTAATTTTTAGTAGAAATAGAAATATAAAAACATGTCTTAAAATATCCAGTCTACATTAGAAAATATAACGGAATGGGCCTCAAAAACCGTCTTCAAATTCTCTGCCAGATAAACTAATGCCATGTATTTTACAAAAAAATGGAAAAATCTTGCGAAACCAGCGTTAAAACTTCAGGACAATAATATAGACTTTGTAAACCAAATAATATTTCTGGGAGTGATAAAAGATTCGTTAACCTGGACATCTCATATTCATAACCTGAAAAAAGAATGCACACAAGGTCTTAATATAATAAAAACTCTGGGACATCATAAATGGGGGTCGCAAAAGGAAACACTTCTGAATATACATAAATCCATCATACAGTCCAAATTAGATTACGGCTGCATAAGCTATGGGGCCGCTGCCCAAAGTACATTAAAAAAACTAGATCCAATACACAACACCGCATTACGCATATCATCTGGAGCCTTCCGCAGTAGTCTTGTTGCAAGTCTAAACTGCGAAGCTGGGGTAACGCCGCTCAGTTATAGAAGAATAAAACTAACATTGTCCTATTTTGCAAATTTGGCAAGAGATCCAAGCATCCCAACTTACCATCACTTTTTCATGAGTCCACAAAACCATATCAGGCAAGAAACCTACTCACCTCAGCAAGAACTACTTAAAAATCACTTAACTTCATGGAATAAGCTCTTTCCGTACATAACCAAAAATCACCATACATCACCATGGATGCTGATCCTTCCCAAATTTAACTTACAACTTAGCATACATAAAAAGAATGAAACAACAAGGGAAATATACGAAAAACTCTTTCTTGAAATGGACTCAAAATTTCACAACTGTCAACGAATATTCACCGATGGGTCACATCACCATCATAAAGCCGGTGCTGCTTACGTCATCAACGACGAGAAATACATGTACCACCTTCCTAATACAGCAAGTTATTTCACTGCAGAAGCATATAGCCTGCTAAAAGCCACCGAATACATGAGCAACAAGGAAGAGAGAAATTATGTTTTATATATATATTGACTCACGCAGTGTACTCGAAGCAGTTAAAGTACTGTATTCAAGAGACACACTGATCCAGAAGATACAGGATAACTTCCAAAACATGGCCCTCCAGGAGAAAAAGGTAACCTTGGTGTGGGTTCCCTCACAAGTGGGAATGAAAAGAAAAGAGATGGAAAACTGTGACAACTGCAATAAAACTGTAACCGTAGAACATATAATCCTGGAGTGCCAACTATATGAAGAACTCAGACGGAAGCACAAAATACCAGACAACCTAAAAGAAGCAGATCTGTTCCGAAAAATTTAATTCCCAAATGTTCTATTATTTCTAAATTACCTAACTTAAATGTCTTATAATAATGATAATATTAATAATAATAATAATAATAATAAGGTAAGGTAATAATAAAAGGGTACGGCGGTCATTCGACCGAAAAGGCTTAGCGCCCTTTCCCTCCGAAAAGCATTTATGGAGCCGTTGTTCGTCTGGGAGACGAAATATTATTCCTTTGGGACATCTTTTCACACTCGGTACCACGTTTTTGAGCCCTTTGGAGTTATTTTGGGGCTAGCGGAGAGGAAGTTACTTCGCGTTGCATGTACATCAGGCAATGTTCCACTGAAGCATCTGGAGGACTCAACCGTAGTTATATTTTGTGTAAAATCGTTGTCTAGAAGGCGACTTGTATGCAGATAAGTGTTTATCGAAAGTAATAAGCTCATTTGTACGTGGTTATAGAACTTGTGAGACACGTTTTTGGCGTGTATTTGTGTTTATTTAGTGTAACCGAGTTAATTGATTATGTTTTGTTCGTTGCCACGTTCAAATGACCTCAACTTTCTAAATAGATCTATGTAAGAGAGCTCTCAGGTTCTAATTTAAGTGTAATTAAGGTTGGTCTCTCCAAATACTGTCGTAGAACCATGTTGTCAGTGAAATTTGAGTTACATTTCGGTTCGTGTTAGTACGATTTCGGTTTATTTGTACATTTGTTGTCCGTGGTTTAGAGTAGTGGGGATATATTATTGTTCATTTGGGGAAGGAGGTAGTCTGACGTTACTGTGTATCGTTCAGTTACGGGATATCGCATCCGTTCTCTCCCCAAGCGACCACTTTTATATCAGGGATACATCCGAAAGGATAGTTTTTGATTTGCGAGCCATACCTTTGGGTTACGTGCTATTTTGATTTGACGTTTCGAATATTTGTTTTGATTTCGATTCGTAAACGTCTTGTTTTGACACAATCGTGGATTGTTTGTTACGATTTGGTACCTACCATTGCAACCTGTGCGTTTCGCATCCCGGCGTGCGGTTAAATTAGCCGAGCGGCTAGGGAGCAAATAAAGGTCTCATTTATGAACCTCCGTCGTAGATAATAGTACTTGTATGCTTTACGTTCCGGCATCACAGTTAAAACAGCCTATTGGTTAGGAATTGTACCATTTTACTTGTCAGACTTAGAGTGATGACAGTTAAACTTTGTTTGTTATGTTTGGGTCTTTGGGTCGTTCGATATTTCGATTAGAATTTAAGTTCATAATTGATCTGATGTAGTTAAGGTTAAGACTCCGGTCTTATTATTTGACAATTTGGTTGCCACCTTATTTAGATAGATCGAGACGTGGTCTCGAATTGTTTGACAATATTGATTAATATTTATTGTATTATTTGTGAATTGATTCAGTATTCGTGTGCTTAGACTGATTAGACTCTGGAGAGCCTAATCTGTTTAACTTCAAGTTCATTTATTAAATTTCACATTTTCTTTATTTTTTTTTTATGAAAATTTATGATGTACGATACTCTTTAATAAAGATTACTTTCTATCATATTTGTCGAGTATTGCTTGTTAGTCCTATTGAGTCACAATGTATTAATCTCGATTTGGGGATAATTGGTAAGAACTAATTCTACTAGAAAAAGATTTAAGTTTATCTCCAGTTTAGTGACGTCAATCTAAACTTATGGCGCCCTTATAAATAAATATAGACTGTTAAAATTTCATATCCCAGTCCTTGAGAATAGAAATCTCTATCTTTATTCGAGCTAGTCGCAAACCGGTCTAGTAAATGCGTTTTTGGTGTAACCTCGTATTTTGGATAACGCTTTACTTGCCAGATCAACTAACATCTACTTGATCAGCTTAGTTATTTTTGCCCAACGTGTCATTATATTTTTTAAAGATTAGTTTAATGGTTACAAATTTGGCACCCAACGCTTTAATAAATCATTACAAAAATGGTTTTTCTCATAATAAATTGTAACAGACCCTAAAAAAGTTGGGCGAAGCAACATCCCTCCCACCACTCGGCGTAGGCACAGACGGACGCCTGAGCAGCAGGAGGATCTGCTTCAGATATATGAAGCAGCGTCACCCCACCGAAGAGGCTATATGAACCGAGTTCACTCGCAATGGTGTGAATCCCATGCCGACTTGGACTTTATGACGCAACAACGTGACCATATAGCCTATCTTCAACGAAGAGCGAGACGATCACGAAGATGGCAGTCAAAATTACCACTCGTGACTCCGGCACCTGGTTCAACAACTACGGCTGTGACTGAAACAGTGTCACCTGGACATATTCCAGCCGAAACCAGGATTGAGGAAATGTTTTCGGAACGAAATCTCCGAAACGATTTCTACGACGCTATCTCGTCCCGCTCTGAACGTACCCCAATAAGACACAGTAAGTTCAAAGTCAAAGCCGAACACCTCGCTCTACTTAATGAACTTACTGACGAGCAAATCTCTCTCTCTCGAGCAGTCTCTGGGACATAACATGCGCTGTATACGGCGCGGCCTTAGTACTAACACTGAAGAGCCCCGTCGTAAATAAGTCCATTAAGGACAAGAGGCGTATACAGCAATTATAATCTAAAATGACATGGTGCTGCCAATACGTGTCTAAAATTCAGTGTGCTACTGATGCATTGCGTAAGAGCGGACCTTTCGGTTACAAAACCCGACGCATACTTAACTAATTGCGGCGCAAACATCACACTGAATGTGTCTATCTTGGCACTTTTAAAACAAAAATCTGTGGACAAGTTGTGCGCACTTACTTTAGCACGGAAGAAATTGATCACACGGGTGAGGACAGTTGAAGAAAATTCTACCTTACTTCATCTACCACTCGTTTGTTTCAATCCAGGGCTAAATCTTCCGACACGTCTTTAGGTGTTGATGTTACAGAGACTTTTTGGAGAGAGATTTATGAAAAAGAGTTGATTGTGCAAAACACTCCAATCTTTGAGCACTTTGTGGAGTACTGCAATGAACGCCTTGCAGATCCTCAAGCGTTTTCCTCTATTACAGTTGACGAAGTGACTCGTGTCATAAGCCGTACCCGTAATTTCGCAGCACCAGGAATGGATGGCATCATCGCCTTCTGGTGGAAATCCTTCCCGTCCTTGCATCACCACTTAGCACGGATTTTCACACGTTTTGTTCGTGGGGAAGAACCCATTCCTGAATGGCTTGCAGAGGGACACACTGTGCTTATCCCCAAGAAAGGTGACTTGAACAACCCGAAAAACTATCGTCCTATCACCTGTCTCAACACGATATATAAGATCTTTACGAGCGTGTTGAATGAGCGGGTGCTGAGCTCCATTGCCTCTGTTTGGAATGACATGTATGAACAGAGGGGATCGAAAAGGGGTCTAGCAAGTTGCAAGGAAAATCTTCTTATAGACAGGTCAGTCTGTCATGATGCTGTCACCTACAAACGCAACATGTCGATGGCCTGGGTGGACTATCAAAAATTATTTGATAACTATTTGATACCACACCGCATTCACTTATTGTGACACTTTTGCGGATTTTACGGGTCCATCCGGAAGTTGTGAGATGTATAGAACAGCTTATGCCCCTGTGGAAGACAAAGTTCGCTGTTCCGACTGTGGACGGAACTGCCTTCACAAACTGGGTGCATTTCAGACGCGGGGTTTTCCAGGGAGACTCCCTCAGACCGCTTCTATTCTGCATCTCACTACTTTCCTTATCGATCGAGCTCAGAAGCGGCAGCGGATACATGGCAGGTCCTCCGATAAGGCGAGAGCATAAGATCACGCAACTGTTTTATATGGATGATCTCAAACTCTACGCCTCAAACGAGAAAAACCTGACAGCAGCATTAGAGCTTGTTGCTCAGTACTCTGCTGCTAGAGGAATGAAATTCGGGTTGGATAAATGCGCCGTTTTTCATGTGCGCAGAGGAAAATGTATGAACGATGGTAATGATGTTCACCTGGTCGACGGAAGCATCGTCAAACACCTTGATGCCGAAGGGTCTTATACATTTCTGGGTGTCCGTGAGAGGGGCGTCCAGGATGTACTCCATGTTCGTCAGACCCTTCGCAGCAGGTATTTAGCGCGCCTTCGACAGATATGGAGATCCTGTCAGTCAGACAAGAACAAGGTAGAAGCTACAAATATACTTGCTGTTCCAGTCCTTTCATATACATTTGGTTTTATGAAATGGAAAGTCGACGATTTTAAGATTCTTGACAGGAAGACCAGAAAAATTATGAATATCAACCGCAGTCTTCATCCGAACTCCTCTGTGCAACGCATATACCTCCCTCGTCATCTCGGTGGTCGGGGATTATTAAACTTGGAGTGTTTGCACGATCGAGTCATCCTGGGAACAGCAAACCAAGTGCTGAGAAGTCAGGATCCCTTATTGAAGTTCGTTTCTCTTCACGAACTCACGGGAAAATGGACATTTCTGTTTCATGCAGCTCGAAGAGCAGCAGAAAAATTTGAACTGCACGATCTGAGTCCTGAGGCAACCAACTCTGGTGTAGTCCTCGAATGCGGAGACATAGAAAGAATGTGTTGCCACATACGAAAACCAGAGCACGATATTCTTGCTAAAGAACACATGGAGAAAAACATACACTCCGTGTTCTACAAGCATATTGAGACCACCGGTTTGTCACGGGAGCTAACCTTTACTTTTCTCAGGTCTGCGGGTCTCAAGTCTGAGACGGAAGGTTTTGTGCTTGCGTGCCAGAATGGCGTCATGAACACGTTAGTTTATCACCACATGATAACAAAGAAGGCGATGTCTACACAATGTAGACTATGTAAACGTCACCCTGAAACGCTTATGCACGTACTTTCTACGTGTCCCGTTTTAGCTCAATCCAGCTATATATCACGACACAATTCTGCTCTTCGAGTTTTTTACTTCTTTTTGAGACAGAAATATGGTATTGACACAATTGTTTGAGTTTATCTCGTCCTCTGGTTTCATATCCATGACTGCTGCCACTTTTTGCTAGGACATGTTGATTTTCTTTTACATACATCAGTAACTCTAATATGTAAATAGACAGTAGAGTTAATATTTTAAAATCAACGAAAAGCTGTTTACATGAAGTATTTGAACTAACCCTAGCTAATACTCTAATAGCTCTTTTCTGCAGTATAAAGATTCTTTTCTACTCTACGGAGGTACCCCATAGTATTATACCATACATTATACTAGACTGTATATGGGAATTATATACTAGTTTCGCTGTTTTCACAGATACATGACTTTGCGTAATATGTAAATACAGGAATTTATTTTACCAGCAATGTGAGAAAGATGATTGTTCCACGATAGTCTGATGTCTAAAATAAATCCTAGAAATTTAGTTTTGGTACAGGCATAATATTCCGAATTTCTAGAAAAATTTCTGTTAAGACTGAATCTTAGGTCATGTGTCTTTTCTTCGTTAATACTCAGTTTGTTAGCCGTGAACCATGTAAATGCGTAATTGTGTGTTTTTTTGGTCTTTAATATGGCCTCTTTTAATGATGAAGGTACTATCATTTGCTGGTAGGTCATTTATATAGAGTATAAAGAGCAACGGGCCCAAAATTGAACCTTCAAGAATTCCAAAGTCCGTTCTTTGAACCGTTGAAAAAGTATTATTCACGCAATAATGTTGAGTTCTCTCTGACAAGAAACTCATTAGAAGTTTTTTAGCAACTCCTCTAATGCCATAGTAGTTTAATTTATTGCACAATATAGAATGGGAGACACAATCAAATGCTTTAGTTAAGTCACAAAAAGTGGCAGCAGTATGGAATCCATTTTATAAATTTTCCATTATTTGTATTACCAGATTTTCGGCTGCTTTAGTAGTGGATAATTTCCGCCTAAAGCCAAACTGACGATCAGATAGCAACTGATTTTTTTCGAAAAAGTTTGTTAATCGATTTTTTAGGGCGGTTTCAAATATGTTTGATAAACCGGTGTTAATGCTATAGGTCGGTAGTTTGAAGGCATATTTTTCTCCCCTTTTTTGTAAATTGATACAACTTTTGAACATTTAAATTGTTCCGGATAGATTCCCGACTCAAGTGAACTATTTATCAAATAAACAGAGGTTTAGTTATAATATCAACAGACAGTTTACACAATTTACTAGTCATATTGTATATATCACAAGAGCTACTGTTTGAGAGATTTAATATAATGTCTTTAATTTCATATTTTTCGACCGGTGTAAGAAAAAACGAACAGGAAGATATTTTAATGTTATTAATTATATTGTGATAAGTTACATCAGTATGAGGTAAACCATCACTAATATTTTTCGCTACCGATGAAAAATATAAATTCATTTGGTGTTATTAAAACATCTTTAAAAGTTGTACTTTTATTGTTAGTTGATGTTTCTTTCCTTATTACGTCCCAAGTAGCTTTCATTTTGTTTGAGGCGGATTTAATACGCATGTCATATTCTGCTGATTTTTGTTTTTTAATTCTATCGCTATATTCTTTTAATTTAACATTACATATTGATTTTAGCTCTTGTTTTTGTTGACTTGCATCATATAAGATGTCTAATGATTCTCTCATATAATACCATTTATATTTCCTGTTTTTGTTATGATTGATTTTCACAATAAATCAATAAAATTTTTAAAAATAAATAGAAAATGCTCTGTTATATCATTAACATTTGCAAGATAAAACATTTCTTGCCAGTTACAACCCTGCAAAAAGTTGTTTGCACTGGTTTCACACATATTTCTGACCTGTTTGGTTAAGTTAGTTGTGTTTATAATATTATCAGTGTTGACGCAAAATCTAACACTCAGATGGTCAGAAACATGTGGATTCACAACCGGAACAATATATTTGTCAGTGCTAATATCAGTTAATATATTATCAATGCAGCTTCCGTTGTTTAAGTACGAATATCTCGAGATTTCATAATTGTTGTCACAGGGTAAATATTCTCTCCTCCAAAAGGCATGCTGTATGAAATCGGAGACCAAAAAGTGTCATGAGCTCCCAGTTTATAACATGTAAACCATACATCGAGGTGATATCAACAAGATCGTAGTATAAACTATTTTTAACGAAAAAGTTGACATAAAAATCACCAGTGACTGCAATTTTGTATTGCTTATAAGTGTTAGTGGTTGTGTGAATGATATTTTATAAAGTTTTCAAAAATATATTGAAATCGCCAGCCGTGGATCTATAAACAGTGATAATAATTAACTGATGTACATGGACAACAATAGCAGCAATTTCACAGTGTAATTCTATGGACATATTTGTAAGTACATCTAAAAATTCATAATAAATGTATTTAATTTTCAAATGTACAAGTTTATAATTTTCAAAATTATAGAACACTAGTTCAACTTTTTCGTTTTTTTTTAATTCATTTATTTATGGGTGCTTCAATAGCCAAGATTATTAGCACCCCATCCTATAGATATACATTTTACTTGTTATAAATTACAATTACATAATAATACATTGTATATACATTTGATATATAGTACATTTTTACATTAGATATTGTATGATAGTTTTTACATTTTCTATATAGGGTCTACATGATATAGTACATACAAATATTAATTTAAATTTACAAAGCTGCATTAAATATTTAATATAAGTTTTGTGTCTTTTATGTACTGTATTAGGTTTTTAGTATTTCTTTCATCATTATTTAATATTTGTGCTAGAGTGTTTGGGAGGTTGTATCTTCGCCTTTCCCTGTTAAATTTTGCGCAGTAGACAAGTAGATGTTCGACAGTAATCTGAGTGTTGCACCTTTCACAGAGCGGTTGTTCCTCTTTATCTAATAGATACTTATGCGTGATACTGGTGTGCCCTATATGCAGTCTTGTGATAATTGATTGCAACTTCCTTGTCTCTGGTGAATGCCATATTTTAATTGAATCTTTTATACTTCGTAACTTGTTGCCTGTCACTTGTTTCCACGTTGTATCTCAATTGTCTTGTATCCGAATTTTTATTATGCTTCTGAGGTCGCTAGATGGTATGGCGGTTTCAAATATATCATTCGCTTCTGTTGCCTCTTTTGCTGCTTTGTCAGCTGCCTCATTACCGGTGATATCTACATGCGATGGTTTATTGTTTGTCATCGCTAGGTGGAAATTTTCCTTTATTTGTTTCACTGTGGTGCACTTGCTATATAATTTTTGTAGATCTTGGATTGCACTTAATGAGTCGCTGAAAATGGTAAATTTATTATCTTGGCTTTGGTTAAGATATTCGGATGCCTTAAGTAAGCTGTAGATATCTGCTGTATACACGCTTGCATAGTTGTTGAGGCGATATTTATGTGTGCTACTTCCAGATATAACCGATTAGCCCGTTTTGTCGTTTAGCCTGGATCCATCTGTGTATATTTCTATGTGGTCCTTGTAGTTGCTTCTTATTTCTTGAAATTGCTGTTTGTACGTTGTGGGGAGGATATTACTTTTATTGTTATTTGAGAGTTGAAGGTTATAAACAGGTCTATGTAGGATCCATGGGGGTGTTATATTTATTGAGTTTAACTGGTTTAACTGGTTCATGTTATTTGTCGTTGGAGAGATGTTTTATTTTGAAGATATATCTTATTATTCCTTTTCTGGAAGACACTGTCATAAAGCTGTATAGTTGGGTTTCTAAGTAGGTTGGCTGTAGATAATAGAAGAATTTGTTTCCTTCTTAATTCCAAAGGTGGTTCTCCTGCTTCGTTTAGCAGACTTAACGTTGGACTTGTTGTAAAGGCCCCAAGGCAAATTCTAACCGATGTAGTTTGGATGGAATTTAGTTTGCTTAAGACACTTTTTTTGCATTACCATAGCTTGTACAACCGTAGTCTAACTTCGATCTTATTATGCTTCTGTATAGTTTAAGGAGTATAGTTTTTTCTGAACCCCAATTATAATGACCCAGAGTTTTTAGTAAGTTAATTTTTTGTATGCAATCTTGTTTTAAATAGTTGACATGATCTTTCCAAGAGAGTTTTTGATCAAAAAATACTCCTAAAAATTTAATTTTCGTAGCATATTCTATAGTATTGCCGGTGAGGGTTAAATGTGGTTTCTGGTTGGCAGGTTTGGATTTTGTAAATAGAAGTGCTCTAGTTTTTGTTGGGGAAATGTTAATCCCGTATCTGATGACCATTTTTCAAATTGTGATATAGCAGTTTGCATTTCTTCCTGTATTGTAGTGATGTTTCTGTTTTTATAGCATATTATAAAATCGTCGGCAAAAAATGAAGCTTTTATGTGTGTGGGTAAACCAGATGTTATGTCATTTATGGCGACTAGAAAAAGTGTAACGCTTAGAATTTCACCCTGTGGCACCCCATTTTGCTGTTTTTTTTTTTTTAACTCTGATAGTATTCCATTTAGGCTAACCATAAATTTTCTATCGGAAAGAAAATTTTTGATATAATACAGAATATTTCCATTTAAACCACACAGTTTTAACAATTTTAAGATAGGGTACTTCCAGGTCGTATCATATGCTTTTTTTATATCGAAGAAGATCGCTAACATATGCTGTTTATTTTCCTGGGCAATTCTAATTTCGTTGGTTAAATTTGTAATGTGATCCATAGTAGATCGCCCTTCTATGAAGCCGCTTTATATTCTGCTTAATTTGTTGTTTTTCTCAAGAAACCACATCAGTCTTCTATTTCTAATTTTTTGCAATAATTTACTTAAATTATTTGACATGGAAATCGGATGATAATTGTTAGGGTCTGTGTTTGAGCTATTTGGCTTATGTATTGGCACTGTCTTCATCATCTTCCAATCGTCCGGGTAGACATGGATTTCCCATATGTAGTTAAATATGTTCAGTATGTGGTCCAATAAGTTTACTGATAAATGCTGGAGCATTTCGTTCGGTATATCATCCAATCCAGGGCTTTTGTTTTGTTTTAGATCTTTTATAGCCCAGTGTAGTTCTTCTTTTGTAAATCAAGTATTAACAATGTGATCACTGTTTTATATAATGATTTCATCTTGCTGACAAACAATTTTATGTTGTAAAAACTCTGCTTGGTAAGAATTATTACTTGAAATTTTTTCGAAATTATCAGCTGGGCATTTACGACTGATTTTGTGTCTGTTACTGTTGAGTTATTTATAATAATGGCTGGTATTGTTCTTGCTTGTTTTGTACCTTTAATTTTCCTTATTTTTTCCCATATCTCAGAAGTGGTCGTCTGACTATTTATACTTTCCACATATTCCTTCCAGGATAATTTTTTACTTTCTGTGAGAGTAGCTACGGCTCTTTTGAGTACCTTTTTAATTCAACTAGATTTTCTATACTTTTATTCTTCCTATAGCTGTATAGAGATTTTATGCAATTTTTTGTGGCCTCATGACAAGATTCCTTCCACCAAGGTACAGTATATTTATTTTTTGGTTGTTTCTTCATAGGTATAATATTAGTTGCCACATTTTTTATAAAGTCGGTAAGGTTTTTAACTGTAGAATTTATGTCATTTTGTATTATTTTTAGATTGTGGTTGTTCGTGTGTTGACAAAATAGTTCCCAATTAGCATTTTTTAATTTCCACTTTATTTCATGGATTTGTGAGGTATTTGTGTTATCCGGGGGTAGACAATTAAAATAGGGAAATGATGACTGCTGATTGTGTATTGTAGTACTTGCCATGTTACATACGGGGCGATATGGGTATGGCACAAGGATAAATCTATACTGGAAAAGTTGCCACTTCTAGCACAAAAATGGGTGCCTGCGCCATCATTTAGTAGGGCGATATCATCGTCCATAATATTTTCAATCATTGTACCTCTTCTGTCAGTTTGCGAAGATCTCCAAATAACATTTTGGGCGTTAAAATCGCCCAATATAACAAACGGTGTCGGTAGTTGATCAATTACTGATTTTAATTCGGCCTGTGTAATTATGGTGTTGAGTGGTAAATATATGCAACAAATTGTGATTTTCTGTGGAACAAATGTAGTGATCGCAACAGCCTCAAGATTTGTATTTGAATTTACTTCTTGGGCATAATTTTTGTCGTGTACCAGTATCGCCACTCCGCCACTTGCTATGGAGTTTTGTGTTCTGTCTTTTCTGTATATATTGTACTGTTTTAAATTAAAAGTTTGATACGTAGTTAGACGTGTTTCTTGGAGGCATATATACGATGGATTTATTTCTGATATTAAATACTGTAGTTTTTATACCATGTAAGTTCCATTGTAGAATAGACATATTAAGATTATTTTTCGTCCTCCACCTCCTTTTCCTCAGCTAATTGTTACTGTATTTTTGTATTTAATCTAGTCAGTCTGTATTTTAAGGTTTTTGTTGGAGAGTATTTATATAAATCTATAATCATATCAATGAAGTTTTCTGCGTTAGGTATATATTCTCTTATTATGGAGAGAGGATTATTGTTACCGTGTATGTTTTCAATAATGGTTTTAAAGATTTCATATTTCACTGGATATTTATTTTTAGAAAAAATATGTTTGAAAAGTTTTAATATGTCTTCAGTTTGTTCAAGTGTTAGACTGGGACTTAAGGATCTCTGCTTCGATTGTTTAGGTTTTTTAACTTGTCTAGGTTTGGTTATATCCTTCTCAGGGATGCTAAATTTTTCCATTTCCATGGTATTTTCTTTATGTAAGGAACCATTACTGCTAGAAATTGGTCTTTTCTGTCCACAATTTGTTGATTTGTCCTCCGATAATTGGTTTGCTTGAAGGTTTGAGGCACTATTTGTTAACTTTGTTTGCTGGTCAGTATATTCTTGTAGATCCGATACTTCTTCAATGGTTTTGTCATTTTTCTTGTTACTGTGGCATGATGGTTCCATGAGTATTTGTTGTGAGTGAATTAATGGTTGTACAAGTGTTTTTTCTTGTTGTGGATTATTTTTATTTTCCAGATCAGGGTTTTGTGGTTTTTTAATTGGGTGTCGTGCAAATTGTTTATTTTGAACAGGTTCATGTTGTGCTAGTTGAGCTTGTGTGGGTAATTGGTGATTTTGGGCCTGTTGAATTACTTGATCATTTTCATAAGAATTTGATGTGCTAGTTTCTGGACTTATTGGTGTTGATTCTATGGTGTTAGATTGACTGTATTTACAGCATTCTGTTTTATGACCAAATTTTTTGCATGTTTCACATGGGGAACTATCTTCAGTTATAAACATTATGCCGTTATTACCTTCGTATGTAAAATGAATTGTTTCTGGGATTTCAAGATTTTCATTTGGATGCACAAAAATTTGTCTTCGAAAACTTAGGATATGCTGATATCCGTCTTTTTTAATGCCAGCACGTAGAAAACCTAAACGTGATTGTAGGTTAATACCATATTTTTTTAGTTCTTGTTCAATAATTTCGTCAGGTATTGACGGACAGAGATTTGAGATTATCAATCTTTTTGCCGGTATTATATACCGTCTAACAGTGGTAATGGTGTTGTTAATCGTTAGTGTTTTATGATTATTTACAAATTTGGTGACAAGGTCTTCATTTTTCATGAAAATGAAAATTCTTTGTTTTGAAATTTTTTGAATGTGAGTGATATTTGCAGCACCAATTTTATATCCGACTGCAAAAGCATATTCTTCGAATAATGTGTTGTCAATGGTGTCCATGACATTTGCTAATTTTTTTAAGGGGTTGTAGTGGGATTTATTTGTTAATTTTGTAACATTTGCAAATGATAATTTTGTTTGATTTTGCGTTGTATTCAAATTTGGCTGGCTTGATGTCGGTCCAATCATGTTTGCGTGGTGCTTGGCCCAAGGTCAAGCCATCCAGTGTCATATAAATTGTAATATAAATGTGTAGAGATTTAAGCTCTGTTTGGGTCGCTGTGTCACAGATATGTTAACACTTTCACGGTTTAAACGTAACTCAGTTCAACTTTATTTTGCCAATGTTCACAGAAACACAAAATGTCAGTATTGGGAATTTCAGTTAGCAAAGATTCGATCTTAAAAGATTTAGTTTTTAGGCATTGCACATTTAAATGGAAAATTTCTAATGTTTTTTCAAGATTTATACTTTTTGCACTTGTAATTGGGTCACTAATTTGGGGGTTTGTTACCGACTCTTCTCCGAAAAATATATTGACGGAATACTATACCCTGCGGCCAAAGAGCTGGATCTTCCAGAATTTCTCGTAGACGTTAATCCGCGCTTAATCAGAAACATCTATTTGCACCTTCCGTATTAATTTTCGTACATTAAATCTCTTCATTAGGCAGTTTGAGTTTCAAGTGACGAATGATGTGGTCAGACGTTATGTTGGGACTTACTCTACCGACAAACAACCAAGCTTTTTTGGGTGCAGCCTTAAATACGGTGTCATCAGAGTTGGTACCCACAAGGGATTTATGAAATTGTAAATATGCCTGATTGTAAACTAATTGACCTTTCACAAACATTCACCTTTGTAAATCAATGTAAATTACTGTAAATGTACCGGGGTGCTAATAACCTCAGCAGTTGAAGCGCCCCCAAAATATATCCTAAATATATAATAATAAACATTACAATTATTAAAATTAGGTCTTCTTGAACGAGTAAATGCTGATATTATATTCCTATATAAGGTGTTCAGTAACTTAATTGATTCACAAAATTTTATTCATAATTTTAATCTATTAGCTCCCCTTAAAACAACTAGATCTAAACAACTGTTTAAATTAACTAAATTTAATTCTTTTAGCTATAAAAACTCTCCCTTAAACAGACTCATGTCAACTTACAATAATAATTATATTCATTTAGATATATTTAATTTGGATTTACAAAAATTTAAACTTTATCTTCGAATGTCATAAATGAATTTAAACTTGTTCTTGTATATCGATATTAAATTATGTATTATTCTCTTTTTTTTGTTGTTATACAGTATCTATGTAAACTATTTTTGTAATCTGTGGAAGCCAGTCATTGGTTTTACTGTTGGCTTTCCTTAATGAAAAAATTAATAAATAAATAAATGTTACCCCCTCTCGGCGGCCTTGTATATACGTATATATTTCATTTCTGTTCTTGAATTTGTATTTCGTCCCACGAGATTAGATTTGAATTTGTTTCACGAGAAAGATGCACGTATGGGAAGAAATGTTAGTTTTAATTTGCAGCTAAATTATTTTGATAAAAGGTCAGAACGTACCACGAAAGGATGCACATATTACGTTTAATAAATAAATATTTAAAATTGATACAAAAAATATATTATTTTTTATAAAATTAATAAATAAATAAAGCACTCGGTTAGTTTCACAAATATAAGTTTAATGTTGAACTGTTCTACTTTTTTATTTTGGATGGCTTTCAAATGTTCTCCAAATCTTGTATCAAATTTCGACCAGTTTGACCTATATATATTGTTGACCAATCTTGACACGATGTCTGATTAACCCCACTTTTGTTGTGTAAATCAGTTTTATCTAGTTTATTATCAACAAGTAAATTTTTAATTGTGTATTTATTATAAAAGGCAGGAGTCATATTTGATTTCTTTCATTTTGACCCTATTTTTAGACTAACTTGGCCGTGAAAGGGTATTTTTTTGTAAATTTTTGTATCTGGTATACTTAGGGAATAATAAAAGTTTTTTACGCTTTTTTTCTAATAATTTTCTCTATTTCATCCTTGTTATAACCGTTATTAATAGCAATTTGATAAATAGTTTGTAATTCCAGATTGTAGACCACTATGATTCACATCTCGTCTGCGGATGAAGGTTTAAAAACAGTGGCGGCTCTTGGACTAAGCTGCTAGACGGGCAATCAAAGTTTAAATAAAAAAATACAAAAACTTACCAGTATACAGTTTTGTTTCACGGCCCTTGAACCCCGCAGACCGGCGAGACGCATGTCGCGATTTTTGTCTAGTTTGGACGGGACCCCACACACAAGCCAAACGCTTCGCAAAGTGCTGGACCTGATCCGCTCTGAGTCGGTTTTTGTCGCGACACAAAAGAATTCGCCGAATTTGTTTGACGAGTTTGAAGTAGTTTTGACGCGCACAAGTATGAATGTTTGATAAAAAGTTTACATAACATAGAATAGATAGTAAATGTTAGTTAATAAATATCTTAATTATTTTTTGACATGTTCGCCAGCAGTTTAGTTTTTTGGGTTGTATATATTTTACATATGAAATTTTAGATTTACATAAGAATTTATTAAAATTACAATGTAAAGTTTATTCTAACCTAACATATCTTAACCCAGTAATGCCGGAGAATTTTTTTCTACGTAACTTTGGTTAAAATGCATTACAACGTGTATTTAGAATACTCACAATCTGAAATTGCTTGTTTATGTTCGTAGCATGAGTTACCCTTGGTCTCTTCACAGGAAGGTTGCAATGCGTTTGCGATACGTAGATTTCAAGCGAGCTTCACCTCACATGATTCATAAAAGGATCGGTTCGCTAATGTGGACAGTAGCGGCTGGTGGGTAAAATATTTGGGGGGACACTTTTTGATCCATATATTGCAATGGTGTCCAGCCTACGGCCCGCGGTCCTAAACTGGCCCAACAATAAGTTTCAAACGGCTCGCATGAAATTCCTGTCCCTTGTTTTTTTAGAATCACCCTCCCCCCTTCCTCGAAAGATTTTCGGAATTTCTCCACTCCTTAATTGATTTACAGAATTTTTTCCCCACGTTCTCAAATAATTTTCAGAATTTCGCCCACCCGTCCTCTGTGATTTTTAAATATCTGGTCCCCAATCCAACTCAATCTGGCCTGTGAAACATATTTTTAATCCATATACAGCAGTGTTGCCAGATGGTGAAAAAGAAAAAATCGTACCAACACTTCAAAATGATCGTATTTTCAAGAAAAAAATCGTACAAACAATCGTATTTTTCAAAAAATAATCGTACAAAAAATTTGCTGTGTAATTAATTGAAAAATTATTAGGTACATATTTTTCTATTGCACTATATATATATATATAAATCAGTCTCATGTTTCATTTTGTAAAAATCACATTAATACCTATCACATGCATACATATTAAAGTAGTTGAAAACTAAAAATCATAAGGTATTTTAGTAAAATTTGAATACTCTCAGGGAAATACATATCTCTATATTAATACATTAATACAATAATATATTAATACAGACAAGGCCGATTTCAGTTTGTAGTACAGTCAGTGGCGCACCCAGGAATTTTTCTTGGGGGGGGGCAATTACAAGTGATGAGCAAAAAAAGGTCCTCACTTGTAAAATAAAAGTGATGAACAAAAAAAAGGTCACTAGTAAAATATAAGTGATGAGAAAAAAAAGGTCCTCATCTCTAAAACATCCTTCTTGGAGCCCCCCACCCCCGGGGTGCGCCACTGAGTACAGTATTCTTATACCCTTTTCACACTAGAACTTTAAGATCGGATGTTAAAATGAATGTGTCTTTAAACGCTAATGTGAAAACGTATGACCTCGTTTAAATACAAGCGATGTTGAAGACAGAGATCTGCGTCTTAAACATCGTCCGCATTGCCAACATAATTTCTTTTATAAAAAAATACTCTTTGAATTTGTGTTCTCAACATTTTGTATTATCATAAACAAGAATACTGTATTATATCGACGTTATAAGAAGTTTATACTTATTGTTATAATAAAATTATTTATTTTAATAATGTGTTTAATAAAATACAGAGTTACAATAATTGAGATAAAATGTATCGACTTACATGTTAATACAGGTGTAATATATTCTTTATTGTAGAATGAAATGAAATATCCATATTTGTTTATGATAATTCAAAATGTGCGTCTGCGCAGACAGTTCAAAACTGGTAATTTCCTGGTGGTAACTTAAAGACAAAATTACTGTAGCTGACGACATCACCGGAGATTTAAACATCAAGTGTGAAAGCAAACCGATGTTAAACATCGGTGAACTTTAAATTCACTCGTCTTTATATTTTTGAATATTCGAATATGCCCGGCCATACCCGATCTTAGCGAGATAAACCATTCTATTTAAGAGCGCGTCGATTTGAAATCCGAGGGCTAAAATATTCAATATATCGCATTATATAATATTAATATTTAACTTAATAAATACATTTTTTTATATGTTTCATCAATAAAAACATCAAAAAAATCGTACATCGTACACATGCAAAAATAATCGTACAAATACGATTTAAATCGTACATCTGGCAACACTGATATACAGAATGTATCAAGATAGAGGGAACACAATTTTTCTCAAAAACGCGATGTGTATGTTGATAAACATTAAAAATGATTAAAAATATTTCGCTTTAAAATTATACTTCTAAGTACGACTTGAAAGTGAATAATTTTTTATTACATATATATATATATATATATATATATATATATATATATATATATATATATATATATATCATAGGAAATTATTTGGGAAAAAGAAGTAAAGCGAAGGATAATGCAATTATTTCATAATTGATCCAATATTTCGTTTATTCTTCATAAACTTTTTCAAGGATTTCTATAACAAAATGAACCGGTCATAAAAGCAAACACAAACTGTACAATTTCTTACCGAAATAGTTAAGCACGTCGCCAAGATGTAATATAAGTAAGTGAAGTTAGACCCATGGTGTCCAAAACAGTAAAAGAGTTGTTAAGAAACACTTGAATACATCAAAAATTGAAGAAAACAAGTTAAAGATGTTAAGGCAGATTTGACGCCATATTAGTTACTGAGTCACTTGACCCGATACGCAAGGCATTGTGGTAATGCCAGTAACAAGAAGAAAACTTCCTACTTCTAACCCCGGGAAAATATGAAATGTTTGACATCTCGTGAATGTAAACAAGTAAAACTCCTACGAGGAGAAAAGTATAAAGTGTAAAAAAGTACATTTAGAAAATAATTTAAAGGAAGGTAGTAAAAAAAGGATGGAGATAACCCACTAAATGTAAAAAATGGAAGAACCGCACCAAAAATTCACCTGACATTTTTAAAAGTTAACAAAAACGAGTAAATGTCATGTAAGCTTTCCGTATCGGTTCTGGCATTTAATACATTATGGAAGTGGTTAATGTAACACATTTCATAAAAAAATCTTTTTGAATCGTTGGGAAATCTATCCAACACCTTAGGATTATCAAAATCCACAACATGATTAGTGGAAGCTACATGCGTAGCTAAGGTACATTTATGCGGATTTACCCGGCAATCTGATTTATGTTGTGTGATCCTATTTCTAAGTTTTTGGATTGAACTTCCCACATATACTTGTTCACAAGAACAGTTTAACATGTAAATAGTGTTTTTAGTCGATAAGTGGTCAATCTTCTGTTTTAATTTTGTATTAATGACTGAAAGTTTCTTTAAGGGTTTATCGGCTATTACTAGGTTATCCAATCTAAGTACTCTTTTAATACTGTTAGACATATGACCCATGTAGGTTAATGCCCTATATCTAATAGGTTCGATAGAAGAGGTACCGGACCCATGTACTTCAGGATTCCTATTACGTGAACTGGGTTCATCTGTGTTTATGTTGAATAAAAGTTTGTAAATTAAATGTTTGGGGTAAGAGTTTTCTATGAAAATTTTTGCAAGTTTAAGTAAGTTTTTATGTATTAGAGATTCGTCCGAAATTTTAATAACCCTATATTTCATGGTTTTTACCAGTGCAATTTTGTATTTTAAAGGATGAAAAGAGTGAAAATTAAGATAACAGCCAGAAAAAGTTTTTTTCGTGTACCAATCGAACCTAAGTACGTTTTGAGGATCTCTAAATGCATAGGTGTCTAAAAACCTATATAACCTACATGGGTCATATGTCTAACAGTATTAAAAGAGTACTTAGATTGGATAACCTAGTAATAGCCGATAAACCCTTAAAGAAACTTTCAGTCATTAATACAAAATTAAAACAGAAGATTGACCACTTATCGACTAAAAACACTATTTACATGTTAAACTGTTCTTGTGAACAAGTATATGTGGGAAGTTCAATCCAAAAACTTAGAAATAGGATCACACAACATAAATCAGATTGCCGGGTAAATCCGCATAAATGTACCTTAGCTACGCATGTAGCTTCCACTAATCATGTTGTGGATTTTGATAATCCTAAGGTGTTGGATAGATTTCCCAACGATTCAAAAAGATTTTTTTATGAAATGTGTTACATTAACCACTTCCATAATGTATTAAATGCCAGAACCGATACGGAAAGCTTACATGACATTTACTCGTTTTTGTTAACTTTTAAAAATGTCAGGTGAATTTTTGGTGCGGTTCTTCCATTTTTTACATTTAGTGGGTTATCTCCATCCTTTTTTTACTACCTTCCTTTAAATTATTTTCTAAATGTACTTTTTTACACTTTATACTTTTCTCCTCGTAGGAGTTTTACTTGTTTACATCCACGAGATGTCAAACATTTCATATTTTCCCGGGGTTAGAAGTAGGAAGTTTTCTTCTTGTTACTGGCATTACCACAATGCCTTGCGTATCGGGTCAAGTGACTCAGTAACTAATATGGCGTCAAATCTGCCTTAACATCTTTAACTTGTTTTCTTCAATTTTTGATGTATTCAAGTGTTTCTTAACAACTCTTTTACTGTTTTGGACACCATGGGTCTAACTTCACTTACTTATATTACATCTTGGCGACGTGCTTAACTATTTCGGTAAGAAATTGTACAGTTTGTGTTTGCTTTTATGACCGGTTCATTTTGTTATAGAAATCCTTGAAAAAGTTTATGAAGAATAAACGAAATATTGGATCAATTATGAAATAATTGCATTATCCTTCGCTTTACTTCTTTTTCCCAAATAATTTCCTATGATAGTGCCTCAACAGAAGATCAAAAAATTCTCCGTGCTGGGTATATATATATATATATATATATATATATTTAAGCTCCGAGCTACACACAGATCAATTATCGAGCGTTAAAAAACATTGTAGCTTTACTGAACTTTCTATTAATGTTCTATTTTCATTTTTGTTCGATTGTGAAATATTCAATTTTGGCCGATGAGAAGCAATATTTTTTATTAATAATATAGTTTCATAGTGAAGAACGTTAGTTTTAATATAACGCACTGTATCCAGTTTCACGTCTGAGAACTTATCACAAATCAAAACAAACGAACTAATCAAAGGCCGCCGGCCTAAATTCACTAACACATGTACACTAAAACTCGCCGCTGTTACCCTTTCGAGTTCATTTTTATTACTAGGCGTAGATAAATACATTAGAAATCGCATGTGACAACGATCTCTCTCGGGTCACTACGAGGTAGTGTCCACTGCATTGTTTTCTAGATCTAAATTTTTAAAATCTAACACATGAAAAATCTTTGAATTAGAAATAATAAAAATAAATATATGCAGATATATTTAGCTAGTTTAATGCAATTCTTAAGTATAAATCAGATTTTAAATTCAGTTTTTTTATTAAAAGCCGTCTGAGCCGCCACTGAATATGGACCCACCTTAATACATCAGTCGAAACTTCACACTCATCACGTGACTTTTGTATACGGACGAAGGTCTAAAAACAGAACTATGCGCCACTTATACCCTTTTTACATTAGAACATCAAGACGAGTGAACTTAAAGTTCACCGATCTTTAACATCGGTTTGCTTTCACATTTGATGTTTAAATCTGCGATGCTGACATCTGGAAATCTGCATGTAAAGATAGTATGCATTGCCAACATAATTTCATATCGTTTGAATTTATTCTGTCATTATTTTATATATCGAGGTTCGGAGAAGTTTATTTGCGTTATTTATTTAAATATTAACGCAAATAATCTTCTCATAACCTCGATATATAAAATGATAACAGCTCAACATAGATAAAAGAAGAGAAGCACAAATTCAAAGAGTATTTTTTTATAATAGAAATTATGTTGGCAATGCGGACGATGTTTAAGACGCAGATCTCTGTCTTCAACATCGCTTGTATTTACACGAGGTCATACGTTTTCACATTAGCGTTTAAAGACACATTCACTTTAACATCCGATCTTAAACATCTGATGTGAAAAGGGTATTAGGCGTTGGGAAGCTATTAGTATGATATTATTTTACAAATTGAAACGGAAATACTGAGAAGCGCATACTCCGGGTTTGGTAAGTTCTACTTAAATTTTTCAAATATTTACTCTTAACCGTTACGAAAACTTGTAATATTGGCTTGGAGTTAATTTAGACTAAAAACTTAACATATCCTTTTTCATTTCGCGCGCGTGTTATTTTATTGTGCATTTTCGAATACCGTCAATGTTCATCGCTAACATAATAATTATGTAATATAATTAAGTGATATAAAGTGAACGGATAGAGTAAACAGAGATTATTTATGTCCGATTTTATGATGTGAAATCATGCGAGCCATAAACTATATTCTTGGCATTCAACCCATTTAGCTTAAGTAAATTCCGGCAGTGTGCAGAGCATAGAAACAGACAGTATACATATCATCGCGGTGTTTTTTTAGTGGATTTTCACAGCTATTTATAATGAAAAAATATAATTATTTATAAAAGTCAAAACATACATTTTTAACGCTTTCATCAAATTTTCATGTTGTATATCTAGTTTTTGCCTTCTTTTTTTATCTTACAGATCTTTTAACTTTGTTTTTTATCTTAAACAATAAAGAATATTTGCAAATTCTTTTTTTGAAACATGTTAGTCGAACGTTACATATTTATAAATAAATAAAAATACATAAAATGTGGGAGATCATATAGCCACAACATAAACTCTCTTCTAAATAAAATTAAATTAAATCAAAATATAAAAATATTTCAAGTGAGAATTATTATAAACAAAAATTCTAGTTACAATGACAAATATTATTAAAAGCATATTTGTAAACCACAAAAAATTGAGTAAAGTAAAATGAAGTGAAGTGTGAATTTTAACACATTTCCGATTTTTTGGGAATAATTTTGACTGATATTTAGTAAAAAACAAAAAAGTTCAAAGCATTCATTTATGAATTTATGAAAAATAGTATTTTATTTAACAAGCATATAATGTATGCTATATTACACGAGGATGAAGTCTAATACAATTCTACCTACAACTATATAGTTTTATCCCTCTAAAAATAGTAAATTGAATTTAAAACACAGAAATTCTAAGCGTCATTGTAAAACTTCAGAACTGATGTCATCAAGATGGGTACCGAACCATCAGCTAATTGTAACCAACAACAAAATTTAAAATATATTTATTTATTCTAACTTATAAGTAATATTCTAGTTATAAAGATGAGCTGCATGAGGCGCAAATAGCTATTGTTACTGAACGTCAAAAATTTTAACTTACTAAGAAAAAACTTGACGTGTATAAATGGTTCATTTATCACGGCTGAGCACGTGTACGCGTCCCATTATATTCGGCGTGCAATATGAGTAGCTTTATGTATTCACAGTTGGACACATAATGCATTTATTATTTGATGGTCGTAGATAAACACATTAATCAAAAACAAAACATTAGAATTAAAATCGCTGAAAGTGCAGCGCAAGGCAAGCTGCTGAAGAGTGATGATTGGTTCACAGCAGGCGCGCACCCAAAATTTTACTTAGGGGGAGCTCAGGAGCCAAAAAATTTTCTTAGGGGACTCAGAAGTCAAGACAAAACGTGTGTTTTTTTTTTAGATTGACTGGTATATATGATACCAAATATTAGTAGTAGTAGTAGTAGTAGCTTACTACTACTGAATATTATTTATGCTAATTTAATTGATCAATGAAATTAATAAATTACTTTTGCAGATATTCTGCGACGGGTTTGCTAGTAATTTTTACTTTTAGACCTTGTTGTAGATTACAATCAGCTGATGATTCGGTAGCCACTTTACTGACGTTCTGAAGTTTTATAACAGACGCTTAGAATTTCTATGGTTTTAAATTAAACTTCCTATCTATCTAATGATCATATTAAAGTCCTGCAAAAGTTACCTCGTCAGTACTGACTAGGTTGTGAACTATAATAATAATAATAATAATACGAATAACGAATTTAGTGGCAAAGGGGCGTTTCTTTACCAGGTAGCGCGAAGGGCAGCAACGAGATTTAATCTGGAAGACTTGAGTCCCGCTAGGGAAAACGCTGGAGTACAACTCTCTCGGGAGGAATACAACAGTGTTACCAGTTCAGTGAAACAAAGCGAGACAGATATATTGAATTTGCTGGTTTGAGATCGGAAACAGAAGGTTTTGTGTTTGCGTGTCAGGATAGTGTTATAAATACTTTGGGGTACAGGGCCCACATATTCCAAACGGTGGAATCCACACTCTTTAGGTTGTGCCACCACCATCCTGAAACGATTATACACATTCTGTCTGATTGCTCATCTCTTGCAGCGTCGAGCAACGTGTCTCGACATAATGCTACTCTCCGCGTTCTCTACTATCATCTTAGACATGCCTATGGTATTGACCATATACCGGTTATACCGTACGGCCTTTCTAACATAGAATTGGTGGTGGAAAATTCCAAGTGCCTAATTTATTGGAATTGCTTCTTCCCCACCTCGAGGTTACTGACAGCCACTAAACCGGACATAACCATCCTGGATATCGAGACAAAAGAGATGTTTGTGATCGCATCTTCAAGTCCAGCTGAGAAGAATATCTCTCTCAAGAAGGAGGAAAAGAGGTCCAAGTATATGAATCTCTTGTCCGAGCTTAGAAAGCTGTATCCCGGGTATAAAGTTAAGCTTGTAGTCCTGATAGTTGGTGTTTTGGGTGGTATGAAAGCCTCCTATCGAAGGGAAATCGAGTCCATTCCCGCTTGCAGATCTTCTGCCAACTCTTTGATCTGCAGGATGCAGAAAGCAGTGCTGCTCGGGTCGCTCCGCATTGTGCGGGCACTGGATGTGGCGTAATTTCCGCGGCTGCATATCGCCAGGGTTTGGGATGCAGTCGTATGTATTTAGCTCCACTAGTCTCTAGTATGACGCGGCTCAAAAGGTTGCTGAAGTTTGAGATTAGTGGACGCTTGTCAAGACCTGACAAACCCCAAAATAATAATAATAATAATAATAATAATCATAATCATAATAATAATAACAACCCGGAACGAGATCAGCGATGCGTTAGTCGATCGTAAGGCAACACATTCGTGGTTAGCCAAATGTAATATAATATTGGAGTCAGAGTGATTCATGTTGGCAATACAGGATCAAGTGATCACCATACGAAACTATAGGAAATACATTATAAAGGACACGACACTCACAAGAGATTTCTGTAGACAGTGCGGGCGGGAGTTAGAAACGATACAACATATAACATCCACCTGCTCACAACTCGCTAACACAGACTATAAACACAGACACGATCAGGTAGCAAAAATCATACACCAGAAACTGGCATTAAAACACAAACTCTCTACAGACGACACATCATACTACAAATACACACCAACAACAATATTAGAAAATGACACGCACAGACTTTACTGGGACAGAACGTTACATACAGACAAAACAATACATCACAACAGACCAGACATCACCCTGATTTACAAAACTGACAAAATCATCTACCTTATCGATATAGCCGTGCTCAATACACACAAATTACGCAAAACACACGTCGAAAAACATAGAAAATACACTGACCTTGCTGTTGAACTGAAAACTCTCCTGAAAATGGAGAAGGTCTTCACGGTACCTATAGTTATCAGTTCGATGGGGGTCATCCCGCAAACAATACATAATAGCTTACATACATTAAACTTAAACAGAAACACATATATACAAACACAAAAAGCCGTAATTATAAACATGTCATATTGTAAGAAAATTCCTAAACATAGCACACGACATTACACCTTTCACACAACATCCACCGAGAATAGCATTACACAATATAGAACGCATATCGCAGCACCCTATATCCGCACAAGACGAACAAATGGCACATACACAACCAACACAAGTACCATCACAAGAGTTCAACCACACGCAACAAGACGTTCAACCATCACAAAACACACAAAAACTACACAGAACAACACAACTCAAAACCAGAAAACGAAAACTAACAGACACTGAAGCATCAGAAGAACAAACACAACAACCCGACACAACACAAAAGCAGAAACGCTACCATCTTCGCCCTCGTTAACATAACATACCACCAAACCATACTAGACTAGACGAGGAACATATTAGAAAAGCAGCCGATACTTGACTTTGGTGCGTACGGTTGAAAGCCCCGAACTAAGCCCGTGATTATTAACAAAGAAAGGAAAACAATAATTTATTTATTGACCATAATACAAAATAAAACCTTGTTTTAGTCAGTCATACAAGCAATAAAATACAAAGTACAAATACATGTTAATATGGAGCAAGATAATAGGCAATAATTATCAGGGTAGTACAATAATATATGGTCTTAATATATGAACATAAATAAATTTTAAATTTAACATTAAAAAATTCATCAGTCGAGTAGAATGGGTTACTAATTAAAAATTCTTTTACAGTTTTCTTGAAATTCAGAAAACGCAGGACATTACATTCCTCGGGCAGAATATTAAAAAAATTTATAATGTAATAATTAGAGGCATTGCGTTAATTCGTTAAACGTAAAAGCTTTGGATATATATGGTCTTTATTTCTAGTAGCATGCGAGTGCATTCTGTTGCCAGTTGGCCATACATTTCTATTTTTATAGGCATAAAATATACACTGATAAATATAGAGAGAAGGTAATGTAATTATTTCTAATTCTTTAAATGCATTCTTACAATCAGCTCAAAAATTAACTATATTTTTGCTAAAATTCGAATAGCACGACGTTGAAGGGAAAAAAATCTATTAGCTGAAGCAGAATGTCCCCAAACTATAAGGGCATAAGAAATATGTGATTGAAATAAGGCATAATATGATATTAACATTATTTCTTTTGAGACAGTATTAACCAGAGTGCGAAAAAGAAATATAGTTTTGCAGATTTTTTTGGCAACACCCAGAAAGGCAACAGAAGAACAATTTGAAAAATTATGTTTTTTACAACTAATTGAAAGGTTTTGAGTTTTTGAATTATCGAGGGATAATTCTTTCGAAAGAAACCAGTCATTTGCTTCTTCAATGATTATATTATTTTCACTTATTTAATTTAATGATAATGCATGAAAGATTATGGTGGTATCATCTGTATATAAAATAGAATCATTTTCAATGCAATTTGAGAAATCGTTTACGTAGATTAGAAATAGAACTGGTCCTAAAATTATCTACAACTAGATATATAGGGTCCTTGTGAATCCCATATACCTAGTTGTAGATAAAATAATGTATTTGACTCGCATATAATGGCTATATTATACTCACATTCGGATGATCACAACAGTCTCATTCGGCGCGTGTTGTAAACTTGATCCTCTTGTACTATAGCCTACATTATATGCTTGTTAAATAAAATACTATTTTTCAAAAGTACAAAAACTTCGATATCTCACCCTAGAAATAATCTGGTCAAAAGACAACATTTTTAGCAAAAATCGCACTGTAATTACAAGGTTTTTAAATATTGCTTTCCTTTCCCTAATTTAAAACTTAAATAAACAAATTAATTAAAAAGTTTTTTTCTTTTCACCTGGTTCAAAAATGAAATTCCTGCTATATTATTCCGGTTCCCATTACAGTACATTACTAAAAAATTTCGGTAAGATAAATCGTTATTAAAGACAAAAATCCGTCGTATATGCAGTCCGTTGTTAACCGAAACGTCGTTATACGGCGTAGGACCAATTTCAAAACATAAATTTTAACACGATTAAAACATTTTTCTTGCTTCGTAAATAAACAATAAAATCATATTCTAAGTTGTTATTTACCACAAACTCTATTTAAACTTTTACCTATAAAACCAGAGGTAAAAAACAAGAGTTGGCATCCCTAATGCTATATCATAGATTCTATCTGAACTTCCTCACATAAAAGACAAAATAGTATAAAAGAAGGAAGTCACAAAACAGTTGGAATATGTGTGACAATGTACGGACGGCATGAGAAATACAGAATAGGGAAAAACATGTAGGGTACGTCTGAAAGGAAAGAAATCACGAATTGCTTGAAATGTCAGTTATGTAAAGATGTGATTCACATTGATTTTTAGAAATGAGATGAGGTACATAAAAGTGTACGACCGTTGTTTCTTTTTTACGTCATAACTGACGAAAAACATCCGACAAAATGATTTTTTTCTGGTTGTTTTCTTCAGTCCCCAACAGAATATACGCACATATAAAAAGTTGAGAGTTTCAAATCGAAATAAACATGCTAATAACAATAATTAACAACTGTAACCTAAATGTAACCTAAGCTTGGTGTTTGTAGAAATAATAATAACACTTATAATAATAGCTAGCTATAATGTTCTAGCACCAATAGAATACAAGATGAGACACAACATGGTTGGACATATACATAATGCATAGAACTTTCACTGTTAAATATGACTTTATATCAGAAACAACAGAATCGTATTTTATACGGTTCGAAAACATGAAAATATATTGGGATAGCATTATTGTTACTGAAAGATCAGTATATCATAATCGACTCGATGTTACTCTATGGAACAAGACCGAGAAACAAGTATGGCTTGTGGATTTTGCAGTTGTCACATCTCAGCATCAACATTACGGAGCTACAGCCCGTTGTGCGCCTTGTCCTTCTTCAAAACAGCCTTCCAACTCGCTCTATCTCTTGCCATCTTTAATTTCTTCAGATCTTTTATGACATTATCCATATATATTTTCCTTGGTCTTCCGGCACTTCTGCGGCCAGGAGGTTTGCATATATACCAATTTGGACGGGTTGTTCTCATCAAGTCTCTCGACATGTTCTATCCACCTTACTGTTGAATTTGACGCAAAGAGTTGCTCTTGGCGGACGATATAGTTCATATAGTTCAAAAGTATAGCGTTTGCACCATATCCCTCCTTCTTCCATATCACCACATATGGTTCTTAATATTTCCCGCTCAAAACAGTCTAAGTGGGCTTCATCACTTACCTTCAGAGCCACACAATTGCACAGGTCTTATTAGCGGAGAGTAGAGATGAATTTAGTTCTTGGAGATATATTTTTGGATGTCAGCTGAGGTCGAAGACTGTAAAAGGCTCGGTTTGCTTGCATTATTCGTTTGCTTATCTCTAATATCATGTTGCCGTCATGAGTTAATAGAGTGTCAAGATAATTAAATTCCTCAATTTTCTCCATATTGTAAGTGCCGACTTTAAAAAAGTTTTCTTGTGGTGCATCCTGGTTCCGTCGATTTAAACCGATCGACATGTACTTGGTCTTATATTCATTAAATAATAAGCAAAATATCTGCCAATCTGCTGATGTTTGTTAGTCTAGAAAGGCTTTTTTCAAGACAAGAGTTGCTCGTTCCAATATTACTATATCATCTGCATATACAACTAGTTATATCGGTCTAGTCTTACTACTTTTTCCGTCAGGAAAACATTACAGTTTTATACAATGACGACTGTCCCAATAAAAGTTAAAATACAGTAACAGTGAAAGACACTGTAAACTCATTAAAGACACTCAAAAAAACATTAGTTCTGAAAGAAAATCTTTGTATAATACATTTACAAAAAGCACCGTTTGCGTCGACACAGGACTTTATTCGGCCATTCATCAATCGCAGTACGCAGTACAAAGATTTTTCAAGGACTTAAAATTTGGTTGTCGTTTAGAGCAATTTATAACCGGTCAAACCGACCATAATTTGTAGTCCAGTGGATTTAAATTTGGACTTCCAGAAGGCCAAGAAGGCCTAGAAGTTTTTGCTTTATGAGCAGCCGCTGACTCTTGTTGAAAGGTCCGAAGCTTCATATTAAATAAAGTAGTACTAAGAAATTTTAGGACGTTGTTAAGAACCATTTCTTGGTACACTTCCACCGATGTTTTTACTTGTTTTTTTCACAAAAATGGAGT
Source organism: Liopterus haemorrhoidalis (assembly GCA_963971575.1). Lineage (NCBI taxonomy): Eukaryota > Metazoa > Arthropoda > Insecta > Coleoptera > Dytiscidae > Liopterus > Liopterus haemorrhoidalis. The sequence goes on along the minus strand of OZ020614.1, from coordinate 32,878,176 downwards.
TTTGTCACTTATAACTGAGTCCCTACCAAACCATCACTCTTTAATTACCTCTTTCGACCCTCTGAACACATCGATTTACTTCTAGAGATGACCGAGCATAAACTCTATAGTTTTGTTTATTTAAACTTTCTTCGACAGAAAACATTATTTAGTCCGTAAAAAGGATTTGTCGATAACTGTCATTCGCGTACCGAGCTAACAATCGCTTTGCATTTTCTTTTTTCTTTCGATCATCTCTTAATAAATGGCCTGTATGCAGTTTGTAAGCACCAAAATTTAAATATCTTTTAATAATACGTGACATCTTGAAATTTTAATTTCGGGAGATAAGATTTTTTATTTTCTCAACGGGTTGCGGATAATTCGATCATTAACTGCTACAGCAACAACTACGGGCGTACGAACAGTTCTTGGTCTACATGATCTTTGGCGATCAGCTACTTCGCCAGTCTCCTTAAACAATTTGACAGCTCGATACACAAACATTCTGCTGATACCAAGTGGCTGTAACCAAGGCATGCGTTGCATGTGGGCGCCGTTGCGAGGGGGGCACTGTCGTGAGACTCAAAAGGGCGCCAAATTAATGTAAAAGTAATTAGTGAAATGTAATTTTGGAACGAGGAAAATGTTTTTTTTTTTTTGAATTTCGGAAGTTAGGATCTTTTTTGTATTTGATCAACACTTGAAATTCAGAAGTGTGGACTTTTTTTTGGTCATCACTTGAAATTTAGAAAGTGAGAACCTTTTTTTTAGGTCATCACTTGAAATTTAGAATTGAGGCCTTTTTTTTGTATATATTTTTTTTTTTTTCGTCATATTTTAGAATTAAGAACTCGTTTTGTATTTATAAAATCCTACCCGGGGCTCGAAAAAAGCTAGTTACGCCCTGCCTGAGGGCGCTTAATAAGGTCTTGTCTACGGGCGCCAAAGACCCTAGCGCCGGCCCTGGCTGTAACGTTTTGAAAATATCATTTTTTGACAAACCAAATTTCCGAAAACCAATAACGGTGATTCGATTTTCTATTTCACCCCATTGCATAATTAATAATTTCTCATTATTGATTGTTAAGATTTCCTGAACTTCAATTTAATTAACATTATCCTCTCTCTGTATATCACGTACAAATCGTAAACAAAGTAATCAGATTTGTACGAAAGAATAATAAAATTTTATCTGTATTTAAACTATTGTATTTCTTAACAACTTTTCGGGGCTGAGTTATCGGATGCATATAAATATAAAAAGAGAACTGAAAAACACTTGAAGAGCAAAAAAATATTATTGTCAATGTTAATACACATTTCCATTTTTTTCTGAACATGAGTTCAGTTTTGCCGCCCTCTATTGAGGGAGGCATATTATGATGTCTGGGTTCATTGCACCCTTTGCACCGAAACGGACCTGACTAGTCAGATTTCATGAAATTTAATTAAAAAAATTGATGTGAAGTGTGAATTTTCACACATTTCAGGGTTTCGCAAGTATATAATAAGTGAAGGCGGCATGCTGAGGGTATAGCACAAATTTTGCTTTGTGTAATCACGGCAAAATGAACGATATTTTTCAAATAATTTATCGTCTGCTATCGTTAATCTAAGAGCTTTAAAAACAAATTTTATGTTAAAATATTTTTTTGTTAATTTTAATTCGAATACCTAATACCATTATTTAGGTTTCTAAATATGTGCATTATTATTTTTTTTTTATAGCAAGATTCATTAAGATTTTGAAAATTGCGCCTATGGCTTCCATTGGTTGTTTTAAGTCATATTCTCCGCCCCTCTGGTTTCGTATACATAACACATAGAATGAAAATATAATTCCAACAATTCCAACTGGTTATTAAATTTACGCTCTTAAAATTAAATGCAACATTTGCCGAAATGTAACTAGAATTTTGATAAAATAATTTAAACAAAATAAAAATGGAAAAAAAAACAAAAAATAAAATTGTTTCTTCTGCCCGGGAGCGAACTCTAGTTTGCTGCGTGGCAAGCGAGCAGGCTAACCATTAGACCAGGATACGCCTTCTAGTATAGCGTGTTACATAACTACAACTTTTGTACATCGTCAACTAAAAAACACAAAAAAATGCGTTATTTTCCGGAAAAATAATGTGATCAAAATTCCTATTGTACTATTCCGGTTCACACCAATGTACATTACTTGAAATTTTTTCAGATTTTTAGTTTAAACCAATTTTGGCAAAAATCGCATCAAAATAATTTATTTTACAAAAATAAAATTTTGATCGTTAATCCACGTACTAAGGGCTTTCATTTGATACCTTACACAGAATTTAAAAAATATATATTTTTCCTATGTGCGGGTCAAAGAGTTGTATAAGCATGCCAAATTTCAACTCTCTAGGTTTAACCGTTTGGCTACTATTTTTACCGAACAGACAGATGACAAAATGACGGTATAAGGGTTTTTTGGTCATACCTGCAAAACCTTAAAAGAAGAAGTGATAGATAAACCTTTTTGTTTATTTAAAATTTCGATATAAAAACATTGATATTAAATAAAAATGTCAATTAACTGTTTTTTCATACTTTCTTCTTCTGGTGCCCTATCCGCTTACCGAATATTCTGGTTATAATTGGTTTATTGACGGCAGCACGAAATAGCTCTATTGAAGATAGTACCATTGTTATAAATTTTTGAGCCACGAAGTTCTTCTTCTACCTGGTCCTCTACCGGCTTCGATTTTACCCTACATGATAAGATGTGCCCCATAATGTGTCCCAGCATCCTGATCTTGACGTTCTTTAAAATTTTGAATTGTTTTTGCATCCTTCTGAGAACTTCGGCTTTTATGATATTGTCAACCCAACTAATTCTTAGTATTCCACGCTAAGACCACATCTCAAAAGCCTGAATTCTTCCAGATGTAGCCTTAGTGAAGATCTATGCCTACATTCCATATAATAAGACAGGGAATACATATGCCTTGAGAATGCGGGTCTTAGTTTTGAGGCTCAAATTGTGACTGTAGAGTACTGGCCTCATTTTTTGAAAAGCGTCGTGAACTCTTGCTATTCTGTACTTTTTTTTTAAATTTATTGTTTATTTAGGGGTACTTCAGCTGCCAGGGCTATTAGTACCCACAAATCTTATATATTACAAAGTGTGTACATATATATATATATATATATATATATATATATATATATATATATATATATATATATATATATATATATATATATATATATATATATATATATATATATATAATATATATATATACATTTATATAACATACATTTATAAGACTTATAATACAAAGTGTAACATTATATTTTATTATATACATCTATGCTTTTTAAATATGAGATGACATTATTTATCGAATCTGAGTAGTTGCCTAAAATGTCTTTTATTGAGTGGTTGTCTGTAATTTTGTCTCTGCGTTGTGTCGTGTATTTTGGGCATTCTGCTAGGATATGTCTGGCTGTAAGTGTCGTGTCACATGTGTCGCATTTTATTGATTCTCTATGTTCGAACAGATGTTTGTGGGTGAGTAAGGTGTGTCCAATCCTAAGTCTCGTAATTACTACTTCTTCCTTTCTATTCTTTCTTCCGGGCCATAGGGTAGTGTCGGTTTTTATTTGCCGGAGCTGGTTTCTAGCTTCATCTATTTCTAACCATTGACTATTCCAACTATCTCTTATATTTTTCTTTATACTGGTTTTAAAGTCTCTAGTTGGAATAGGCATATCTATCTGTTCCGTGGACTTGGTGGCGTCTTTAGCTGCAGTATCAGCTTTTTCATTGCCTGTTATGCCGACGTGGGATGGTACCCATACTATAGAAATGAATTTTCTATCAGCTATGCAATTATTTATTTTTTCTAGAATTTCTTCTATCATTGGGCTTGTCGAATACATTTTCTGTAGGTTTTGTATAACACTTAATGAATAGATATGGACTATAAAGTTTCTCTGCGTATTATTACTGTAAATGTACTCGACAGCCTTCAGAAACGCACATTCTTCGGCCGTGTAAGTAGATACAACATCTGGCAGGTGGAATTTTTGTACTTCTTCTTCCATGACTAGTCCTGCTCCTACTTTGCCGTCAATTTTTGAGTCATCGGTATATATCTTGACATGATCCATTTCGCTGAAATCTTCCCCTATTTGTTGATAAACAGCTTTATATAGGGTTGGGGAAATGGAGCTTTTTGGATATTCTGTTAGGGTTAGGATAAGTTTTGCTTGTTTTCTAAGCCAAGGAGGAGTATTGCGAGGGGATATGTTTTGTATCGTGGGAATTGTTAGGTTTATATTTGTTAAAATATTGTGAATTTTCAGATGGAGTTCATTGGAGGTTTTAACTGTATAATTGTTTTGGAATATATGTTTGAATGAGGGGTTAGTTACTGTGGTATTGATGTAAGATAGAATTAGTTCGTTTCTTTGTGATTGTAGGGGTGGTTCAGCTGCTTCGCAGAGAATACTTGTGATGGGGCTAGTCCTGAAGGCTCCAGTTGCGTATCTGATGGCAGTATGGTGCACTGCATCGATCGTTTTAATTAGGTGTTTTTTGGCGAGACCATAAACTACGCATCCATAGTCTATTTTTTTTTGCAAGTGCTATTGGACGATAGTTTAGAGGATCTGTTTTATTTTTGTTTGGTTTATGGATTGGGAGCACTGTGACTACTCTCCATTTGTCGGGGTATACATTATTTAGCCAAATATTATTGTAAATAGCTAGAAGGTATTCAAGAGTGTTTTTAGGCAAGTGTTGTATCATTTCGTAGGTGATGTTGTCTGGCCCTTGACTGCTATTGTTTTTCAGTTCCTTCAGTACTTCATAAAGCTCATGGGGCTAGTCCTGAAGGCTCCAGTTGCGTATCTGATGGCAGTATGGTGGACTGCATCGATCGTTTTAATTAGGTGTTTTTTGGCGAGACCATAAACTACGCATCCATAGTCTATTTTTGGTCGGATGATAGTCTTATAGAGTGTTAAGAGAACTTTTCTACTAGCTCCCCAATTTTGACTTTTCACAGATTTCATAATATTTAGCCTTTTACTACATTCTGCTTTTAGGGATTGTTTATGTTGATTCCAATTTAATTTTTTGTCGAACGTCACTCCGACATATTTTATTTTATCAGTGTAGTTAATATTCGTGTTATTAAATTTTAGCGTTGGTTGTTCATATTTTCTAAGTTTTGTAAAATGGATCGCATTCGTTTTTGGGAGTGATATTTTCAATCCTGTTTTCTTTGTCCAGTCTTCTATTGTAGATATAGTTGACTGTAAATATTGCTGGGTTCTTTTGAGGTTTTTTAAGAGGCAAAAAATTAATAAATCGTCAGCAAAAAGGCTAACTGACACCGGAAATTGGATGTTGGCTACAATTTTATTGATTGCTATTAAAAACAATGTGCCGCTGTAGGGGCTCCCCTGTGGCACACCGTTTATTTGGACTTTCCAATCTGATACACATTTATTAGCTCTTACTTGACACTTTCTTTTGCTAGGGAAGTTTTTGGTGTAGTTAAATGCATTACCTCCAATTTCACATTCTTTCAGGGACTTTAGTATGTGGTACTTCCAACACATATCGTAAGCTTTTTCGATGTCAAAGGTCACTGCAATTAGATGTTGTTTGTGTTTGAATGCATTTAATATTTCAGAAGTAAGAGCAACTATTTGGTATTTGGTTTTTATTCCTTTTCTGAATCCACATTGTTCGTTAATAAGTAAGTTATTTGTTAAATGCCACACAATTCATTTGTTAACAATTCTTTCTAAGATTTTACTCATTGTGTTTGCAAGTGCTATTGGACGATAGTTTAGAGGATCTGTTTTATTTTTGTTTGGTTTATGGATTGGGAGCACTGTGACTACTCTCCATTTGTCGGGGTATACATTATTTAGCCAAATATTATTGTAAATAGCTAGAAGGTATTCAAGAGTGTTTTTAGGCAAGTGTTGTATCATTTCGTAGGTGATGTTGTCTGGCCCTTGACTGCTATTGTTTTTCAGTTCCTTCAGTACTTCATAAAGCTCATTGTGTGTTAGTGGTAGGTTCATATCTTCATTTTCTATCTCATTTACTATTATCTCTTCTTCTTGGCCCTTTTTATAATGTAAGAATTCGTTTTCATATATAGAGTCACTCGAAGTATTTTATAATACGTCTGCGAAAGTATTAGCTATTTCCTGTGGAGCTGAAATTATTGTTTGGTTTTTAATAAGGCAAGATGTTTCGTATATGGTTTTTGATTCTTTAATTTTTCTTATCTTGTTCCATAATTATTTAATAGGAGTGTCAGCGGTCAGGGTAGACACCTATTGCTGCCAGCTTTGTTTTCTTCTGTTTTTTAACACAATTTTTAACACGTTCATAATTGTATTTGTGATGTTCTCAACTGCTAGGTTTATTTCTGTGGTACTCATATCTTCAACTAAAGTTGTGAATAGTTCCCAATTTGCCTCAGTATGTTTTCATTTCACATGGCTTGTATCTCTTACATGCCTATCCTCTTGAGGGTTTGATATTATTATAGGGAAATGGTCACTTCCATATAGGTGGGGGAGAGTTTTCCAGTCCAATTTATAGGATCTTGTTGGTTCACTTATTGTTAGGTCTATACTCGTTAGACGTCCAGTCCGTGCAAATAAGTGTGTGGGAGACCCATCGTTTAGAATTATTAATTCGTCTTCTGTAAGTTGCTCGATATATTTTGCTCTTGAATCTGTGTTCATTTGTAGTGAATCCCAGATTGGGCTGTGTGTGTTGAAATCGCCTAGGAGAAGGAATGGTTTGGGAAGTTGTTGGATAATGTTTTCAAGATCAAGTTCGTTTCTGGGAGTGTCAGCAGGGATATAAATGTTACATATTGTTATTTTTTCTAGTGATGTTGTTGTTACAGCAATTGCTTCTAAATTAGCGTTAATATTTATTTCTTCGGCTTGTATATTTTTTCTGACAAATATAGCAACTCCGCCGCTAGCATTTCTTTCATCAATACGGTCTTTTCGAAAGCAAGAATAGTTTTTAAGTTGAGCATGTTGGTTTGGTTTTAATCGGGTTTCCTGCAAGCAGATATGTGACGGGTTAACTTCGGATATGATTTTTTGTAGTTCCGGTAAATGAGCTAAAAAACTGTTTAAATTCCATTGTAGAATGTCCATTTTAATGTTGTTTAGCTTCCCTTTCCTCTTCCAGTAGTTTCTCTATTTTCTTTGTTATAATTGTAATATTTGTTTTGATAATTTTGTTTGATCTTTTATAAATCTGGTTCATCATGTTGAGTAGGCCGCTTACGTTGTCAGTGTAGTCTCTGGCTACCGCTAACAGGTCTTCTGTTCCTTGCGTGTTTTTTGGGTGTTTTCTATTGTGGTGACATTTTCTTCATTTACTGACTCTGTGCTGTTAGAAGGGGCACCTCTCTTTTGTCTTAAACTGTTCGATATAGTTTCTACGTCTGTTTCTATAATATTTTTATTATTTTTTTGTGAATTGTCATTTGCATTATCAATGGTTTCTGTGTTTTGATCTTCTGAATTTTTTTCGGATTGAGTTTGTGGTTGTGACTGTAGTAATTCTTCAGCTGATTTAGGATCAGAGTCTGAAGTTTCTCGTGTATTTTGGTTTGATTTGTTAATTTTGCATTTCTCAGTTTTGTGTCCAGTTCTTTTACAAGTTTGGCATATTAACGAGTCGTCACAGATATATATTCTATACGTTGTATCGCCGTATACTATACATTCCGTTTCGGGTATTTCCTCATCTGTCGGATGGTCAAAAACTTGTCTTCTAGCGCTGAGAACATGAGCATATTCAGGGTTTTTGAAGCCCGCGCGTAGAAATTTCATCGGGGACTCTAGTTTTAGACCTAGTAGTTCCAGTTTTTCACTTATCACTGTATGCGATATTATTGAACTAACGTTGGATATAATCAATCTTTTTGCTGGTTTTCGAGGTGTCTTACATTAATGGTGAAGTTTTTTATGGTAATTGTTGGATTTTCCTGTATAAATTTATTTGTCATGTCTTTATCCTTTAAGTAAATACACATTCTGTCAAATGCCATTTTATATGCGTAGACGATGTTTTGGGGTTTAACAATTTCCCCTACAGCGTACACATATTCTTCGGGGTTTATTTCGTTGATGGTCGCTAATATTACGGCTTGATCCATTTTTGGAAAGTAAACGTCAGTTTGATGAGTGATGTTGTTTTGGTTTATTTTATTTTTTACAACATTTGCATAGTTTGTATTTTTGGGTAGTTGATGGTCCATTTTTTGTCTAGAGATGGTGCTGTTACCACTTTTTATTTTTATTAATTACACGAGTTATAGATGTCGTGACGTGTATCATGCAGGGACATGCCCTATGCACAAACAGGCGAAAATATTCAAGTTTACTTTAGTTGATATTGTGAGTTATACGTATCAGGTGTTATTTTATTAGTGAAATATTGAAATATGTAGTGTACTCACAATGTGTGGATTTTCTCGGATGTATTTTTTAAGTTTGTTTGTACTTTTCACCAGCGTCACTCGCTATACGTCTGACTATGATGGTAAGTTTTACAGAACTGAAGCTCTGTACTTTACATCTGCAGAGTGGTCCTAATCCTCGTTCACCATTGTGCCAAGATACAAGAAATTCTGAACTTTGTGTAAGGCAACATAGTTCCTTGTTAACACGGTGTCAGGTGAATTGACGCCTTTACTGATTACCATGTATTTGGTTTTAGCCATGTTGATTTTAAGACCATATTCCAATCTATCAAGAAGTTCCTCGAGTTCCCCTGGTGTGTCAGCAATAAGAAGGGGGTCATCCGTGTATCTGATGTTATTAATCGTCTTGCCATTTATCACTATGCCCTCTTCAGCTTCGTGAAAAAACTCACTGAAAAGCTCTTCGGAGTATATGTTGAAGAGTACAGATGACAGAACGCAACCTTGACGAACTCCTTGCATTATTTCCATTTCTTCTGTAAGTTCGCTTTCCACTCTGACAGTAGCTGTTTGGTTCCAGTACAGGTTAGCAATAAAACGCACATCTTTATCATCTATCCCTATCTTTCGGAGTATTCGCACCTTTATTCATACATGCATATAATTTTCATACATATATTCATACAATAATAACAGAAGAAATATTTGAGTTGCTTCTGGTTTATGACATTGAAATTAATTTAGATCAAAATGAGGACGTTCCTTAGTCATATGACATTCAGTTTAAAATGCTCTGTATAATTCATTGTAGTTCTTGGCGAGTGGTTCTTAAACTTTTCAAAGTTGCGGACACTTATGATTATATTGTAACATTTGTAAAAGTTCTTCGAACACTAGTGTTTCGCGGAATACCGGTTAAGAAATACTGTTCTAGAGTTTTATAAAAAAGCTTGTATATTGCAGGTAGACATTAATGACGACGCTAAACCGTAAAACCATCTAAACAACTAGCATACATTTACACAGTTTAATTTGATTACGAAGAATCTGTATGATTTTATAATATGAAACCATGTATATTTGCACTGCGCGTTAAACAAGTACTAATATTACATTCATCTAATTAAAATTTATACATAAGTATAAACGAGTAGATTTAGTTCAGCTAAAATCTGGATTCCGTGCTAAAACAACTGTGACGGTTTGGGGAATTTATTTACTGGCCATTTTATTCGTCTTGCCCTACGTTGTAATTTTTTGGGATTAGGAAGTCAGTTCGTTCTTGGAGCGGGAAGCTATGTCTACAAAGAAACACCGGGACACATTCAAATCAAATAGTTTATTAACGGCCTAGTCATTCAGAAATAGTACAAACATGTTTATTAATGCGTCTGATTGTGATGGCTGCAAGGTAAATTCAGATTAACACATTTATAGTGATAACGTAAGTTTCTACTCAAATATTACTATCAAATCTACACTTCCAAATTAAGCATGCGGTCCATATCATGCCATATCATTGTTAAGATCACCATCGTTGACTAGGATCTTACACCTAATAATTTGCAATCAATAATGAGTGGCTGTTTTATCCAACACGGGTCTATTACTCGTGTAGATATAGTTTGATCACCTAACCGCTGCTTAATGTGCATAACGGTGTTTTCGGTGTGGTCGACGGACGGGTCTGCTATCCGCAAATACAGTTTGGTGCGTTCTGTCAACCCTTTGATGCGTGTGTGTGGCTTTCTACGGTTGTGAATCGTAGAGAACCGGTCAGGAGTCGCGGACCCCTACGATTGTAAGGCGCAGGTCCAGTATTACCTGGTCGTCCTCCCCCATAGCGTGCCGAACATGGGCGTACCACAGTTCCACACTATCCTATGAGTTAGCCGTTGACGAGAAACGTTAATATGATACGAAGTGCGCGGATGCCTGGACGTCTTTCCCATAGCGTGCCGAACATGGGCGTACCACAGTTCCACCCTGTCCTATGAGTTAGCCGTTGACGAGAAACGTTAATATCACACGAAATGCGCGGCTGCCTGGACGTCTTTCCCATAGCGTGCCGAACATGGGCGTACCACAGTTCCACACTGTCCTATGAGTTAGCCGTAGGCGAAAAAACGTTAATATCACACGAAGTGCACGGATCACTGGACGTCTAATCCATAGCGTGCTGAACATGGGAGTTCCACGGTTCCACACTGTCCTATGAGTTAGCCATAGGCGAGAAAACGTTAATATCACACGAAGTGCACGGATGCCTGGACGTCTATCCACAGCGTACCGAACATGGGCGTTCCACGGTTCCACACTGTCCTATGAGTTAGCCGTAGGCGAGAAAACGTTAATATCACATGAAGTGCACGGATGCCTGGACGTCTAATCCATAGCGTGCCGAACATGGGCGTACCACGGTTCCACACTGTCCTATGAGTTAGCCGTAGGCGAGAAAATGTTAATATTACAAGAAGTGCGCGGATGAGTGGACGTCTAATCCATAGCGTGCCGAACATGGGCGTAACACGGTTCCACACTGTCCTGAGTTAGTCGTAGGCAAGAAAACGTTAATATTACACGAAGTGCGCGGATGACTGGACGTCTAATCCATAGCGTGCCGAACATGGGCGTACCACGGTTCCACACTGTCCTATGAGTTAGCCGTAGGCGAGAAAACGTTAATATCACACGAAGTGCACGGATGCCTGGACGTCTAATCCATAGCGTGCCGAACATGGGCGTACCACGGTTCCACACTGTCCTATGAGTGAGCCGTAGGCGAAAAACGTTAATATCACACGAAGTGCACGGATGCCTGGACGTCTAATCCATAGCGTGCCGAACATGGGCGTACCACGGTTCCACACTGTCCTATGAGTTAGCCGTAGGCGAGAAAACGTTAATATCACACGAAGTGCACGGATGCCTGGACGTCTAATCCATAGCGTGCCGAACATGGGCGTACCACGGTTCCACACTGTCCTATGAGTTAGCCGTAGGCGAGAAAACGTTAATATCACACGAAGTGCACGGATGCCTGGACGTCTAATCCATAGCGTGCCGAACATGGGCGTACCACGGTTCCACACTGTCCTATGAGTTAGCCGTAGGCGAGAAAACGTTAATATCACACGAAGTGCACGGATGCCTGGACGTCTAATCCATAGCGTGCCGAACATGGGCGTACCACGGTTCCACACTGTCCTATGAGTTAGCCGTAGGCGAGAAAACGTTAATATCACACGAAGTGCACGGATGCCTGGACGTCTAATCCATAGCGTGCCGAACATGGGCGTACCACGGTTCCACACTGTCCTATGAGTTAGCCGTAGGCGAGAAAACGTTAATATCACACGAAGTGCACGGATGCCTGGACGTCTAATCCATAGCGTGCCGAACATGGGCGTACCACGGTTCCACACTGTCCTATGAGTTAGCCGTAGGCGAGAAAACGTTAATATCACACGAAGTGCATGGATGCCTGGACGTCTAATCCATAGCGTGCCGAACATGGGCGTACCACGGTTCCACACTGTCCTATGAGTGAGCCGTAGGCGAAAAACGTTAATATCACACGAAGTGCGCGGATGCCTGGACGTCTTTTCCATAGCGTGCCGACCATGGGCGTTCCACGGTTCCACACTGTCCTATGAGTTAGCCGTAGGCGAGAAACGTTATATCACACGAAGTGCGCGGATGCCTGGACGTCTTTCCCATAGCGTGCCGAACATGGGCGTACCACAGTTCCACACTGTCCTATGAGTTAGCCGTAGGCGAGAAAACGTTAATATCACACGAAGTGCACGGATGCCTGGACGTCTAATCCATAGCGTGCCGAACATGGGCGTACCACGGTTCCACACTGTCCTATGAGTTAGCCGTAGGCGAGAAAACGTTAATATCACACGAAGTGCACGGATGCCTGGACGTCTAATCCATAGCGTGCCGAACATGGGCGTACCACGGTTCCACACTGTCCTATGAGTTAGTCGTAGGCGAGAAAACGTTTATATCACACGAAGTGCACGGATGCCTGGACGTCTAATCCATAGCGTGCCTAACATGGGCGTACCACGGTTCCACACTGTCCTATGAGTTAGCCGTAGGCGAGAAAACGTTTATATCACACGAAGTGCACGGATGCCTGGACGTCTAATCCATAGCGTGCCTAACATGGGCGTACCACGGTTCCACACTGTCCTATGAGTTAGCCGTAGGCGAGAAAACGTTAATATCACACGAAGTGCACGGATGCCTGGACGTCTAATCCACAGCGTGCCGAACATGGGCGTTCCACGGTTCCACACTGTCCTATGAGTTAGTCGTAGGCGAGAAAACGTTTATATCACACGAAGTGCACGGATGCCTGGACGTCTAATCCATAGCGTGCCTAACATGGGCGTACCACGGTTCCACACTGTCCTATGAGTTAGCCGTAGGCGAGAAAACGTTTATATCACACGAAGTGCACGGATGCCTGGACGTCTAATCCACAGCGTGCCGAACATGGGCGTTCCACGGTTCCACACTGTCCTATAAGTTAGCCGTAGGCGAGAAAACGTTAATATCACACGAAGTGCACGGATGCCTGGACGTCTAATCCATAGCGTGCCGAACATGGGCGTACCACGGTTCCACACTGTCCTATGAGTTAGCCGTAGGCGAGAAACGTTATATCACACGAAGTGCGCGGATGCCTGGACGTCTTTCCCATAGCGTGCCGAACATGGGCGTACCACAGTTCCACACCGTCCTATGAGTTAGCCGTAGGCGAGAAAACGTTAATATCACACGAAGTGCACGGATGCCTGGACGTCTAATCCATAGCGTGCCGAACATGGGCGTACCACGGTTCCACACTGTCCTATGAGTTAGCCGTAGGCGAGAAACGTTATATCACACGAAGTGCGCGGATGCCTGGACGTCTTTCCCATAGCGTGCCGAACATGGGCGTACCACAGTTCCACACCGTCCTATGAGTTAGCCGTAGGCGAGAAAACGTTAATATCACACGAAGTGCACGGATGCCTGGACGTCTAATCCACAGCGTGCCGAACATGGGCGTTCCACGGTTCCACACTGTCCTATAAGTTAGCCGTAGGCGAGAAAACGTTAATATCACACGAAGTGCACGGATGCCTGAACGTCTAATCCATAGCGTGCCGAACATGGGCGTACCACAGTTCCACACTGTCCTATGAGTTAGCCGTAGGCGAGAAAATGTTAATATTACAAGAAGTGCGCGGATGAGTGGATGTCTAATCCATAGCGTGCCGAACATGGGCGTACCACGGTTCCACACTGTCCTATGAGTTAGCCGTAGGCGAGAAAACGTTAATATCACACGAAGTGCACGGATGCCTGGACGTCTAATCCATAGCGTGCCGAACATGGGCGTACCACGGTTCCACACTGTCCTATGAGTTAGCCGTAGGCGAGAAAACGTTAATATCACACGAAGTGCACGGATGCCTGGACGTCTAATCCATAGCGTGCCGAACATGGGCGTACCACGGTTCCACACTGTCCTATGAGTTAGCCGTAGGCGAGAAAACGTTAATATCACACGAAGTGCACGGATGCCTGGACGTCTAATCCATAGCGTGCCGAACATGGGCGTACCACGGTTCCACACTGTCCTATGAGTTAGCCGTAGGCGAGAAAACGTTAATATCACACGAAGTGCACGGATGCCTGGACGTCTAATCCATAGCGTGCCGAACATGGGCGTACCACGGTTCCACACTGTCCTATGAGTTAGCCGTAGGCGAGAAAACGTTAATATCACACGAAGTGCACGGATGCCTGGACGTCTAATCCATAGCGTGCCGAACATGGGCGTACCACGGTTCCACACTGTCCTATGAGTGAGCCGTAGGCGAAAAACGTTAATATCACACGAAGTGCGCGGATGCCTGGACGTCTTTTCCATAGCGTGCCGACCATGGGCGTTCCACGGTTCCACACTGTCCTATGAGTTAGCCGTAGGCGAGAAACGTTATATCACACGAAGTGCGCGGATGCCTGGACGTCTTTCCCATAGCGTGCCGAACATGGGCGTACCACAGTTCCACACTGTCCTATGAGTTAGCCGTAGGCGAGAAAACGTTAATATCACACGAAGTGCACGGATGCCTGGACGTCTAATCCATAGCGTGCCGAACATGGGCGTACCACGGTTCCACACTGTCCTATGAGTTAGCCGTAGGCGAGAAAACGTTAATATCACACGAAGTGCACGGATGCCTGGACGTCTAATCCATAGCGTGCCGAACATGGGCGTACCACGGTTCCACACTGTCCTATGAGTTAGTCGTAGGCGAGAAAACGTTTATATCACACGAAGTGCACGGATGCCTGGACGTCTAATCCATAGCGTGCCTAACATGGGCGTACCACGGTTCCACACTGTCCTATGAGTTAGCCGTAGGCGAGAAAACGTTTATATCACACGAAGTGCACGGATGCCTGGACGTCTAATCCATAGCGTGCCTAACATGGGCGTACCACGGTTCCACACTGTCCTATAAGTTAGCCGTAGGCGAGAAAACGTTAATATCACACGAAGTGCACGGATGCCTGGACGTCTAATCCATAGCGTGCCGAACATGGGCGTACCACAGTTCCACACTGTCCTATGAGTTAGCCGTAGGCGAGAAAATGTTAATATTACAAGAAGTGCGCGGATGAGTGGACGTCTAATCCATAGCGTGCCGAACATGGGCGTACCACAGTTCCACACTGTCCTATAAGTTAGCCGTAGGCGAGAAAACGTTAATATCACACGAAGTGCACGGATGCCTGGACGTCTAATCCACAGCGTGCCGAACATGGGCGTTCCACGGTTCCACACTGTCCTATAAGTTAGCCGTAGGCGAGAAAACGTTAATATCACACGAAGTGCACGGATGCCTGGACGTCTAATCCATAGCGTGCCGAACATGGGCGTACCACAGTTCCACACTGTCCTATGAGTTAGCCGTAGGCGAGAAAATGTTAATATTACAAGAAGTGCGCGGATGAGTGGACGTCTAATCCATAGCGTGCCGAACATGGGCGTACCACAGTTCCACACTGTCCTATAAGTTAGCCGTAGGCGAGAAAACGTTAATATCACACGAAGTGCACGGATGCCTGGACGTCTAATCCATAGCGTGCCGAACATGGGCGTACCACGGTTCCACACTGTCCTGTAAGTTAGCCGTAGGTAAGAAAAACGTTAATATCACACGAAGTGCGCGGATGCCTGGACGTCTAATCCATAGCGTGCCGAACATGGGCGTACTATCTATTAATGACTATTTGACACATTTGTGTTGTAACCCTCACAAAAAATGGTTTCTTAGAATTTTATGTTAAAGACTAGACATATTTAAAATAAATACTAATAAATATATCAGTCGGTGAGCAGATGTAAAATGTCACCGCTTGCGGTCAATATTTATGACGCCTACTAAACTAGTTTTGTGTGTATAATACTTGAGAAACCCGAACTTTTAAAATACCGCACATCTGGTCGTAGGTACTAGCGGAAACGAGGTATAAGAAACACACTTAAGATAATCTGTTTCTTTTAATATTTTGGAATGCGTAATAAATGATAAAAATGAAAATAAAAATTAAATGCTATCGAATAAAAACACAACCTATCGACTATACACATAATTTTATGAAATCCATGTGTTCTTAAAATTCGTTACTGTTTCGCGAAATCTATGAAATCTTCATTAAATGGTTACTTTATTATACTATTATATGAAACCGATAGTGAAATTTGGAGCTTTATTGGAATGATAATTTTATGCCATTAGTGTTTAAATATGATTTCGGGCATATGGGCTGCGGCTGGCTCGAATAAAGCGCAATATGGGAGTCTAATTTTCGACCACTTTTTGGAGCAGCTGGGGCCGTATATCGGTAATAACGCGGAAAATGTTGGCTTCCAAGTCGTCCACCGTCTCTGTTTTATCGGCGTAGATTAGCGACTTCACATATCCCCACAGAAAATAATCCAAAGTTGTTAAATCGCACGATCTTGGAGGCCAATTCACAGGTCCGTTACGCGAAATTATGCCCTCATGGAATGTTTCTTTCAATAAATCGATTGAGGTGCACGCTGTATGGCATGTTGAAACCACAGCTCTTTCACATTAATGCCATTCATTTCGGGAATGAAAAAGTCGGTAATCATGGCTCTATAGCGGTCCCCATTGACTGTACGTTTTGGCCGGCATCATTTTTGAAGAAATAAGGACCAATTATTCCATCAATTATCCCGTTCACCTAACGTACGACGCACATGATGGTCATGCGGCTTCACCTCTTCAGCACGAGCTGGATCTTGTAAGCTCGTAAACCAAGATCTTTCCGCAAAATCTTCCATAAAGTGGATGGACAAAGCTCAAATTGCTGTGCACGATGGCGAATCGATTCATTCGGGTCCTTCTCAATACTACGCTTCACGGCAGCAACAGCTTCTTCGGTGCGCACTGTACGGCGTCTCTGCAGATGCGTATTATCAATTAGAGTATGCGTGGTGCGAAAACGATCCATGTTTATTCGAATTACTTGCTCGGATGGACGATTATGTCGACTGTAAAATGGACGTAGTGTACGGTAAGTTTCGCGAACTGAACCACGATTTTCTAAATAAATTTGCACAATTTGCAAGCGTTATTCTGGCGTTAGTTTATTCATGGTGAAATGGCAAACTAAATTGAGCACAAATCAGCTGTCAGCTATAAAAATGCCGTCGGTGGAAACAGTGTTGCCAATTCAAGTCAAAACCTCAAAAAAAAAACACACATTTTATTTAATACCTGTATAGGTAAATTATGTCACCAAATTATTCTATATAAATTACGTTCAAAGCTTATACTCTATATAAGCAAAAAAGGGCTATTTACAGTTTCAGTGATATAACCAAACAGGCGTACCCCCATAGTTTTTCCTTGCGAGGGGCTGCGCAGAAGCCAAACATTTTACTTAGACGGCTCAGACGCCAAAATATTTTCTTGGGCTCACTTGACAGCGGGCAAATGTGTCCGGTAAAAACATTTTTTTTAGTGCTTGAGAGGGACTCAAACCTGTGAGCCCCTCCCTCTCCCTGGGATTGCGTCTGTATACAAGAATCTTTTATACACGCACAGTTTATGCGTCTGCTGTGGACAAACAGCTATACCTAGAGATTTAACATTTGGCATGCATATACAATTCTTTGATCTGTAATTAGGAAATTTATTCAAAATTCGAAAAATACATAGAAAAAATATACTCGTATAAAATATACAACGTGTAACAGGATAGCGGGAATACGGACTCGAAAATGTAATGTGTGAGCAAAGAATCGAATGGTAGTATTGAAATTTTCCGAACAAACCGAAATTACAGAATATTAAGGACAACTCTGATTTTTTAAATGGAAACGTATGTTGTGTTGGATATATTTGAATACAACTTTTATGAAACGTTACTGGTATCGATACTTCTTTAAGTGGTACCGGTTATAATTGTTATAGATAAAATTTGTATAGTAATGTCAATAGTTTTGACTTTAACCGTAAACTTTAAGTTTAAAATCAACTACTATGGATAGCAGCACTAAATTAAACGTGTAATGCGCGAAGTAAATAATTAGGCGCCAATTTCAAATCGGTAAATTATTATTTTGGTAATTTACTGCCTACTGCCAGTCATAACAAGGGCCGTAACTAGCTTTATTCGGGACGTGGGCAAGATTATAATTGGGCACCCCTAAACACTATACAATCTATATATTAAAAGTTATGTCCCTAAAAAAAGCTTCTCACTTCTAAAATATAAGTGATGATCAAAAAAAAAGGTTCTCACTTCTAAAATACAAGTACTGAGCTAAAAAAAGATCCTCAATCAACCTTTCTGGGGCCCCCCTTTAATCTGGGCTCCGGGCCTGTGTCCCAGTTGCCTCTGCCTAGTTACGGCACTGCGTGACAAGTCCTAGTAGAAGTCGCTATTTTCACGAAAAAAATCCAAAGAGACTTGTTTTTTCTTTTTCAATTTAGCTCAAGTCTGCTCACACATACTCATTTGCTTTGTTGATAAAGAATTTTTTATACTCGTCATTTTTTTACTTGTACATTAATCGATATCACGAAATATCGATACTTTTTGCCGATACCGATATTACTAAACGATGCTGATACCAATGCAAAGTACCGATACTTTTGATAGCCCAGAACAATTTTTTAGTATAGTAATCGATACCACGTAATATCGATACTTTTTTCCGATTCCAAAACCGGTATTGATACTACGAAACGATATCGGTATCGATACTACGAAACGATACCGATCACTAAATTTACATCCCTAGAGCGACCCCGAGAAAATAATAATTGCGAACCTAGGCCCCGAGTAAATAATAATTCTGGGCTCAGACCCCGGAAAACGGTAACGTCGGGCCCGGTCTCCGGAATAAACAATAATTCCGGGCCCGATGATCGAAAAATAAACTGCAAGGAAATAAAAATTGTTCTGTATTTTTTTAGTAACATAAACAATACAATAACAGCTAAAATATATACACAAAATGTACAAATAAATCGGGTTTGAAGCCCGAATCTATAAACACTGTTATTTCAAGTATTACTATGCATTACCATTATATCCGGGCAAAGTCGTAGCAATGTTTTTGGCGTCCTTGGCATATAAATTAAATTAACTTAAAATAGGGTCCTTTTTTATCTTCTTTCATTCTATTTAAGGACGGCATATATATATATATATATATATATATATATATATATATATATATATATATATATATATATATATATATATATATATTTATATCCCAAATAATTTCCTATGATAGTGCCTCAACAGAAGATCAAAAATTCTCCGTGCTGGTATATATATATATATATATATATATAAATTTTCTTGACGAGTGAAATTACTTACTTACTTACTTACTTACTTAATCGTTGTTGAGCCCTTTTACCATTTCTGGTGTCGGGCTATTAAATTACTTATTTACAATTTTTTCTGGTTTAATCGTCAGTTTTTGGAGACAGGAAATTAATACAATATGGTATTTCTGGAACGTTTCGCGTATTTTATTCTAGTATACGCATCATCAGCCTACAGAGATATGTTTGAAATATACAAAATTTATCATTTTTTTTTTTTTTAGAACGTTTGGTATTTAGAATTTATTGATTTTAAGGACACTACAGACCGAAGTCCCATTTGTGACCATACATAAAACACATATAAAACAAGTACAAAATATAACAAAATATAACCAAATGTGTACATTACATATTTGAGAAAAGTAGATAAACAAAAGTAACAAAAACAGAGGAAATGAAAAATAAAATTATAAATATTACAATATACGCACATTGCAGAAATTTACATTACATACAGTTACAATAATAAATCAGATTAAAACCTTCTAATTATCCAAGCTGCACAATAAGTTGTGAACCGTTTTTTTAAATGAAGTGAAACTCATACCAATTTCTACTTTGTGTTTATGTAGAGTTGTATTAAAAAGTGTTGTCATTCTTTTTAAGGGACCCATTTTATAAGTTTCTGTGCGTGCATGTTTTTCTGAAAACAATACTTTCTGCCTTATTCCACAAACTGGTTTCCTTATATTTATTTGCGATAAGATATCGGGACAAGTCATGGTACCATTCCATATTTTATGCAATGTAAACAATGTTTGAAAGTCGCGGCTAATTCTTAAGGATTCAACAGAATATTTATTTCTGAGTGTATTAGATGATTCGAATTTCGGGTAGGTACCTTTAATTCTGAATTCAACGATACGTAAAAATTTTGTTTGAATTTGTTCTAATATTTTAATATGATTCTTGTGAAATGGTGACCAAATTACCGAGGCGTATTCCAGCTTGCTCCTAACTAGCGCATTAAATAATGTTAAATAGGTTTGAATCAGTTTGAAACCCTTTGATGTTCTAAGGATAAAACCTGTTAGTTTATAACAATCGTTTACTAGATTTGTAATGTGGTTTGTGAAAGTAAGTTTGCTGTCAAAAAGCACACCGAGATCTTTTACTACTGTAGTTCTAGTTATACCGATATTATCCATGCTATAATTATACGATATGGCTATACGACTGTTCGTGTAGGACATGATTTTACTTTTTGCAGGATTAAAGTTTAGACCTGAATTCACACTCCACTGATATAAGGCATTTAGATCATCCTGTAACTTTAAGCTATCCGAGATGTTATTTATTTGCCTAAATAATTTGATATCGTCGGCGTACATTAAACATTTGCTGTTATTTATATTTTGTGGAATGTCATAGACTGCCAAAAGGAAGAGGAGCGGACCAAGGTACTTCCCTGCGGTACGCCAGAAGTAGACTTGTATATACGCGATTTACACCCTTCATACTCGACGTATTGCGCCCTTTCTTTTAAGTATGATGTAAACCATCTCAGTTATGTTTGGGGATAATCCCATCAATCCCAGACATCTTAATATTCTATGATGTGAAATTTTATCAAATGCCTTACTCATGTCAAGATAAATGACATCAGTCTGGACATTCGAGTCAAGATTAGAACCAATAAAATCTGTAATGGTTAAAAGATTAGACGTAATAGATTTTTTTGGTAAAAACCCATGTTGGCAAGATATTATTTTGTCTGAAACATGTTGGAATACCTCCCTGTAGATAATCTTTTCAAAAACTTTGGCAGAAGAAGAAAGAATAGAGACAGCCCGATAGTTTGTGATCATTTTTTTATCGCCCGACTTATATATAGGACAGACTCTAGACAATTTCCATTTATCTTGAAAAGTATTATTAGAAATAGATAAATTAAATAATATTTGAAGCGGTTCCGATAATATGTCTGTGCACCCTTTAATGACATAAGGGGGTATTAAATCAGGTTCACATGAGCGTTTAGGCTTTAGTTTTTTTATGGACCATTCGACATCTTCAGTACTAATACTTTTAAATTTAATTTGTTTAGGATCATTATCTGATGCAGAATTGTTAAAGCTGACATCTGGCATAGAACCTAACTTGTCAAAAACTGATTCAAAATAATCACAAAATGCATTTGAAATGTCGGAATTATTGTGAAAAGTATTTTTTCGTTCGTCAGTGTAATAAATACTAGTATCCGACTTTTTTTGTGAATTAACGAATGTCCAGAATTTTTTGGGATCGCTACAAATATCATTCTCAATATACTTCGTATATTCACTATTTCTTACCTTTAATAGATGTTTCAGTTCTCTCCTCGCCTGCCTATACATACTCGAGTGGTAATTAGCGTCACCTGAGCCAGCCTTAATTTTTTTTAAATGGTACATTTTAATTTTCTGTACGCTAATCATTTGAGGTGTGAATAGACGATCGAAATTCTTTTTATATTTATTAATTTTTGGAATATGTTTGTCAAAAACTGAGTATATTAAGTCGTAAAATTTATTGACAGCCTCATTTATGTCAGAAAAGTTTTTTAAACAACACCAATTTATTTTGTTTAATTCAGTATAAACCTGTTCAAAGTCAGCCTTTTTAAAATTGTATGAGTCACTATCATTTAACGGTTGTTTGTGTACAAAGATTTTGCACTCAGCAACTATGGACAATGCTGGGTGATGTACATAATCTTCCGCAACTAGCGGATCAAATTCCTTGTCAACTGTAATATTCGCAAGGTTAGTAAGTACTTACTAAGTCAAGAGTTCGTGAATTTTTATTTAATATTGAATTGGTAGACCTGAGATTAAAAAGATTCATACAACTATATAGTTCAGTAGATATTTTGTCATTTAAATTTACGTTAGAAAAGTAATCTGATCCGTTAATAGCAGGGAAATGTTGAAATCTCCTAGGATTAACACTGTTTTATTGTATAAATTGTAGTTGTTCTCGATTGTTTCAAAAAAGGATTTGTAATACTCTACACACGATTTTGGTGGGATATACACACAACATATAAGAAAAGAATCTTTATCATTAAACATTTTTACTAAAAGAAATTCGTAAGAGGAATTGCCAATAGTGAGATCCACGGATGACCATTTCTTGTGGATTGCCAACAATACCCCGCCACCCTCTCGCCCGTCCTGTCTCTCTTTGCGATAACACGTATAATTATTATTAAAAAATTCGCTACTATTAACATTACTATTCAGCCAGGTTTCTGTTAGGGCAATTAAATGGGTATGTTCAAGAAGTGAACATGTAAAAAATGTTTTGATGAATACGAAAATTTTTTTTTATAAATTTTGTATATTTTAAACATATCTTTGCAGGCTGATGATGCGTATACTAGAATAAAATACGCGAAACGTTCCAGAAATACCACATTGTATTAATTTCCTGTCTCCAAAAACTGACAATTAAGGAAGAAAAAATTTTAGATATATATATATATATATATATATATGTATATATATATAGAAACGGAGAATTTCTTTCTTCTCGTTGAAACAAGTATATAAGTTTGGAATAGTTGGGAAAAGAAGATATTGTGTCGATAGTAACCACAATTATTTCATTAAGGCCTATATTTCGTTAGCCATTCGCTAACTTTATTCAAGGTCTACAAACAAACATTAAATGCAGTTAGTTTATGTATACATAACCCTAGTTTATATGTTACTTACTGAAATACTTAAGTGAGACACATGGATGTAAAATAACTAAATGTTATGTAGAACTGAACCGAAAGTGAACAAAGAAACTTCATAGTTGTAAACTTTTAGAAATGAAACATATTTAAGAAACTTGCGAAAACCAAGAACTAAGTCACATTAAAGAAGACGCCATTTTGTACGTAACAAGGTGGCGGAAGTTAGAAGTCAAATCAAGTGTAAAGGATAAGTATTTGACTATTTATGGGAAATTAATAACTGCGCAGGCGCAGAAGATTTTAATGTTAAATTTTGAAAAAGAAAAGAGGATGAGCGGGAAACTCATATTATATATAAATGAGAATATTATGAAAGAAAGGATATTAAAGACCTGATAATTATGTATACTATCTCACCGATCATCACTAAATTCCATTACCGACCTGAGAATTTCTTATGTTTTTAAACGTAAGCAAAAAGGAATAGATTGAATGTAATTTCTCCGTGTCAGTTTTAGAATTTAGTGTATGTTCGTAATGATTAATGTAGCACATTTCCTTAAAGAATCTACTAGAATCATTGGAAAACCGGTCCAGAATCTTAGGACTATCAAAATTTACCACATGTTTGGTACTATTAATGTGAGCCCCCAAAGTACATTTTTTGGGGATAACCTCCGCGTCAGAACGGTGTTGAATAATCCTATTTTTTAGTTTCTGTATCGTGCTTCCAATATATATTCTGTTACATTGGCATTCTAATTTATAAATACATTTCTTAGTGCTGGTGACATTATATTTAAATTTTAAAGTTGTATTAAGAGAGGAAAGTTTCAACAATGGTTTATCCGCAACCACTAAGTTTTTCAACTTAAGTACCTTTTTAAGGCTATTGGACATATGTCCCAAATATGAGAGAAACCTGTACTTGACAGGTTCTGCCACATGTGAAGTCATATCTACTGATCCCGCCTCCCCACCCCCAGGACCAAGGTCTTGTGTTACATCTATATTGAAAATGATTCTATATATATATATATATATATATATATATATATATATATATATATATATATATATATATATATATTCTATGATGTGATATATATATTAATAGACAGGTGAAAATACAAGTGATGACAAAAAAAAAAGATCCTCACTTCCAAAATACAAATGATGACCTAAAAAAAATCCTTCCAAAATATAAGTAATGACAAAAAAAAAAGAAAAGGTCCTCGATTTTAAACTTCAAGTGATGACCAAAAACAAAGAAAAACATACGATGGGGCCCTCATTAAGTCTCGCGCCCCTGGCACTTGCCCCGTTGCCAGGGCGTTGCATTGGTGTGTGTCCGGGTCTCGGATAGGTGTTAAGCCTAGTTTATAATAAACCCATAACATAATACATAAGGCTGGAACAAAGGGTTTGATCATTCAGAACATCTGTTTGTAATAAACAGAACAAAAAGAGTAGTGTAATTTTTATGCTATGTATCGATCACAGATCTATTATAAACAAATCTTTATCCTGATGCATGATTACCCTAACACCATACCATAATTAAACATTAGATCCAACTGTCATTTGATCTTTAAAATGAAGGAAACTTTATGGTCTATAAATTGGTGGAATTTGATTCAAAACTATCCGAAACATTTTATAGATGACCACTCTATAAAAATGATCAACCAAACAGGCCTTACTATCAACTACGACTCGATGTAGAATTGTTGGCGACCGGTGTTACACAGCACTGGTAATTACATTGAAGTTCTGTAAAAATTTGTAACATATACAGTTACGGTCAAAATAATAAATACACCTAATACACTAACCTTATTATTTGTAGTTGGAACACTAAATAAATTCTTAATTTTATTCTAACTGGCATAACCAATAAAGCACTTGATGATCTATTAAAACCATATTACTTATCAAGAAATATTATGTGGTGATAGAAATATTTTGATATTTGTGAAACCACTACCTGAAATGGTTGGTCAAAATAATAAATACAATCGAGGAAATTTAGTCAAATGTAAAACTTATTATTCATTTTACTGTTACTAATTACATAATACTAATTTTTATAATCTTAGTAATCAATAGTATGCCTGTTATTTGCCAAAACGGCCCGCTATCGTTTGGATATCGACTCGATGAGCCGTTGACAGCTCTCTACAAGAATGCTGTACCAAGCTTCTTGAACAGCAGTCCATAATTCATTTTTGTTCCTTGGTTTTTCTTGCTCAACCCTACCCTTTACTAGTTTCCAAAGATATTCTTTTGGATTCAAATCCGGTAATTGAGCAGGCTAAGGTAAAACTTGAACATTGTTTTGCTGGAACCACGTTTTTGTTGCACGAGCCGTGTGTTTAGAGTCGTTATCTTGCTGGTAGATCCATATTAGTGGCATATTCCATTCCGCATAGGGTAGCATAATAGTTTCCAAAATTAGGATGTAAATTTCTTTCGTCATTATCTCATCTATGCGAAATAATGGACCTATACCATGCCAAAAAAAACAACACCAAACTAAAATCTTACATCCTCCATGTTTAACGGTATTTTTCGTGTACTTAGGGTTAAACGCCTGATTTGAAGGACGCCTAACAAAATTTTTCCCATCATTTACAAACACAATAAATTTACTTTCGTCACTAAACAAAATATTTCTCAGTTTTTTAATACCTTCTGCACCATACCAGTAAATGTGATCTTGAGTAAATTCCTTACGGGCTTGTAAGTGTTTTGGTTTTAATAATGGTACTATTCTAGGCGAATATGATCTTAAGTTATGATCTACCAACCTCCTTCTAATGGTTCGTGCAGAAATATTCGGTTGTAGTTCAGTTAGTAAATTAGTTGATGACATGAAAAGATTTTTTTCACTTCCTTCACCAAGCGTCTATCTTCGTTCTTTGAAGTTTTGTGTGGTTTACCCCAGGTTTCTTCTTTAAATGAGTTACTGATGGCATTGTATATCATTCCCCATAATATTAGCAAATCTTCTAAAATAATTGCAATCGTTTTTTAATTTTTTAATTAAGTTTCTCATTTCACTTCCACAATGCTTATTCTTTCCCATCTTTGCAATAGTTTGAACAAAACTAAATATTTTTTTTTGTAAAACATATACTTATAAATACATTATGAACTTGTCTGAACCTGTCTCAACTCCGTTATCAAATTATTTTTACGAGTTTTAGGAAATGTATTTATTATTTTGACCAACCATGTCAGGCTGTGTTTTCACAAAAATCAAAATATTTCTATGACCAAATAATATCTCTTGATTAATATTATGGATTTAATAGCTTATAAAGTGCTTTATTGGTTATGCCAGTTAAAATAAAAATATGAGTTTGATTAGTGTTCGAAATACAAATAACAAGGTTACTATATTAGGTGTATTTATTATTTTGACCGTAACTGTATGTGTTTTGTATCTATAGTTATCATACAATTCCAGCTATTAAAATTCGTCCTTATTTAATAATTTCTAGCTGAAATATTCCAGTCATAAAGCATCAATATAGATCCACTTTTCATTTGAAATTATCTCTGGAGTTCACAGCTATACTGATATATCTTCCCGAAAGATCTTCTATGTATAGCACATTATTAATTTATAGATTGCTTTCGAAAATCCTGACAGATTTCTGAAGGACATCTACGTGTCCTTTCTGAAAGATTTCATACGAGAAACAGTAACTATATCATCATATTTTTATGCATCTACCTTCTTTATGTACTGAATTGATACATGATTTACGATCGAAGTTTCTATGACTATGCTTTTTGTTTTTTTTTATCTACGTGGCTCGTTTTTTAACAAGTACTGTGAGAAATGAATATTTTAAAATAAGGTAGTTTTGCAAATTTAATACGTGGCTTTAAACAGAAAAGAAAATGAAATATTTATATTCTCTTTCAAAGTTGGTGTTCTCGCCTTTGTAGATTTTTAAGAAGAGATTAAGATTATGTAAAAATAAGTTCAAAATAAAACTTACGTGCTACGATCATCGTCATTATGCAGCACTTCGCGTAGTCTACTATCATCTCGGACATGAGGTATAGATAAATACGCATCATACCATAGGTCAAGCGCACACCCAGTGTTTATTCTTAGAGGAGGCTCAGAAAGCATTTTTTTTTTCTGTCTTGAAAACCCCTTTAAAATTTAGAAATTTTCAAGATGAAAAGATGGAAGCGAGCAGCAAATTGCCCTTTGGTCTGTTTCCATCTTTGACATGACAGATGGTGAATGTTTGTGTTAAGTGATGTGAAAACCATTTTCAAGATGTAAACGGGTCGCAAATGACCCTTTGGCCCGCATTCCTTTTTGAAAGATGGTGAAACAGTCAAATAAAAAAAAATAAAAATGTTTTTTATTGCTTCTTGTGCAAGCTCCCGTAAGTGCACGCCTGCCATACGTCCTTTCTGACATGGAATCGGTGGAATCGGTGGTTGCATTTCATTTTCTTTTAATTTCAGTACCGTATTTCTCACTATTAACATGTGCTACTTGATTTTTAAATATTTCAGTACTATAAATGATTTATTTCTCTTTGATACTTTAAAACAAAACGTATAACGATAGGCGCTCCGCCTAATGATCGAGTTTATGAGTGCAAGCTCCTTAAGAAGGCGATTCATTGTCAGCTGTTATTATTATTTTTTTTTTATTAGTCATTAATACAACAAATCCATAACATTACTAGCCATAATTTAGCCATGAATTAGAGAATAATTAATTTTATCAAAAACACAAAAACTGAAATATTTTTCAAAATCGAAATCTGATCAAAAAATTTTATCGTACGTTTCTGGCTCAGATCAATCTACATTATTTTTAGTTTAACCCTCCTGGGTAAAAGGGGCCGAAACAAGAACTTTTTAGCACATTTTTGACCATTTTACCACACAATACTTTTTTAAAAAATTATTATTTTTTTTTTTCAATACCACAAAAAAATCAATATTTTTCGAAAAACTACTCTGATCAAAAATTCCTGTTGAACTATTCCGGTTCCCATCAATGTTCATTATGAAGATTTTTTTCAGATTTTTAGATCAACCTCTCTGAGAAATTGGGTGGGGGACAAAAGTTTTTTGACATATTTCTGGCAAAAATCCCATAAAAAATGATTTTTCAAAAATAAAAATTTGTTTGTTGATCCGCGTATTAAAAGATTTCATTCAGTGTGCCACTCAAAATTTTAAATATATATATATATACATATATATATATATATATATTTATTAAATACATAATTGTTTATATTTATCTCGGGATGTATTTTTTTGAACTCTCAGTATTTTTCCTATATGTGGGTCAAAGAGTTGTATAAGCGTACCAAATTTCAACTTTTTATGTTAAGCCGTTTGGCTACAATTTCTACCGTACAGACAGACAGGCACATGAGTGACGTTATAAGTGTTTTTTGGTAATTATTACCTACAAAACCCTAAAAAGAAATAAATACACCAGCGTGTCCATGACATCATTTATGGTTATGGTAAATGATGAGTACATCATTCTGAGCATTGATGCTTTTAGGGATTTATTTCCATATAATTTTAACGTTTTCGCTTGATTGTAATTGTTTAAAAAAATTCGGGTACTCTAAGAGTAATAAAAACAGGTCTATTTTACCATAACCATAAATGATGTCATGGACACGCTGGTGTATTTATTTATTTTTAGGGTTTTGTAGGTAATAATTACCAAAAAACACTTATAACGTCACTCATGTGCCTGTCTGTCTGTACGGTAGAAATTGTAGCCAAACGGCTTAACATAAAAAGTTGAAATTTGGTACACTTATACAACTCTTTGACCCACATATAGGAAAAATACTGAGAATTCAAAAAAATCAGTTATCATAGCAGCCGTTGATACGCAAGAGAAGTAGAGCAGCAGAGGAAGAGGTGAAGGAAGGAACAGAGACCGGTCATGTCTGCTAGTAAATAAATAAATTCAATGAGTATGTAGCGGCATTTGGTTTATGACCCATCCAATATAATTTTTTATTACACATTTCCGTCGGGTTTAAAATGTTTCTTTAGTATTTTTAAATTTTAATATTTTTACAAGCCTATCCATTTAACAATCTCAGTTATTTATAAAGTTTTAATATCTTACAAATAAGCAATTGTACTATTTTTTCCTAGAAACTATCTACCCAAAACAGTCATAAAACAATTGGCCGCTACGGTTACTCAGTCCCTGGCTTAGTACCAGAAGACAGTTATCGGTACATCTTCAAGCAGTCAACATCTCATATTCAAATTCACTCTCAAATACAAATTATTAAAAAACCTATCTCTGGAATATTTTATTTAAAATTCTGCAGTCATAATAATCCCACAAGTACATGTCTTTAAGAAGTGTCACCTTTACTTTTCGTTTTATCTTGGAGAGAGGGACTAGTTCATTCATTATGATAGGTATTAATCCGCAGAACAATCTAATAATTCTATCCTTCCGTGAAAATGTTTTCATTAATACAGGAGTTAGTTGAAAACTTGTTGGAACGTGTTTTGCACGTATGTCGATTTCTAAATTGAAAATATCTGCGAGGGTGCAAACATACAAATTGTATAAGTCAGCAACTCGCTATAGACTCTGCCAGGATCTGAGTTTTTGCTTCTCAAATTTATTGTGAATGGTTGTCTGCCAACAGGGGCCATTTTACTTTATAATTTGAAGTAAGCAGAAAGCAACGCTCACGCTCACGCTCACGGAGAGAAGTTCAGCAATGATGTCAGAAAGTTCGCCATTTCACAACGAAATCATTATTTGATATGCATGAACCAACTTTGGAAAATTATGTACATTATTTAGTTGATCATTTACTGAATTACTACAAACAGCTAGATATTTCACCAGTTTCAAGATGGAATTTATTTTAGGAATTTTCAAAACAACATCACATAAGGACGGATAATTGTTTTTGAAAACATAATATTTTCTCAATTCAATTAGAATTAGGAACAAATGTTAGGCTGGCGGACAAAATAACATAAGTTAAAACAATATGTGTGTACTTAAGACCGCACGATCGAAGTGAAAACTTCTATGACGATCGAATCAATTTCAATTTAAAAATTAAAAATATATATAAATGATATTAATATTATTATGGATATTACAGGATGAATCAGGAACAAGACATAAATTAATATTAAGGTGCGTACTGACTTGAGCATTATACGCGCACGGATTATGTGCGCGCTCGGATTTTCGTGCGGGTAACAAAAATTTGCACACACAACTTTCTAATTTGTGCGCGTAAAATCTCGCTCCGCGTATTTCCGTTATATCCACGCACACATTTATTTAAAGTAAGTAGTGTCAACGATGGCGGAAAGAAATGTTGTTGGCTTAACAAGTGTAGCGTACATAGGTCGCATTCAGCAGACTCATCGGTGTCTTACCGGTACAAACTTACCGGTGAATTTGACTAAATGCACATTTTTTGGCACCGCTGTCGAACGGCGTATATGAAAACTACAATATCTAAACAATGACAGATTGTAATGACAGTAAATTTTGAATGTAAGCATTTACAGTAATTTTAAAAGTACATGTGCTATATATACGTCTCCTCAATATCTAAGTAAACTGACTTAACACTCAATTCCATAATTTTTTACTTGCTTTGTGCTTGATTCGTTGTTACTACAGACATAACTGTCAAAATGTCCACCGGTGAGCAACTAATCTTTAATGAAATCCGGTGAATAAAATGACGACCGGTGAGTAAGTACGGTAACTCACTGGTAAATCAACGAAGGCATACAGCATAAAAATTTACCAACCGGTAACTCATTGGTGAGTCTGCTGAATGTGGCCATAGTATACTTAGTAAAAAAAAGAAAAACAAAAAAACGGTGGTGGATGACACAACTATATAGAAGAAGGGAAATATAAAATAGTTCAAGTTTGCTAGCAGAACTGCAAATGCAAGAGGTTAGTGGACAATTTCAAAATTTTGTTCGAATGTCAGCGGCAGATTTTGAACTACTCGTTAATAAAGTTGGTCACAAAATTGGCGAATTGGTAAATTGGAAAATTGGTCACGGAGAAAGACAAGATTTATAAGGGCTGTTCCCGCGAAAGAACGATTAGCCATAACCCTGTGTTTTTTGCAACTGGGGATTCGTTTACCACCATGCAATACCTTTTTACTCCATTCCATGTTGAATATTTACTGGTGTTTACTTAAATTTACGCGCACAATTATATGACTGCATAAATCCGTACACACTGAGCGCGCAAGTTCTTTGATCTTATCGGTGGGACCGACAAGCTACGGATAGCATTCGTGGGAGGATTACTGTACGCGCACACAAATTGTACCTTCTACTCACCTGAGCATTTGTGCGCGCACATAATCCGTGCGCGTAATCTAATAATGAAACAATGGGTTTGTGGTAACTTAAAATATGTGATAAATACTTTTAATTGAAATTTGTTTAAATATCTAAAGAAAACTCCGTCTATTGTAGTTTCCATATTTTGTTGTACTCTCCTTTGGGTTTTTAAAAACTCAATAAAAGCTTTGATTCTTTATTTGCAAAATCCACATTAAAAGCACCACTCAAAATCATAGGTAAATGATGTAAGTTCCGTTTGAGCAGGGTAGATCCAGGTGTTGTATAAATGAGCAAATTTTCATGAATGAATTCGATGAATGTACACTTTGATTAGGTGAGATGTAAATTGCAACAATTATAATAATGAGTCCAATATTAGCTTTTTCTATTCAATTCATCATTGAGCTGGGTATTTTGATCCATCTTTAATTTTTAATTTGTGAAAGACTATATTCACATATTTATATATACATATCGTCGCTACTCTTAAAAAACTCGTATTTCAAAAACGTTTATTTTACAGAAACAGAAAAACAATTAATAATAATTAATAATCAATAATATAATTATAATATACATAATAATATTTTGTAAATAATATTATATGTTAATATTTATATATAATAATACTATATAATATATATAGTGATATAATTATAATTATTATTCATTATAATCTATATATGAGTCATTCTTTTTCATCGAGAGACCCCATGCTGTCCAAAAATGTATTAGTCTATGAAAGGTCTACCAGGGTTCATTCGATGCTTATTGTAGTCTAGTTTCGAAATCCGAGTGGCTCTTTTACGGAAACATCGTAACTTATCAAATATGGCCACCAATCCCACGTGACCTCTACCTTTTCTTCAATAAATCGATTATAAAGTCAACACAATCGAGTCAATTTGGGTGTCAAACCCCTGAAAATGTTACCTAAAGGTAGTTGAGGCGGCTGTTAATGAATCCAGGGTCAAATTTAGAAAATTCAATATGGCGGATGCAATATGGCGGCCGAAACCACGTGCCAAGTGAAGATTTTTTAAAAAATGATTTGATTTCAATATAATATAATGCCTGGGGGTTTATGGGGTCACTGATGATGAATTCAGGGTGCAATTCAGAAAATTAATATTCTAAGAATAGTTTAACGTACTCTACTGAATAAATTTTTAGGAATTGTTTGATTTAATTTGTCTTTAACGACTCTTTAATTTATTAAGGAATAAAGATTTCTGGAAAAAATTTGAGAAATTATAGTTTGAATAGTGTATCAAGTGATTTTTTGAAAATCTCTTTTCATCAAGTGGTTTTGGCCGCCATATTGAATCCGCTTTATTGGATCCGCCATATTTAATTTTCTGAATTGCACCCTGAATTCATCATCAGTGACCCCATAAACCTCCAGGCATTATATTATATTGAAATCAAATCATTTTTTAAAAAATCTTCACTTGGCACGTGGTTTCGGCCGCCATATTGCATCCGCCATATTGAATTTTCTAAATTTGACCCTGGATTCATTAACAGCCGCCTCAACTACAAAGTTTTTGCTTACAAAGACTACCCATACAAATGCCGAAAAACTCATTTAATGATTTTGTCCTAATCAACCCCTAAAGGGGTGAACCTACAATCGGGGTGAATTACACATCCCGTCGTATTTCCTGTGTTTGTTGAGTTGTAAGGTTTCTTTTTGGCACATAGGTGTCTTTTTAAAATATCTCGAAATAGTTTTGACAGTTTTTTTTAATTTCACCCCTAAAGGGTGAAAAGGGGTGACTTCTGGACTGTGATTTCTAGGATTCTTTAATATCTCTTAGGACCAATAAGATATCGACTTGCTTTTTTCTTACCCATACAAATACCGAAAAACAAATTTCAGGATTTTGTCCTAATCAACCCCTAAAGGGTGAATCTACAATCGGGGCGAATTATATATCCCGTCGTATTTCATGTCTTTGTTGAGTTATAAAATGTATTTTTTGCACATAGGTGTCTTTTTAAAATATCTCGAAACGGTATTGACAGTTTTTTAAAATTACATCTCTAAAGGGTGAAAAGGGATGAAAGGTTAATTCAAGGATTTCTTAATATCTCTTCAGACCAATAAGATATCGACTTGGTTTTTGCTTATAAAGATTACTCATATGAATACCGAAAAACTTATTTCAGGATTTCATCCTAATCAACCCCTCAAGG
The DNA here is from genome assembly GCA_963971575.1 of Liopterus haemorrhoidalis. Taxonomy (NCBI): domain Eukaryota; kingdom Metazoa; phylum Arthropoda; class Insecta; order Coleoptera; family Dytiscidae; genus Liopterus; species Liopterus haemorrhoidalis. The sequence goes on along the minus strand of OZ020614.1, from coordinate 32,844,535 downwards.
GGTGAATCTACAATCGGGGTGAATTATACATCCCGTCGTATTTCCTGTGTTTGTTGAGTTATAAAATTTTGTTTTGGCACATAAGTGTCTTTTTAAAATATCTCGAAATGGTATTGACAGTTTTTTAAAATTACATCCCTAAAGGGTGAAAAGGGGTGAAATGTTAATTCAAAGATTCCTTAATATCTCTTAGGACCAATAAGATACCGACTTGGTTTTTGCTTACAAAGATTATTCATTTGAATACCGAAAAACTTATATCAGGATTTTGTCCTAATCAACCCCTAAATGGGTGAATCTACAATCGGGGTGAATTATACATCCCGTCGTATTTCCTGTGTTTGTTGAGTTATAAAATTTAGTTTTGGCACATAAGTGTCTTTAAATATCTCTAAATGTCTGTAAAATATCTCTAAATGGTATTGACAGTTTTTTTAAAATTACGTCCCTAAAGGGTGAAAAGGGGTGAAATGTTAATTCAAGGATTCCTTAATATCTCTTAGCACCAATAAGTTACCGACTTGGTTTTTGCTTACAAAGATTATTCATACGAATACCGAAAAACTTATCCTAATCAACCCCTAAAGGGGTGAATATACAATTAGGGTGAATTATATATGTAGTCGTTTTTTCTGTGTTTGTTGACTTGTAACATACCTTTTTGGCACATAGGTGTCTTTTATAAATATCCCGAAATAATTTTGACACTTCTTTTAATTTCCCCCTAAAGAGTTAAAATGTCGATTTGGGTTTTGCTTATAAAGATTACCAATACAAAGGCCGAAAAACCTATTTCAGGATTTTGTTCTTTTTATACAACCACTAAAAAGGTGAATCTACATTCGGACTTAATTATACATACATCCCGTCGTATTTCCTGTAGTTGTTGAGTCATAACATTTATTTTTGGCTGATGGTTGTTTTTTTAAAATATCTCGAAATTATTTGACAATTTATTAAAATTGCATCCCTAAAGGGCGAAATGTGATTTTAAAGATTTCTTAATATTTCTAGGACCAATAAAATATGAGCGGTTTGATTTTTGGTTATAAAGATTACCTATATAAATGCCAAAAACTTATTTCAGTATTTTATCCTAATCAACCCACAAAGGGGGAATCTACATTCAGGGTGAACTATACATCCCGTCGTATTTCCTGTGTTTGTTGAGTCATAACATTCCTTCTTGGCACATAGATGTCTTTTTAAAATACCTCGAAATAATTTTGACAGTTTTTTCAAATTTCAGCCTTAAAGGGGTAAGTGGCTATTTTTTAATCGATGGAACGTTTTCTGGACATAGATACATGAAATTCGCAATATATATTCCACTAAGAAGTGATTTTTCGAAAGTAGGCCTCTAATGGGGTAAAAAGGGGGTGAAATGGTTTCTGGAATTCTTCAATATCTCTTAGATCCAATCAGATATCGACTTGGTTTTTGCTTACAAAGGTTAACCATAGAAATGTTAGCAACAGAAATTCAGGATTTTGCCCTAATCAACTCTTAAAGGCATGAATCAACTCTTAAAGGCATACATTCGGGGTGAATTATACAAACCTTACATAGGTTTCTATTAAATAGAAACCTACATAGCTTTTTTTTTTTTATTTACAAAATTTTCGGACGCTTCAACAGCTTAGGTTATTAGCGCCCCGGTACATTACGGTAACAAATAGTAGATGCAATAATTATAATAATGATAATAATATAACATAATGTAATAAACTAAGTATGTATATAATAATAAATACATGATTAAAGATATTTAATAGCTAGTTAGGTCTATATTAGGTGGTATATATTTATGTCTTTTAGGAACTTTATCACTTTTGTTTCAAGGTCTTTATTGTGGGCAAGGGCTCGTTCGAGGGTTTCGGGGATCTTGTTGTTGCAACGCTCTGTTGTATATTTGCAGCACTCGATTAGAATGTGACTTACAGTGATACGTGAGTTGCATGTGTCACAAATGGGGGGATCAGAATGTGCAAATATATGTTTGTGGGTGGTATTTGTATGGCCAATCCTCAACCTCGTGAGCACAACTTGGTCATGCCTGTTTGCACTGGTTGCCCATGGTTTGGTGTCCATTTTTATGGTTCGTAGGTGGTTGTTGGTGATTGAGTTCCAATATTCCTTCCATTTATCTCTTACGTTGGCTTTTATGAGACTTTTGAAGTCGGCAACTGGGACTGGTGTATTTGTAGTCGGGAGATTTGTTGCTTCTTTTGCCGCAACATCTGGTCTCTCGTTTCCTATTATACCAATGTGAGAAGGGATCCAGATTATAGTTATGTTTTTTCCATTAATAAGGACCTCGTGGATGTTGTCTTGGATTTTCTGAACAGTTGTGTTGTCTGAGTAGATTTCTTGGATAGAAATAATGGAACTCAAGGAGTCACTAAATATTAGAAAGTTTTTCAAGCTATTTTCGGAGTCCAGGATGTATTCAGAAGCTTGAAGTAGGCTATATGATTCCGCTGTAAAGACACTGGTTTCTTCTGGTAACTGGTACATGTGTGTTTCGTCTCCGATTATTATCGCAGCACCGGTTTTACTGTTTATTTTGGAACCATCAGTGTAAATGGCAGTGAACTGTTTATATTTGGTTAGGATTTCATTGTAGGATTGCAGGTATATACTGGGATGGCTGTTCTGTTTTTGGTATTGTGTTAAGGTCAGATTGAAAATTGGTTTTTTCAAGATCCACGGGGGTATTTTATTATGGCTGGATGTTAGAATCGACTTGGGGAGTTTGGTGTTAGTTTCGGTGAGGTATTGGCATATTTTTTCGTGAAAGGGTAGGCTATTTTGAATAGATAATTGATTGTTGTGGAAGGTTAAGAATTGATTGTACGTTGGAATATTTGGGTTAGCGGCTAAATTAGCGACATACACTAGAGTTAATTGGCGTCTTCGATAGCTGAGGGGTTGTTGGTTGGATTCACATAAGATGCTGTCAATTGGGCTAGTTCTTAATGCCCCAGTGGCAATTCGGACTGCAGAGTTTTGTATAGGGTCTAACAATTTTAGATGCGTTGGTTTGGCGTTATTATAGATTATGCACCCATAGTCAAGTTTAGAACGTATTAAAGCTTGATATATTCTTAGTAGTACGTCTTTGTTAGCCTCCCATTTATGATGTCCTAAGCTTTTTAATAAATTTAGCCTTTGGCTGCATTCTTTATTTAGGTTTGATATATGTGGTTTCCAGGTCAACTTACTGTCAAATGTAATGCCTAAAAATTTGATTTCATTAACATATTGTATTGTTTTGTTGTATATAGATAAGCGAGGGTTATAGCGGTTATACTGTTTGCGGTTGAAGTGAAGAGCTTTAGTTTTAATATCGGAGAACTGGAAGCCAACTGTGTCTGAAAAATCTTCAAGTTTGGATATTGCTTGTTGTAGGTGTGTTTGAATAGTATGTAGATGTTTTCCACTGCAATATATGACCAGATCATCCGCGAACAAACATGCTTTGATGTGATCTGGTAAGAAGGATTTTATTGTATTAATTGCCACTAGAAACAATGTCACGCTGATTATTTCCCCTTGTGGGACGCCATTTAGTTGCAACTTTTCATTTGATTTATGTCCATTAGCCACAACTCTAAAACGACGATTTTGAAGACATTTTTTTATATAGTTAAGCATAAGTCCATTTATACCAGCATTTTTTAAAGATTTCAATATGTGATAGCGCCAGGTCATGTCGTATGCCTTCTGCAGGTCGAAGAAAACAGCAATTAGATTTTCTCTGTTTTTAAATGATTTTTGGACGTCGGTAGTTAGAGTAACGATATGGTCTGTAGTTGATCTTCCGCGACGAAACCCTGACTGTATATCAGAAAAAATGTTGTTAGTTTCTAAGTGCCACAAGAGTCTGCTGTTTACCATGAACTGTAATACTTTGCTTAAATTATTTGATACTGATATGGGTCTGTAATTGTCCACATTTGCTTTATTTTTATTGGTCTTTAGTATCGGAAAGGTGAGAACTTCTTGCCATTGTTCTGGGTAGACTTTGTTAAGCCACATGTAGTTATAGAGCGAGAGTAAATAGTTTAGTTCGCTTTGTGGAAGGTGTTTTAGAAATTCACCTGGGATTCCATCTGGTCCAGGACATTTATTTTCTTTTAAATGTTTAATTGCGTGGGTCATTTCATGAATAGTGAAGGGTTTGTTTATGTCGGTATTTATATCTTCGATAGTTATTTCTTCGTTTTCTGATATTTCTTTGTGAGCTAAGAAGGTTTTCCTGTAGTTACTGTTACTAGAATTAAATTCGAATGTGTCCGCAAGTATTTCCGCTATTTCTTCGGGGGAAGTGACTGCAATGTTCCCTTGCAGAATTGTAGTTGTTAAGGGGTTTGAATGGTTACCTTTTATTTTTCGGATTTTGTCCCAGACTTGAGATGGGGGAGTACAAGCAGTAATGGTAGATGTATAATTTTCCCATGCTTGCTTTTTACTGTTTAACAGGGTCCTTCTTGATATTGCTCTATGTTTTTTTAATAAAATTAAATTTTCAGTACTTGGTGTTTTTTTATATCGGTACAGAGCTTTTTTCAGTTGTTTTGTTGTTTCTGAACATGAAGTATTCCACCATGGTACAATTTTCTGGTATTTTGGTGATTTTTTGAATCCAATAGTTTCAGTAGCTACGGTTTCTATGTGTTCTGTTAAATTCTTTACCAGTTTGTTAATGTCGCTGTTTTCTGGGATATTTGTGTCTGAAGTAATATAGTTTGATTTGAAGGATGTCCAGTCAGCGTTTTTAATTGCCCATTTTTTTCTTATGACATTAGTTTGGGTTACTGGAAAAGATATCTTGGTGGGAAAATGGCCACTTCCCCATAATAGTGGCATTACTTCCCATGATAAGTTAGCTGATAATGCGGCGTCACATAAGGTAAGATCTATGTTTGAGAAGTTGTTAGTTTTGGCACAAAAATGGGTTTCGGATTCATCATTAAGCAAGATAATATTGTCGGTAATTATTTTTTCAACTTTGCGTCCCCTGTAGGCCGTATTGGTGGACCCCCGTAGTTGATTATGGCTGTTGAAATCACCAAGAAGGATGAATAGAGGTGGTAGCTGTTGAATCAATAATTCTAATTGTTGTGTTGAAAAATGGGTATTGGGCGGTAGATAAATACAGCAGATTGTTATATTACTCATATTGGGTACGTAAGTTTTAATAGCGACAGCTTCTAATTCTGTATGCAAGTTGATTTGTTCTGATAAAATTTGATTTTGGGCAAATATTGCGACGCCACCACTTGCTATATTAGGGTTTGTTCTGTCTTTGTTATATGCTGTATATCCGCGGAGGTTGATAGTTTGGTTTGTACGAAACCGAGTTTCTTGTACGCAGATATAGTATGGATCTATTTTATGTATAATGTGTTGTAGCTCTGGAAGGTGTGAGTAAAAACCATTCATGTTCCACTGGAGTATAGCCATTTTTTGTGTTTAAGATTTTTTTTCGTTTTCTTCTTTTAGTTGTTCTTTCAGTCGGTTGATTATTCTGGTGAAACGACCTTTCATACTTCTGTCGTTAAGATTTGTATGTATTTCTATCGATTCAAGGAGGAGTCCAGTAATATCTTTCGTAAAGTGCCTGGCAGTTTTTAGTTGTTCTGGCGTCCCTTGAGCCTTTTCAATATATTGGATAAATTTGTTGAAAGGTAGGATATAAGTTTTGGGGTTGTTATTTATTTCTTTTTTTAGCGAGATTAAGGTTTCTCTAACTGTTGATTGTGGGGCATTTTCGGGGCTATCCGCTCGGCATCTTTTTGATCTCTGTTTTGCTTTTTCGGGAATTGTTTTATTTTGGGATGAGCTTGAGGTAGGTTGGGAATCACTTATTTCACTTATTTTTTCTTCTTCTAAACTACTGGCTGATGCAGATCGTTTTGAATTAGATTTTGGGAGAGTTCTTCTATGGGATCTAGTTGTTCTGGGCTGATAATGTCTTCTAATAGTTGTGAGGTTGTTTGGACAGCTGTAGGTTTTTGAGGAGTAGACGTATCCACACTGATTTCATTTTGTAAATTTTTTGAGGCTGTTATATTTTCGTTGTTGTTAAGGGATGTGATGGTATTTTGGTTACTCTGTGCAGAAATAGTGGGTTCATTTGTGATATTAACTTCAGGTTCTATTATTTTGTTATTTGGGCAATATTTTGCAGAGTGCCCCTTTTGTTTACATGAGAAACATAGTGTGTCTGATGCTAGAAAGATGCGATAATTAGTTTCTTCATGGTAGATAGTTAAGCTGGCTGGGATCGGTTTATCTTCAGTTGCAGGGATGAAGACTTGTCTGCGAAAGCTAAGAATATGTTTATATTCTTCCTTTTCCATTCCTGCTCGTAGGAAATTTATAGGTGAAACTAGCTTGATATCATTATCCGTAAGTGCTTTTGCTAATATTTCATGGGGGATGGAAGGGCATACATTGGAGATGATAATACGTTGTGCGGGGTTTATGTATCTTCTTATTTCTAATGTATGATTCTGAATAATGATGAAGTTATGCTCATTAACGATTTTGTCGACTAAATCCTTTTTGGACAGGAAGATGCAGAGTCTGTGGTTGGAGAGTTTAGATGAGTGTGTTATATTGGCGGGTCCAATTATGCGTCCAATTTTGTATAGATATTCTTCTAGTGGTATACCTTCTATTGTACTTATTAAGATTGCCTGGTTCTTGTTGGGAAATAGGTGATTATTATTTCTAGCGGCGCTGGCGAAAGATTTGTTTAGTTGTGGGTTCATTGTAGGTGATTGTTGATTAATTGTTGGAGGTTTGGTTGTTGGTGTAGACATATTTATTGTGTGAAGAGAATTTAAATTTATTAAATTCGCGGGTAAAAACTAGCTAATATATTTAGCATAGTCGTTTCATGTCCCCAGTGCTAATCCACTGACCGGTGGCTACCTGAGGTAGCTCTCACCTATCTATCCTCGCTCACCAATAATAGATGTCGCTAATTAACCTATTGTGTAAATGAGTTATTTGATAAAGGAAATTTTATATTAAAGGTTATGTGATATGCTAAATATTTTGTTCGGGAAGTTGAGAAAATATTATTGTGTTAAGAAAAAAAGGGTGTTGAATTATCAGGTAAGAAAATTTGGTAAAAAATTGATAGATTTACTTTAATTTAAGTAGTAATAATAGTTCACGTGCCACACACTATGAAGGTCCTAAAACTTTTTTCCCTACATAGCTTTCTTTTTAAAATATTTAGTAAGAGTTTTCACAATTTTTTTAAATTATGATTTCAAGGATTCCTTAATATCTCTTAGAACCAATAAGATATCGACTTGCTTTTTGCTTACAAAGATTTCCAATACAAATACCGAAAATTTTATTTCAAGATTTTGTTCTAATAAACCCCTAAAGGGGTGGATCTACAATCGGGGTAAATTATACATCCCGTCGTATTTCCTGTGTTCGTTTAGTTGCAACATTACTTTTTGGCACATTAGGTGTATTTTTAAAATATCTTGAAATGGTTTTGACAGTTTTTTTAAATTTCACCCCTAAAGGATGAAAAGGGGTGAATTATGATTTCAAAGATTCCTTAATATCTCTTAGAACCAATAAGATATCGACTTGTAGTCTAGTGCCTACGCACCATATTTTACGTTGATACTGCACTTGATGATAATGGAATGCCATTTGGCACACGTGTTCCTTATAAAAATTAAATCATTTTGACCCGCAGCACCTATTTGCGAATCGAGGCAAATTCAAGATGGCGGTGAAACTAGCGCGCCAATTACGATAACGATAACTGATTCTTATGATACAGCAAAATAGCTAAATACATATTTGTACAATGGACCTTTAGCTACAATTTGCCGCGTCGTACGCGAATTTCCGTCACTTAGTTTACAAGATACCATCCATAATTCATTCTCAGACGCAAAAAAGTGATTTCCGAAATGGCTAACGAATTTCGTATGATATGACTTGTTTTCTATTAACTTAATGCCGTAGATTACGAATCTGTTATCAAAATGGCGAAAATTAAAAATTTTGATAGATTTTTTTCCCAAATTCGAGACATGTTGATATTCTCTATCACTGCAAATCTGCGTATATTAATATTTTGTTTCAATTTTTCCTAAATCTGTAGGGCATATCCTTGCCTACAAGAATACGTGCAGAATTTTTCTCTGCGGAGCGCCAAAATTAAGGTAGCGGCCGAAATGTGTAAAATCTTAACTTCGTATTAGTTTGACACTCTTTATATCGTTTTCGACCAAATCGGACCTGTAAATTACAAAAATTAAATAAAAAATGGCATATGACTTGTTATTATTAGGATTTTGCCTGAAATGAAATAAAAAAAACTACATATCCGGCCGGAACGGCTGTAAATTATGACATTTAAGTAAGATACTCCATGCATATATGGAATGCATCAATTTGCTTAGGTTTGTTTGCAGCACCTGGTCTCAAATGAAGCCGGTTTCGAAATAACGCTCGAAAATCGAATTTTGCTATTTACATCAAATTTGTTGAGTTGTATATCAATTTCGGGTATATTGAAGTCGCAGATTTCGAAAATGAAGTTAATTTAAAGATTTGCTACACAAAAGATTTTATTTTGCCCGAAAAAAATAATTACATGTATTCTTTACATAGCGATGAGATTCATTACACGGAAGTGAAGGGTCTCTACATCCAAAAGAGTAGTAAATAGCAGTTCTGACAAAATAATATAGATTACTACACACTTAATACGATTCTAATGGTGGCCGAAAACTATTGTTTCGAAAATGGTTAAAATATTCTCTAATATTTTTACCAGTTATCAGGACAACATTTTAATGTGTTGATATATCCTCTATATGTGCCAATAATACTGACTTCCTCTACTACTTAATTCTATACAAAATGAAGATATTCGATGAATTCTTGTTCAACACTAGTCTGAATCGAAGTCGAAACCTGGTGTTAAACAATATTTTGCATAATTAATTGAAGAAACATTTTAAATAAACTTTAATTTAAGAAATAATAAGTAATTTTTAATTATTAGGGAACGGACGTAATTAGCCCCTGAACTTGACTTGGCGTTTTCATAGGCGTAGTTTTTAAAAATATAATTTTGAAATATTTTACCCCTTTAAAAAATTTAAATAAACCTAAATAAAAATTAATAACGGCAATAATCAGTACAATTGATGGCATGAATGGACATACTCTATCTCACTAGAATTTTATCTTTACATAGGCCCACCCAATTAGTGAGGCTTTTGACTTTGATTTGTAAACAAATATAAATTATTTTGTAAGGTAGGACTAGAAGTCAGTATTATTAGCAAAAATAAAGGAACTATCAACACATTAAAATGTTGTCCTAATAACTGGTAAAAATATTAGAGAATATTTTAACCATTTTCGAAACAATAGTTTTCGGCCACCATTAGAATCGTATTAAGTGTGTAGTAATCTATATTATTTTGTGTTGTAATCTATAGAGAGACACTTCACTGTCGTGTAATGAGTCTCACTGCTATGTAAATAATACATGTAATTATTTTTTTTTTCGGGCAAAATACAATCTTATGTGTTGGCAATCTTTAAATTAACTCAATTTTCGAAATCTACGACTTCAATACATCCGAAATTGATATACAACTCAACAAATTTGATGTAAAAGCAAAATTCGATTTTCGAGCGTTATTTCGAAAGCGGCTTCATTTGAGACCAGGTGCTGCGAACAAACCTAAGCAAATTGATGCATTCCGTATATGCATGGAGTATCTTACTTAAATGTCATAATTTACAGCCGTTCCGGTCGGATATGTAATTTTTTTTATTTCATTTCGGGCAAAATCCGAATAATAACAAGTCATATGCCATTTTTTATTTAATTTTTGTAATTTACAGGTCCGATTTGGTCGAAAACGATATAAAGAGTGTCAAACTAATACGAAGTTAAGATTTTACACATTTCGGCCGCTACCTTAATTTTGGCGCTCCGCAGAGAAAAATTCTGCACGTATTCTTGTAGGCAAGGATATGCCCTACAGATTTAGGAAAAATTTAAACAAAATATTAATATAAGCAGATTTGCAGTGATAGAGAATATCAGCATGTCTCGAATTTGGGAAAAAAATCTATCAAAATTTTTAATTTTCGCCATTTTGATAACAGATTCGTAATCTACGGCATTAAGTTAATAGAAAACAAGTCATATCATACGAAATTCGTTAGCCATTTCGGAAATCACTTTTTTGCGTCTGAGAATGAATTATGGATGGTATCTTGTAAACTAAGTGACGGAAATTCGCGTACGACGCGGCAAATTGTAGCTAAAGGTCCATTGTACAAATATGTATTTAGCTATTTTGCTGTATCATAAGAATCAGTTATCGTTATCGTAATTGGCGCGCTAGTTTCGCCGCCATCTTGAATTTGCCTCGATTCGCAAATAGGTGCTGCGGGTCAAAATGATTTAATTTTTATAAGGAACACGTGTGCCAAATGGCATTCCATTATCATCAAGTGCAGTATCTTTCGACGTAGGTACCAGACTATTGCTTTTTGCTTACAAAGATTGCCCATACAAATACCGAAAAACATATTTCAGGTTTTTGTCCTAATCAACCCCTAAAGGGGTGGATCTACAATCGGGGTGAATTATACATTCCGTCGTATTTCCTGTGTGCGTTTAGTTCCAACATTACTTTTTGGCACATAGGTGTCGTTTTAAAATATCTCGAAATGGTTATGACAGTTTTTTAAAATTTCACCCCTAAAAGGTGAAAAGGGGTGAATTGTGATTTCAAGGATTCTTTAATATCTCTTAGGACCAATAAGATATCGACTTGCTTTTTACTTACAAAGATTACCCATACAAATACCGAAAAACTTATTTCAGGACTTTGTCCTAATCAACCCCTAAAGGGGTGGATCTACAATCGGGTGAATTATACATCCTGTCGTTATTCCTGTGTTCGTTTAGATGCAACATTGCTTTTTGGCACATAGGTGTCTGTTCAGTGTCAAGTTTTGAAAACAATTTCATGGTGCGAGTTAGTGCGCATGTCTGTAGTACAGAGAAGTAGTACAGTCCAATTAGCGAACATGATAAGACATATAAAACAAATTAAATAAATATCGGTTGGAATCTTGTTTGAATAAACAAATACTATCAACCCTGTGTTTATCTGTAACATCCTAAACATTTTTTGGTCCAATCGAGCCAGGATAGTATCAGTGAGTGAATGTTAGTGAGCATAACCTAATTTTTAACAACTCGGAAGGCGCGTATTCCAGACGTAAACACAGGCGAGCGGAAGAAAGTTCGAGTAGCAGCAGCAGTACGGGCGTTCACGAGAGGAAGACAAGTTTGATCAACAAAAGCAACTTCTACAGAAGTCAACATTCAAAGTAATGCCGGGTTTACATTGGTAGAATAAAAGAGCTAGTATCTAGCGCAAGTACTACGCGCTTTACTCTACTATCTTATTTTCAGGATAGTAAGTGTTATGTACCCTCTTGACCTTTCATCAAATTCTTTATTCAGTTATTTAATTATTCTTTTGTTATTTAAGTTATGTGTCCGCAACACACATTTTATTCTTAACTACCTGAAAAAGGGGTAGAAGGTCAAAAGGTTAAGAATATATAAACTCAATGTAAATTATGTTTGATAGACACTTGTTAGCCAACTACGCTGAGAGTCACAGAAACCTCATCTAAGTTCATAGTCAGATACAGAGAACTCTCATGTAAATACTCATATTAATACTATAATAATAAAGTTGTTAAGTGAATTAGGAAATCTGATCTTTTAATCAATTTACCTAACCTGGGACACAACATAACCTATTTTTGGTGTCAGAAGTGGGATTTTTCTCAAAAAAACGTTGAAAATCTGTGAAAATGACGTCAGTTATAAACATAAACAATTTTTAACAGTGAATTCAAATTCTTAAAACTGAGAAAGAACTTTTTACGAGTCAAAAAGTTGTAAACAACCAGTCAACAGTGTTTACAAAAGACTGTGAAACACCCTGTTCGTGATAATCATCATCCAGAGGTATCATCCAGTCCTGAACTTTCTCCAAGACGTTCTCCAAGACAACGCCAGACTATTAGCAGTTCTGCAGAGCGGTCAACACAGCAACGTCCGAGATCCGGCTCATCTGTTCGAGTTCCAGCCGCACAACAGCTAGGTCTCATTATGAAGACAGCTATAGTGTTATTGTGAGTACATATTTCAAATATTACGAAATCAAAATCAGTCAGTGAAAGTGATAAGTGCCTAATATAAGTAAATCCTAGAAAATTCATATCTTATAACAAATATAAACGTATCAAACAATTTAAAATGGCACATCAGGAAGAAACTATTCCAAATCTTTCTCTAGATACTTTAATGAAATTCATTTCTGTCTACGACGGAGATCGTAAGACATTACATCCATTCATAAAAAATTGTAACAATGCTATGAACTTATGCGCAGAAAATCTAAAGCCATATTTATTACAATATATTATGAAAAACATAAATGGCAAGGCTTCTCAAACTGTTATAAATTTTGAATTTGATACATGGCCCCAATTAAAAGATTTTCTTATCCAAACTTACGGTGATAATAAACATACATCTCAATTAGAACTAGAATTGCGATCTTGTAAACAAATGCCAAATGAGCAAGTTATAGACTTCCTCCAGAGAATAGAGACATGCATGAACGAATTAATAAATGCGACAAGATACAATACGACTAATCAAAGCGAATTAAACGGTAAAATAAAGGCAATCGAGGAAAGCTCTCTAAATACTTTTATATTAGGCGCGAATCCCGCAATAGCCGCCGCTATTCGTTACTCAAATCCGCAAACTCTAACTCAAGCTGGACAAACAGCTATGAATGAAGAAAGAATTTTAAAGGCAATGAAAGAACTAAATGTTTCTTCTAGATACTGTTCGTATTGTAAAACAAGTAGTCATAATACAGTAAATTGTTTTAAAAAATCTAATAATTCAAACTCAAACACACGGGTCGATAGATTTCCAATCAAAAGAGAAATAAAACAATTTAATTCTAATCAACAAAATCAAAATAACCGTAATCAAAATAAATATTTTAATAAAAATAATAAATTTTGTAATTATTGCAAAATTTCAGGTCATTTAATTGATGAATGTAGAAAACGAATATATAATAATTCGCGTCAAAACCATAATTCTAATAATAATTATAACCAAAGGCATCCAAATACTAATAATAGAGAAAATCAAGAAAATAACGAAAGCAATCAAAATCGAAGAAGTCGTAATGACGTTAATATAAATTGTTCTAATTCCGAAGGTTCTAATACTAAATATCGTAATTGCAACAATTCTAAATAAAATTCCAAAAACGGAATAAATCATTTAAAAAGAGTATTTCGGTTAGAAGACGTAACAGCTTATATCTCGATTCCCAGCCGCGATGCTGAAAATTCTTATTTAAATCTATTAATCGACTCAGGTGCAGATATATCTTTGATTAAACCTATCGCTGTAGTAGATGACATACAATATTCTGATTCTTCAAAAATAGAATTAAGAGGAGTAAATAAATCTAAAGATCCAACTTATACGTTAAGGACTATAGATTTAGATTTACAAGTTTCCAATTGTTTTTCTAAGATTCATACATTTCATTTAATTCCTCGTTCTACTAATGTCCCATTAGATGGATTATTAGGCATGGATTTTCTTAGAAAACATAATGCATCTATAAACTACGAGCACGATTTTATTCAAATTTACGGTAAAAGATTCCCTTTAAAATATACGTTCGATAATAGAGAAATCGAAAATAATCAAAAATTTGATAAAAAACCGTTATGTGTACTGAACCCTAGGTCGGAAACTTTAATAGAAATTGATATTTTAAATCCAGAAATAAAAGAAGGTCTCGTATCTCAAGTCAATTATCCTATTGAAGGGGTTTATTTAGCTAAATCAATTGTTAAAGTTAGTAAAAATAATAAGGCAATAACATCCATTATTAATACAAATGATAGTCCAGTAAGTATAATGCAACTTCAATTAAATCTTGAACCTATTTCAGAATATAATATTCAAGAAAATAAACATATTACTAAACGTAGACAAAAAGATTTTTCCAGAAATGATCTTATTAACAAAAGCGTTCGTCGGGAACATTTAAATAAGGAAGAAGACAATTCTTTAATGAAAATTTGTTACGAATTCAATCACATATTTCATTTAGACGGTGATAAACTAACTCACACAAATTTTGCTGAACATTCTATCCCTACAACTTCTAATACACCGGTATTTTCTAAAACGTATAGATATCCGGAAGTTCATAAAAAAGAAGTAAAATCACAAATCGATAAAATGTTAGAAAACTGAATAATTGAACATTCTACAAGTCCCTGGTCATCTCCAGTATGGGTTGTTCCTAAGAAAGCCGACGCTTCGGGTAAGGCTAAATGGCGCGTTGTAATAGATTATCGTAAATTAAACGATGTTACGATAGGAGACGCGTATCCACTTCCAAATATTTGCGATATACTTGATCAGTTAGGACATTCTGAATATTTTTCAACGTTAGATCTTGCATCAGGATTTCATCAAATACCAATGTCTCAAGAAGATGCACCCAAAACCGCATTTTCAACACCGCATGGACATTTTCAATATACACGTATGCCATTCGGGTTAAAAAATGCACCTGCTAGATTTCAAAGAACTCTAAATTTAATCCTTTCGGGTTTACAAGGGCTGTACTGTTATGTATATCTTGACGATATTGTTATATATGCTAATTCGATTGAAGATCATGAGCGAAAATTAAAGCAAATATTCGAGCGCTTAGATAAATATAATCTCAAACTCCAGCCGGATAAATGCGAATTCATGCGACGCGAAGTTGCGTACTTAGGTCATATAATTACTAATTCAGGCGTTAAACCTAATCCGGAAAAAATAAAAGCCATAAAAAATTATCCAACTCCTAAAACCGCGAAAGATATAAAGTCATTTTTAGGTTTAACAGGTTATTACAGAAGATTTATAAAAGATTTTAGTAAAATATCTCAACCACTTACTCAATTATTAAAGAAAGACGTAATATTTAAATGGACTGAAAAGCAACATAACGCTTTCAAGAGTTTAAAAAATTATTTAATGAATGAACCAATACTAAGATATCCTAATTTCGAGCAAACTTTTAATTTAACCACTGATGCATCATCATATGCAATAGGGTCTGTACTATCACAAGGTCTTGTAGGAAAAGACTTACCGATAGCATATGCAAGTCGTACTCTAAACAAAGCCGAGCAAAATTATTCTACTACGGAACGCGAACTTTTGGAAATTGTTTGGTCGGTCAAACATTTTAGACCGTACCTTTATGGAAAGAAGTTCGTTATTATCACGGATCACAGACCATTAACTTGGCTATTTAATGTAAAAGATCCTGGTTCACGTTTAGTTAGATGGCGATTGCAATTAGAAGGTTACGAATATGAAATACAATATAAACCCGGTAAATTAAATGCTAATGCAGATGCTCTCTCTCGTATAAATATTGATACTAATAACGTACTCAATTTTAAATCTAATACGGAAAACGAAACGTACGAAGATTATATTAAACAATTATATAGGGATAATATTAATCAATCCTCAGAAAATATTAAAGAAATTGATCAAAATCTATTAACTCAAAGGGATAATATCGCTCATACTATTTCAAATGATAAAGAATTTAATGAAGGTCTCGCAAGAGAGATTAAAAATATTATAAAAAATTACGAAGAATTAATTCAGCGTGAATCAAGTCTTTTCGATATTTTAAAATCTAATAATAATAACTATACAATATATCACGTTATTAACAAGCAACATTTTTGGGAAAAACCATCCTATAAAGATATATTTAATTCATTATTAAATCTTAAACATGAACTAATAATAGATGGTAAAAATTCAATCTGAATTCCTAAAATCGGTTGCGGAAAAGATCAATTAAAATGGCAAAAAATAAAATTAATGATCTATTATCTATTTCACGATTCTAATGTTGAAGTTAATATATGCCATAATAAAATCACTAATCCAGATCATAAGGATATCGATACAATTTTATATGAATTTCACAATTCTCCCTCTTCAGGACATTCTGGATTCCATAAAACTTATAATCGAATAAAAAATTATTACTACTGGAAAAATATGAAACGCGACATCTTTAAATACGTCAAAGAATGTAAATCATGTCAATTAAATAAAATTTCGCGTAAAAATAATATACAGCCAATTGAAATAACGACTACTAGTGACAAACCATTTGAAAAAATTGCACTAGATATTGTTGGTCCTTTGCCACTCACAGAGTCAGGTAACAAATACATATTAACATTACAAGATGATTTGACAAAATATTCTCAAGCTTTTGCTATTCCAAATCACGAAACAATTACAATTGCGGAACAATTAGTAAACCAATTTATTTGTAGATTCGGTATTCCAAATATTATTCTTACCGATCAAGGAACAGATTTCACATCTAAACTCTTTAAGGAAATTTGTAAACTATTCAAAATCACAAAAATTCAAACAACTGCCTATCATCCTCAAACAAACGGTGCTTTAGAAAGAAGTCATGCTACCCTAGCACACTATCTTAAACATTATATTCAACCAGATCAAACTGATTGGGATAAATGGTTACATTTCGCAATGTTTTTTTATAATACAACTCCTCATACATCAACAAGGTTCTCGCCACATGAGCTTATTTTCGGAAATAAACCGATATTGCCAACTTCAATTACTCAGACTCCAGAATTTAAATATACTTATGATAATTATCTAGATTCCTTAAAAGTAAAACTTCAACAAACTCATAAAATCGCTAAAGATAATCTAATAAAACAAAAATTAAAAACAAACGAATCATATGATAAAAAGGCAACTAAAAACATATCATATAAACTAAATGATAAAGTTCTTCTAAGGAATGAAGCAAATAAATTAACTAAGTCAAAGAAATTATTTCAAAATTATAATGGTCCTTATATAATAACGGAAGTAAATTCCCCAGTAAATGTTACTTTAAAAATAAAAAACAGAAAAGTTAAGGTCCATACTAATAGAATAAAACATTTTTCAGATGCTACCTCGCATTAGTAAAATGTAAGAGTCCGGAGGAATTCATACAGCATCATCCTATATCTAAGTCTCCTGGAATATACTACGAAGGACTAGGACATCTTAAATTTTATGATTCAAATTGGAAATTAGTAACCCATTACAATATTTCATATTTAAATTCAAAATTAAATCTAATCGAACGAACATATTTACGTTCATTTCATATGTGTCATCAAGCAAATGAAATATCATTAGATTCTTGCAAAACCTCAATAAACCTTATAAAAAACAAAATTCCTCAATTAAGAACGCTGGAAGAAACACTTGGTGATCTAATAGGTGATTCTATAAACAAACGTTATATTAGAAACAAACGTGGATTTATTGACGGAATTGGTTCTATTGCAAAATCTTTATTCGGTACTTTAGATGCCAATGATGCTTATTATTATGATTCTGCTATTGAAAAAGTAACTAATGATGAAACAGAAACTTTGAATTTACTAAAAGAACAAACTCAAATAATATCTTCAACAATTACAAATTTCAATCAAAGTATCTCTCATCTAAAAAGTAGTGAATTAATATTTAATAAAATTATTGAATTGTTCAATAATTTTTCTAAAGGTCTTAATTTTAAATTAAATGATTTAGAAATTTCACAGCGTATCCTCGATCATTTCAATTATCTTGAATATTTAACAAATGATTTAACTAATGAAATATCTAACATCATAAATGCTGTCTTGTTCTCAAAGAAAGATATAATTTCTCCTTCAATTATAACTCCTTCGCAATACCTGAGTGAACTCTTAAAAACTATTGTATCTTTGCCAAAATCCTCACAATACCCAGTTTCTCTAGAGCGAAAAAATATTCCAGAATTATTAAAAATAATACAATTAAAAGTGTATTATGTAAATTCAAAAATTATTTTTATTATCGAAACTCCACTTGTCGATGGAAATGAATTCACTTTGTATCACTTAATTCCTCTGCCAGTAGAGCAACATGATACGTTCATATTTGTAAAACCTAGTGTTAAATATTTAGCTATAAGTGAAACAAAACTCTATTACAATACTTTAGACAATCTGTTAGATTGCAAATCTATTCTGTTAGATTGCAAATCTATAACAAATGCTTATATTTGTAAAAGAAATTCTGTAACATATTCGATTCATACAAAAGTCATATGTGAAACTGATTTAATAAATGCAAAAATTATTCCTAAATCTTGCAACACACTAATAACTCATAATAAATTAAACATTTGGTATAAATTTAAAAAAAACCAAATACTTGGATATACGTACTATCCAAGGAAGACACATTGACAGTCAATTGTGAAGATAATCTATTTGATGTCAAATTGTCAAACACAGGCATGCTAACTCTAAATCAAAAATGTAAAGGTTATTCTACAACCACTATCCTTAATACAGAAGTCACTCTTAAAAGTGATTATTTTGCCTTTATGCCTGATATAGACATTCTAAATGATGATTGTTGCAATGAAAAGAAGTTAAATGATTCTGTAAATATTCCTTTACTCGATTCAGTCCATCTTAAGGATGCTGGACTTGAAGATTTAAATCTAATTTCACATAAGATCGAATCATTTTCAAAAAGAATCGAAAATCTAAATATAATTCCAAATATCAAGAAACAGAAATCATTCTATGATTACGTGTTGTATGTAATAAGTTTCTTAATTTTATGTTATCTATTATTCAAACTTTATAAATTATATAAATATTGCAACGAAAGAAGAACTAGACAATATCCTCCAATTGAAAATATTCCAAATCAGTCTAGTTCTTGTTTCCCCGCAACATGTGTGAATATTTGTTTTGGAAATGATAATAGAAGAAATAATGTTAATTCAGATTATGAATTAAATCATATTAGTTCAAATAATGAGTCTTCAATTAATGACTCTTCTAATTCCAACGATGCATCTACAAAATTACGTAGAAGTGCAAGATTAAATTCTTTAAACAAAGATTAAAAAAAAAAAAAATGTCAAAATTCTATTATCATTTTAAACAATAATAAGATATATCATGTTTTGTACGTAACCAAATTCTATATATATATATATCTAATTCTTAATTGAATATCTAATTCTGATCTCTATATCACATTGTAAGCTGTGTGTGACTATGACTAATTATCTAATACAATATTATGAACATTCAAAATCAAATTCAAATCCCAATTCTATAAAGTAAAATTTTCTTAAAAAAAAGGTAAATAAATAAATAAATAAAATTATAACTTTATTCTTAAGGGGGGAGGTGTTATGTACCCTCTTGACCTTTCATCAAATTCTTTATTCAGTTATTTAATTATTCTTTTGTTATTTAAGTTATGTGTCCGCAACACACATTTTATTCTTAACTACCTGAAAAAGGGGTAGCAGGTCAAAAGGTTAAGAATATATAAACTCAATGTAAATTGTGTTTGATAGACACTTGTTAGCCAACTACGCTGAGAGTCACAGAAACCTCATCTAAGTTCATAGTCAGATACAGAGAACTCTCATGTAAATACTCATATTAATACTATAATAATAAAGTTGTTAAGTGAATTAGGAAATCTGATCTTTTAATCAATTTACTTAACCTGGGACACAACATAGGTGTTCATACGCAATTGACATACATATCTTATTTTCTGGATAGTAAGTGTCAAAACACATTTGACATCTTCACTGTGATTCTGTAGTGAAATTATCTTTTTGCAAAAAATAGTTTATGAATGTGGATATACATCGTCGCCGGCGTGATGCCATTAAAGAAGTGGTGTTTTGAATTACATCATTTCTTGTGGAGGAAATAATTAATTGTCTTATTGAAGTATTCGGTACAGAATATAAGCCTAAACAAAAATGGGTTAAAAAATGGATTGATAGAAGAACTACCCATGGCGCATCAGTCCTTCTATTTCGTGAATTACCCGTGGAAGATCAAAAAAAGTACAGACTGTGTTTAAGAATGACACCAGATGATTTTAATATGCTATTAAATTTAGTTAGTCCATTAATACAACGAATTGATACACTAATAAGGGATGCGATTCCAACAAAAATAAAATTGGAATTAACGCTTTATTTCTTAGCCACCAGTGGTCCCCAGAAAAATTTTAGTGGTCCGCGAAAGTTTTTATATGTGTTTTTTGCAGTTTCATTTTTAATTTATTTTGCACATTTTTTATGTAAATAGTTTATATTTTGTTTATTTTCTGTAAACTTTCTGTGATTTTCTACAAATAAAATAAATGTGTTTAGTAGCACATTAAATATATTTGTTTTCATGCAAAAAATAAACCAACAATTATTATTAGTAGTCCGCTTTAGAAAATTATATATTATTCTGGTCCACGGTGCGTTTTTGGTCGAGAAACACTGGTCTACAACATCTTTTTCGTGTATCAAAGGCAGTTATTTCACAGATGTTTTTAAAAATCATCAATTAATAAATCAATGTTACGCAATTTATGTAAATAAATTGTAACTTACCTGTTATGGGTTTTTTCTATTTGTTATGACAGGTTACCGCTTGCCGCCAATTTGAAATGAATCAATTTTGCGTAGTGGGGGAAAAGACAGTAGCTAGTAAATATGTCGACGAGCTAGCTGCTATCCTAGCCCAACTACTGGCAGCTAGTACTCCACTAGTCACAATGTCAACTGTTTACACAGGGATAGTAACTAGTTGCTAGTTACTTGCGCTAGTTACTAGCTCTTTTACTCTACCAATGTAAACCCGGCATAAGTCAGATCATCCTTATTTAGTCTTATTCTATCCTTACCTAAAGGTCAAGCAAAATGACTGAGGAGAAAACGTTATTACAATCACGAAAAGGAATAAAGGGGACGTTAACACGAATGGAAACGTACATCAGAGACCATGACACAATGAGCGTAGTGGATGTAATGGTACGGAAAACCAAGCTGCAGGAGCTGTGGGATAAATATGATAAAATACAAACTAATCTCGAAGAATTAGACTCGGAAATATATGAAAATGATAGTGATTGATCTAAGTTTGAAGAACATTATTTTAAAGTTATGGGACAACTAGATTCATTGCTACCGTTGTCTTCGCAATCAACAGCGTCGCTCAGCAACTCGTTTGTGAACAGGCAAACAGCTGATGTGAGCGGTGTGAACACAATTTTCATGCACAACACATCGTTGCCAAAAATAAATATTCCCGTGTTTCACGGTGATTATTGCGAATGGAAGAATTTTCACGATTTATTCTTATCAATTATACACGAAAATGATCGCTTATTACCAATACAAAAATTAAATTACCTAAAGGTTCTGTGAAGGATGAAGCTATAAAAGTTATATAGTCAGTCGAACAGTCAGGTGAAAATTACCTAGAGGCTTGGAAATTATTAGTAGAACGATATAATAATAAACAATTTAACATGAACATTCATCTATGCGCTATACTTGATCAGCCATCGATACATAAGGACTCAGTATCAGGATTAGAAATCTAACCACAGAATCTAAACAACATTTATCTTCTCTAAAAAGCTTAGAATTACCAGTAGATCAGTGGGATTTCATAATAATATTTTTGTTGTGCAAGAAATTGGATTCGTGTACTAGACGCGAATGGGAATTAAGTAAGAACAAGAAAGATATACCCACATTAAAATCATTTTTCGAATTTTTAGATCAAAGGTGTACAGCTTTAGAATCAATAGCTGGGTCTACAGGCAAGGAAAGAAAGAGTTACAATAAAAATGTGTTAGTCGGTTTTAAGTCAAGCTTTTCAGATCAGTGTAAATTATGTAAAGAAAAGCATGCGCTGTATTTGTGCGATACATTCATAAAAGCAAATACAGATGAACGAATTAAGGCAGTGAAAACTACAGGTGTATGCTACAATTGTTTGAGAGCAGGACACAGTGTTAAGGAATGTCGCTCAAGAACATGCATGAAGTGTAGTAAGAAACACAACACTATGTTACATTATGAAACACAACAATCATCAACAATGGAAGATGAAAACAGTAACGTAGTAAACGAGGGTAAAACTTTGCAATCAACAGGAACAACATGTTTAGCTCATCATACACTGAATCAATCAAAGGAAGTTCTATTATCAACAGTGATCGTCAAGGTCAAGGATACACATGGCAATTGGAGAGAATGTCGTACATTACTCGACAGCGGATCCCAGTGGAATTTGGCATCGACTAAAATTGTAAAATCGTTAGGGATAAAACAACACAAAAGGGACCTACCGTTGAAGGGCATTAATCAGATAAATACAAAGGTTCAAGCAAGCAGTCAGTTACAGATCGCATCAATGTCACAGAAGTATCAACAAAAATTGGAATTTTGGATTTTGGATAACATCACAAGCGAATTACCACAGCGGTACCTAAAAACAGATGACTGGAACATACCAGAGAATATGCAACTCGCTGATCTAACATTTCACACACCTGGAGATATTGATATGCTCTTAGGATCTGAAATATATTTTGATGTTCTATCACAAGAAAAATTCAGACTCGGTAGAGACTTACCAGTCATGCAAAATACTACGTTTGGGTGGGTTTTGTCAGGAAGTGTAGCAGTGGAAGGAGTTAAGGGACACAATCAAAGTTTCGGTTTGTATAACTTTTTCTTGCGCAATAATGATACGTTGTAAGAAAAATTGGTGAGATTCTGGGAAATAGAGAGAACTCCGGAGAAAAGGCTACAAACAGAGGAAAAAAGAGCATGTGAAGCATATTTTCAAAGCACGACTAGAAGAGATGAAGAAGGAAGGTACATAGTGAAGTTACCACTAAAAAATGAAGACAAACTTGGAAATTCTTATCAAGAGGAGCATCGGCAATTACTCGCGCTAGAAAAACGTTTTCAGCGAGATCCACACCTACATAAAGGGTATTGTGAATTCATGCAGGAATATTACGAGCTCAACCACATGGAGGCAGTTGAAGATTCCAACTCAATCACGCCAAGAATATATTATATGCCACATCATCCAGTTTTTAAAGAGTCAAGTTCATCAACGAAACTACGAGTGGTGTTCAATGCTTCGATGAAATCTTCAAATGGAAAATCATTAAATGATTTATTAATGGTCGGACCTGCAGTCCAAAAAGAACTATTTGATATAATCGTGAGATTCCGCTGTTATAAAATTGCAATCACGGCCGATATCATGAAAATGT
This sequence comes from Liopterus haemorrhoidalis, assembly GCA_963971575.1. Lineage (NCBI taxonomy): Eukaryota > Metazoa > Arthropoda > Insecta > Coleoptera > Dytiscidae > Liopterus > Liopterus haemorrhoidalis. Next base: position 32,821,161 of record OZ020614.1, on the reverse strand, counting down.
ATCGACAAATTCTTGTGGATCCAGATGACAGGATTTACAAAGAATTCGGAGTGGAGAAACAACACAAATGAAGAAATTAGTACTTTTAGATTAAGAACGGTTACATATGGTTTAGCACCTGTGCCATATTTAGCGACCAAATGCATTCAGCAAGTAGCAGATGACGAAAAGGTAAGTCAAGCTAGAAACGCGTTGAAGACAAATTTCTTTGTTGACGATTTTCTTGGAGGAGCTGATACAGTAAATGAGGCTCTTCAACTACAAAATAAACTGATACATACTCTCAAAAGAGGAGGATTCGAATTACATAAATGGAGTTCGAATTGTGCAGAATTGTTGGAGAACATTCCAATTGAACGAAGAGAAGCAAAACATCCTTTAAACATAGGCAAGGATTCAATCAAGGCACTTGAATTAATGTGGTGTCCAAGTGAAGATGAATTCAAATTCTCAATCGAAAGAAAAGGAAACTCAGCACATAACTAAGAGAAGTATTCTTTCAAATGTAGCTAGCATTTATGATCCCCTTGGAATGTTAGGACCAGTTGTCACGAAAGCTAAGATATTTATTCAAACATTGTGGAGGGAAGACGCTGGTTGGGATGAACCATTAACGCAATCATTAACAAATGAATGGCTTGAAATGAGAAACGACTTAAATAAATTGAAAACTTTCACCATTGATAGACTTATCACACAACAGAAGCAAGTTGTAAGTACTCAACTTCATGGATTTTCGGACGCATCAGAAAAGGCCTACGGTGCTTGCGTCTATCTTAAAACAGAAGCTGAGGACGGCTCTGTCAACGTACAACTAATAACGGCTAAATCAAGAGTTTCTCCGTTAAAACAAATAACGATAGCACGCTTGGAACTGTGTAGAGTTCTCACATTAGCTCGCTTAATGTCAAAAATAAAGGGTAGCTTGAATCTTCAAATTGCTGCAACTTACTTATAGTGCGACTCAACTATTGTATTATCTTGGTTGAAAGCATTACCGAGTCGATGGAAAACATTCATTGGAAACAGAGTTGCAGAGATACAAGACCTCACGGCGGGTAACGTATGGAGACATGTACAATCTGAAGATAATTCAGCAGTTGGTTTATCTCGAGGACAAACAGTCACGCAGTTTTTACAAAATGACATGTGGATACACGGACCTAATTGGTTACGAAACAAAGAAACAGAATGGCCACAGAAAGTCACTATACAAGAAAAAAGTGAATTACCGGAACAAAGGAAAAACAAGGTTGTTCATATATGCATGAAGGAATTAAATTTATTTGACAACATTTCATAATTTTCACGTTTATAACGAACGCTTGCATATTGTTTCAGGTTCTTAAATAATACTAGAATGAAACCACCTAGAAAAACGGGCGCATTAACCACAAAGGAACTAAACAATAGCCTTACATTTCTTGTAAAACGAGCACAACTTGAAGAATTTGGAAAAGAAATCTCATCACTTCAAGTCAAACAACCTATCACAAAAGGCAAGTTAGTACCACTAAACCCATTTGTAGATAACACGGGATTATTGAGAGTTGGCGGAAGGCTAAGCAACTCAGATCTACCATACAGCCAAAGGCATCCAATAATATTGCCTGCGAATCACAAAGTGACTAAGCTTATATTTGAATACGAGCATCAAAGAATTTTACATGGCGGCACTCAAAGTACTTTAGCAAGTTTGCGTCAAAGATTTTGGCCTATTAACGGAAGAAATATAACACGACGTATAATTCATAAATGCAAAAAATGTTTCCGATTCCAGAAACAAAATCTACAACCAATAATGGGCGATCTACGTAAGTACAGAACTCAATGTATACGACCATTTGCGCACATAGGCATCGACTACGCCGGTCCGATATTAATCAACCAAGGTAGCAATCGTAAATCAGCCCCCATTAAGGCATATATCTCATTATTTGTCTGTCTAAACACTAGAGCCATTCATCTAGAACTAGTTTCTAATCTCACCAAAGAAGCATTTTTGAGCGCACTCAAGAGATTCATCTCACGAAGAGGTAAATGTATTAGCATCCACAGCAACAACGCGACCAATTTCAAGGGTGCCAAAAATGAATTAAAGGAACTGCACGAATTATTCAACAACAAATCCACACAGACAGAGATTTTCGACTTCGCAACCCAGCAAGGCATTCAGTGGAACTTTATACTACCATACTCACCTAACTTTGGAGGTGTTTGGGAAGCAGGAGTCAAAAGTGTCAAGTTCCATCTAAAACGAACAATAGGTAAAACAATTCTTGGGTTTGAAGAAATGCAAACGTTACTCAGTCAAATTGAAGCTTGTCTTAATTCTAGACCTTTAGTTCCAATGTCCGATGATCCCACAGATACATCCATTCTTACACCAGCTCATTTCCTAATTGGCAACAGCTTAACAACCTTTCCTGAACCTGATCTGACAGACGTCAAATTATCACATCGCGTTGGCAACTTGTCCAACTGCAAGTCCAAACATTTTGGAAGCAATGGAGCAAGGAGTATTTACAACACATGCAGCAACGAACCAAGTGGTAAGCTTCCACTCCTGATGTACACATTGGAGCCTTAGTACTCATCAAGGAGGACAATCAACACCCCCTCAACTGGGCTAGAGGAAGAATAATCGAATTGCATCCAGGAAAAGACGACACTGTTCGCTTAGTGACTTTGAAGACAGCAAGAGCGTTAACAAAACGTCCAGTGAACAAATTGTGTCTTGTGCCCATGGACAATTGAAAAAAATTATATTTCAAGGCGGGCGGGATGTTCATTGTCAAGTTTTTAAAACAATTTCATGGTGCGAGTTAATGCGCATGTCTGTAGTACAGAGAAGTAGTACAGTCCATTTAGCGAACATGATAAGACATATAAAACAAATTAAATAAATATCGGTTGGAATCTTGTTTCAATAAACAAATACTATCAACCCTGTGTTTATGTGTAACATCCTAAACAGTGTCTTTTTAAAATATTTGGAAATGGTTTTGTCAGTTTTTTTAAATTTCACCCCTAAAGGGCGAAAAGGGGAGGTGTGATTTCAAGGATTCATTAATATTTCTTAGAACCAATAAGATATCGACTTGGTTTTTGCTTACAAAGATAAACCATGCAAATATCGAAAAGCTTATTTCAAGATTTTGTCCTAATCAACCCCTAAAGGGGTGGATCTACAATCGGGGTGTATTATACATCCCGTCGTTTTTCCTGTGTTCGTTTAGTTGCAACATACTTTTTGGCAAATAGGTGTCTTTTTAAAATGTCTCGAAATGGTTTTGACAGTTTTTTAAAATTCGCCCTTAAAGGTGTAAATGGATATTTTTTATTCGATAGAACGTTCCTTTGACATTGATGTATTAAATTCGCAAAGTCTATTCCTTCCATGACGTAAACACCCACTAAGAAGAGATTCTTTGAAAGTCGACCTCTAAGAGGCTAAAAAGAGAGTCAAATATGGTTTCACCCATACAGTAATTTTTTTAAAAAATCATGAATTCGTCCCACTCCAATCCAAACGGGTTGAATAATAGTACCCATAGTTCATCCTGTTTTTTGAGTTATAACATTAATTTTTGGCATACCTATACGTGCCTTTTTCAAAACACCTTTATCAAAACCTTTTCAAATACAAGTATTTTGACACTTTTTTTAAGTTTCATCCCTAAAGGGGTAAACTGGTACTTTTTATTCGATAGAAATTCCAATGGATATTACGATATGCAATCCGGAGCTTACATTCCCTCCATGACGTAACAAACCAATAAGAAGAGAGTTTTATAATTTTGCGGGGTCAAATGGGGTGAAATTAGATTTAGGGATGCCTCAATATCTCTTACGCTCAAAGGTTACCCATACAAATGTTTAAAACATAAATTCACGGTTTTGCCCTAATTAACCCCAAAATGGGTGAATATGCATACGGGGTGAATTATAAAAACCTTTGTATTTCCTGAGTTGTAACACTTTGCTAACACTTTGTTGTAACACTTTTTTAAGCGTTTGACAGTTTTTTTAAATTTCATCCCTTACGGAGTAAATTGGTATTTTTTATTCGATAGAGCGTCCCTTGACAAAGAGACATGAAATTCGGGAGAAACCCTCCGTATCTCCTGTGCTAATGAGACCATCAATATACCGTAGCGAATCACGGGTTTTCAGCTAGTATATATATAAAATCGTAACTTAGCTACCCACTCATATTCAACGCCCAGCCCAAACCACTGGACCTATAATCATGAAATTTGGCGAGTATATTCCCTCCATGACGCAAGCACCCGCTAAGAACGGATTTTTCGAAACTCATCCTCTAGGTGGGTGAAAAGGGGGTTAAAAGGGGTAAAATGTGGCTTCACCGTTTCCTTAATATCTCTTAGGTCCAATAAGATATCGACTTGGTTTTTGCTTACAAAGGTTACTCATATAGATATTAAAAAACGTATTTCAGGATTTTGTCCTAATCAACCCCTAAAGGGGTGAATCTACACCCCTTAATTGTGTTACAACATTTCTTTTTGGCATATAGGTGTATTTTTAAAATATTTAGAAAGTGTTTTCACCGTTTTTTTAAATTTCACCCCTAAAGGGGTAAATTGTTATTTTTTCGATAGAATATCGTCTAGACAGAGAAACATAAAATTCGGGGAGTATATCTCTTTTATTACTTAAGAACCCCCTAAGAAATGATTTTTTGAAATTCGACCCTAAGGGGTGAAAAGGGATAAAATGTGTTTTCACGGGTTCCTCAATATCTCTTAGGTCCAGTAATATATCGCCTTGGGTTTTGATTATAAAGATTACCCATATAAATGTTGAAAAACTTATTTCAGGGTTTTGTCCTAATCAACCTCTAAAAGGGTGAATCTACAATCGGGGTAAATTATAGAACCCGTTGTATTTCCTGTGTTAGATACATAGATGCCTTTTTAAAATATTTAGAAAGTGTTTTAACGGTTTTTTTTTTAATTTCAAGGGGGTAAATTGATATTTTTTATTCGATAGAACGTCCCCTAGACCTAGAAACATATAATTCGGATAGTATATTCATTTCATGACGTAAGTACCCTCTAAGAAATGAGTTTAGAAATTAAACCCCTAAAGGATGAAAAGGGGTATAATGTGTTTTCACGGATTCTTCAATATCTTTTTGGTCTGATGAGATATAAACTTGGTTTTTAAACAAAGTTTACCCATACCAATGTTTAAAAACTTATTTCAGGACTTTGCTCTAAACAACCCCTAAAAGAGTGAATGTACATTTAAGGTGCATTATAGAACCCGCTGTATCTCGTTTTGGCAAATACACGTCTCTTTAAAATATTTAGAAAGAGTTTTGACAGTTTTTTCAAATTTTATCCCTAAAGGGTTAAATTGGTATTATTCGATAGAACGTTTTCTAAATCTAGAAATTAATAATTTTACGAGTATATTCTTTTCATGACGTAAGCCCCAATAAGAAGCATTTTTTCAAAATTCGATCCTTCTGGGAATGAAAGGGGTTAAATGTGTTTACACGTATTCCTCCATATCATTTACGTTTGATGAGATATCGACTTGGTTTTTGTTTACAAAGTTTACGCATAAAAATGTTTAAAAACGCATTTCAGGATTTTGCTCTAATCAATCCCTAAAGGAGTAAATGTACATTTATGGTGAACTATAGAACCCGTTGTATTTTCTGTGTTTATTGAGTTTCATAATTTCTTTTTGGCATATATGTGTCTCTTTAAAATATTTAGAAACTGTTTTCACCGTTTTTTTTTTTAAATTTCATCCCTTAAATGGTAAATTGGTATTGTTATTCGATAGACAGTATCCTAGACCTAGAAATACATAATTCTGGGAGTATTCTATCCTTCCGGGGATGAAAAGGGATAATATATGTTTTCGCGGATGCCTCCATATTTTTAAGGTCTGATGAGATAATGACTTGATTTTTGCAAACAGAGTTTACTCATACAAATGTTTAAAAACGTATTTCGATTTTGCCCTAATCAACCCCTAAAGAAGTAAATATACATTTAAGGTGAATTATAAAACCCGTTGTATCTCCTGTGTTTGTTGAGTTTGTTATAATAATGTTTTTTTGGCATGAAGGTGTCTTTTTAAAATAATTAGAAAGAGATTTAACCGTTTTTTTAAATGTTGTACGTTTTATTCAATAGAACGTCCTCTGAATATAGAAACATAAAAGTCACGGTGTATATTCAGTTCATGACTTACCCCATAAGAAGGGATTTTTCGAAATTCGACCCCTAAGGGGTGAAAAGGGTTAAATGTATTTCCACGGATTCCTCAATATCTTTTAAAATTAGGAGAGCATATTAGTTCCATGACATGAGCAGCCAATAAGAAGAGATTTTTAGAAATACGTCCTCTAACGCAGCGGTTCTTACACTGTGGTCCATTACCGGGGCTGTAGCCATTACCGGGGGTCCGCGAAACAATTTTGACATTAAATTTACATCCCCCAACTTTTCGCTTTTATTCAAATAACTCATTTAATAAAAATCCTACATGGTCAGGAATTTTTGTATTTGTTGTTATTTAACTAGTTATTGACATAACTAAACAATAATTAGTAAAAATTTAATTATTTTTATTCAACTGCAAATTATTTACAGAAAACATATTATAAGATCAATTTTGACCAATATTTGACCAAGAAATGTATGTATGTATTATGATTTGTAACTTTTTTTATTCTTTTTACTACTATTTTTTATTAATTTTATGTTTTTTATTCTATATGCTAATAAAAATGTTCCTCTATAAATGCACAAGACCATTTATTAAAATTACCAGCGATACATTTTTACCAATATTTATTACAACGTAGTGCCTATGAGATTATTGAGCTAGAAATTAACTCTCAAGAACAACGTAAAATGCCTAGGGTTGGAATGAGGTCCGCAAAAAAAAAGTTGTTCAAGAAGGGTCCTCGGACTACACAATTTTAAGAACTCCTGCTCTAAGGGGATGATAAGCGGTAAAATATGATTTTCAATATTTTTCAGGCCCATTGAGATATCTATTTGGCTTTACTTACAAATGTTAGCCATACAAATGTTTAAAAACATGTTTTAGGATTTTGCCCTAATCGAGCCCTAAAGGGGTGAATCTACATTTAGGATGAAATATAGAACCCGTTGTATCTCCTGTGTTTGTGGAGTTATAAAATTATTTTTTGGCACATAGTTGTATTTAGAAATATAATCATAGTAATCTTTAGAAAGTGTTTTGACTGTTACATAAAATTTCACCCCTACAGGGGTAAATTGGTAGTTTTAATTTGATATCTCTTGAACCTAGAAACATAAAATTCAGAAAGTTTATTCCTCTCATATTCACCCAATAAGTAGAGCCTTGCTCGGATACGTTTTTCTGTATCCGCATCCGATCCGCATCCGCATAGACAGGATCCGCATCCGATCCGCATCCGCAGCCTTTGTAAACATGAATATTCGCATCCGACCCGCATCCGCAAAAATATCCGCACAATCCGCACAGGATTTTCTATCTATTTAGAAACATCTAACATTTTTCGCCTTATTTGAAACATCGCTGCTTTAAAACACTACTGAATTTTTAAAAATTTTATCACATTACATATTACTGGTTCAGGAAATACGTTTTCTATCTAACGTCGTACTGAGATTATATAGATTAAAAAATAAAGATGGAAATTACAATTATTCGACTCTGTCTTAAACCAAGTTTATATAAAATGTAAAACTTTATACAGCAATATCTCAGAAACTTTTATAGATTATATTATGTTTTGGTGTCCAATTATACATAATTTTTATAAACACGGCAAAATTTCAATTTTAAGTGTAGAGCAAAAAAAGGGGTCCTCACTTCTAAATTTTAAGTAAAGAGCCAAAAAAAAAAGGTCCTGACTTCTAAGTTTTAAGTGAAGAGCAAAAAAAAGGTCCTCACTTCTAAATTTTAAGTGAAGAGCAAAAAAAAAGTCCTCACTTCTCGCAGTACGAGGGGGGGTCCGGACCCCTTGGACCCCCCCCCCTTGTATGCACCCCTGTTTTGGCGTGAATTATAGAACCCTTCGTATCTGTTGTATTTGTGGGGGTACAACATTCCTTTCTAACATATAGGTGTGTGACTAACAAAATATTTGGAATATGTTTGACCGTTTTTTTCTTTTTATTTCAACCCTAAAGGAAAAAATTGGTTATTTTGATTCAATAGAACGTCCCCTGGATACATATATAATTGTGAAAGTCTGTCTGTCTAACCGTACGGACATCATGGCTTGACCGATTTTCACTAGATTTTCAACACACCTTTTTGAAAAGGTGTATTGTCAAAATTCAGATTCACCTTAAGGTGAATCTGAATTTTAATGTGGGGAGTTTAGGCGTGCGAGAACGCAAAAAAAACAGTTTTAGTCGATATAGGTAACTCTAAAACTATCATAAACATCTTGGATTTTTTAGTTAATTTTTTTAGTCAATGTTAGAAAATGACTAGAAATCTTTTCCGCAGTAATTTGTCTATGAAAATAACATAAACATCTTCTTTGAGTATTACTGAATAAAACAATTATGTAATTCAGGAATCGAAATGGACAGTGTTAAAATATTATAATTTGGGCGTTTTCTACTTGCATTTCAATTCCGAGGCCTAGAAAATCTTGGATTATGGAAGGACGGTGATATTGGAACACTCACATTTCACATTTCTATTCAGAATAATGTTTTGTTAAGACGTGCTACATACACTTGATTATTTATTTAATGTTGCTGACCGCTGATTTGTTTCAAGATTATTCTTATACATATGTTCAATTAGCTTTATTAAAAAAAAAAAAAAACATAATAAATTAAATAATTATATTTCTTTTATAATAAACTTAATTTAACTCATTCCGTGCGAAGAACGGGTGTTCTGCTAGTTAATTATAAAAAAGTGTCTTTCCAGTGTATGCAATAAACGCCAAGAGTTATACTATATGCGTAATGCTGGGGTGGCTCGAATTTTCGGAATTTATACAAAAAAATTGCAATTAAAATCACTATATTAGAATGTAAACCCAAACCAGCCAGATATTTTCGAATTATCTGACTCTGCCTTGCTAGGCTAAATTCAGCTTCCTCGAGTTTACTCGAATAAGAGCGTCTGTTTCTTTCTCGCTCGGCTAAACTCGGGGAAACCGAATGAGCGTTTCACTTCGGGACCTGACGGATCAAACTCATTCCCAGCAAAAGATTTCTGTATGCGGTGCACCCAAAGAGCTTTTCACTTAAAAAATTGCAAAAATAATATTACAACATTTGGTTAATGTTCCGTATAAGTCCACCAGGCATAACTCGTCAGACAGAACGTGTATGCTAGTTGGAATGAGATTTGGTCTTGACGAAGCGCCGCCCCTTTCTTTCAAAATATAACATTTACGATTCTGAAATCTAAATAAGTACTTGATAGTTATACGTTTTGAAATCTAAGCAATTATTTAATAAGTGTTTGTTAACATTTAGCTCGTATTAAGGTTTTTAAAGAAAAACTTGAATAACGAAATTTCAGTATTTATACGCTTAAAGTCATATTTAAATAGTTTGAATGAGATTCATAGTATACATATGTTGAAAAACACTAACTTTATTAAAAGAGAGAATCCTCAAATTATCAATATATTCCGACCTACCAATTTTATGTCTAAAATAGGACATTCCGTTTTTCATCGCATTCATACATACCAAATTATGTAAATGTATTAAAAATGTATAAAGCATTTATATATCTTCACTATATGCAAACAAACAATGATAAAACTAGTAGGCAAATCCAGAGCCGTGAAAATGCCACAAAATACCGTTTTATATAAAATTATCCATCCTTTTTATAACTCTTTGAAGTTGTACGCGATAAAATTTAGCTATCACATTTTGGGTTTAAATTTGGGAAAAAATGGATAGCATTTAGATCACATTGCAATTATATAAATCAGGGGTCTGGGAACTTTTTGGGACATTTACATTCAGACACAATCAGACCCTCATTCATAAATCACCTTAACACCTCTTTCATATCCTTACTCTCCATATTACTTAAAAAATTTAAATAATTATCAGCCATTTTCCAAGTTTCAGGAACTAACTATGTAAATAACACCTGTGTAGATACCGTCCTCCCTTGATTCTAAATTGCACAAAAGTTGTGTCTGATTACACCGAGCACATATGCAAGAATGATTACTATTGGTTCCCCACTCTTACATATATTCTATTCTAAACATACAGCCTAGTTCTAATTTGACGCGGTGGACTTATACGGAACATTAACCGAACATTTTATTAAATTAATAAAATACAGGTGCACATATTTATGAATTTTCATATGAACCTCTAATGCATAGGTAATTTTTTTTTTGGTCTTTAGAACCAGTTACATTTAAACAGAAATGTCCTGACAGGGTGTGAAATCTGCGAGTGAAATTAGTAGTTGGGATTCTAAGCCTTGGCTAATTGCATTATTTCCTAGACGTACATCTACAATCAAGTGCATAATTACAAACTGACATTTTATATTATTATATTATTTCAAACTTCCCACCGTAATTACCCTAATACTCATCCAGTTGAAAAAATGAACAGAACAAAAAGATTTTTTTTCTTATTATAAACAATTTTTGTCATATACATTTTTTGTCAATAATAAGAGATATTTCAAAAGTTTAGAAATTAGTGGTTAGAATAAAGAGACAATTATTTTCTGTTCTAGTTGAAATTAAAATATCTCACTTATCATTTACGTTACCGCAAAAATGTATATAATAGAAACTGTACGAAGTACGCGCAATCCAGCTAGCATAAATATAATTCATGGTGTCTACTAAATTTTCAATTTTAAATTCCGGGAGATTTAAGGATTTTCCAGGTGAAAATTTAAAAAATTCCAGGATAATTTTCATAAATTTTATATTATTCAAAATCAGTTCGAAAACATATGTATATATATATATATATATTTCCACTCACTCATATACAGCGTGAACCAAGAAATTGGATTCAAATGGAAAACTTTTTTATTACCAATTTTACGAAAAAAAGTCACTCTTCAAAAAAACTCCTGCTTTGTCTCAAATCCTCAAAAACGTTGTAAAATTTATTTTACGTAATACAGGGTTTTCAGAATCTGATGAAATTCGTCACTGGGTTATTAAATGCCGAAGTCAATATTCACAAAAAATCAATGTTTAGTGTGGTCTGATGGGAAAAAAATTATTTGAACCATTTTTTTTTTGCAAAATTTTAATACTGATGTTTTTTAAATTTCTTACAAATTTAATTTATTAACATTTTGGATGATATACCACTTTTACAAAGACAGGCTATGATATTGCAGTTGGATGAGGCCCCCTCACAATTTTCACTTCCTGTAAGACAGTGGTTAAATGTTAATTTTCCACAAAAATAGAAATTTTCAAATTTTTCCATGTATTACGTAAAACAAATTTGATAACGGTTTTGGAGGTTTGAGAAAAAGCAGGAGTTTTTTGAAGGGTGACTTTTTTTTCGTAAAATTGATAATAAAAAAGTTTTCCATTTGAATCTAATTTCTTGGATCACGCTGTATATATATATTTATCACATTAATTCAGCCAATAATAATTATTAATGCACTAAACATTAAATTAATACATTAAACATATTAATATATAAATAATAATATTCAGTTCATTTAGACTTTTCTAATACTGCATATTTTCAGATTAAATAAATTAACAAAAAATTGTTTGGTAGCAAAAAAAATAATAAATAAGTATAATACAGATGAACTCGGATATAATGTACCCCAGATATAACGAACTCTCTCTTATAACGAACAAACAAAATTTCCCGTAACACAAAACCTATAATTACTATGTATTTAGTGCTTGCTTATAACGAACCCGTTTATAGCGAACACTCGCATATAACAACCAAGTTCTCAGCGAAGGTCTCGGTTTATAACGAACGAACTACGTCACGAGAGAGTGAGAGAGGCATTTCGGTCGTGAGGCGAATTTTGGCGCGTTGGTGATTCCCATTTATATGTATTTACTTTGACTGTAAATGCTGGTGCTTTACTCATTTGATTATTGTGCGTTTAGTTTAGTTTGTTGAACTGTTGAACAAAAATGTCGAAACGAAAGGTGCTTACGATAAAAGACAAGCTGAATATTATTGCCGAACTGGAGAAAGGGCGAACTAATGGAGAAATATGCCGAGTTTAATTTATCAAAATCTACTGAGTCCACTATCAAAAACAATAAACAGAAATTAAAAGGAATGTTAAATTAAAATGTTTCCAAAGTAAAGAAAATTAGAAAACCTGTAAGAAAGGATGTAGATGGTGCCTTATTAAAATGGTTCAGTTACCAAAGAAGTCAAAATGAGCCAATTAGCGGCGACGTTATAAAATCTAAAGCACAAGAATTAGGAAAACTGACCGACGAAAATATATATTTTAAATATAAATCGTTTAGACTTTAAATTTTTAATTCAAGGAATTGAGCTGAGATTTAAGTATATTCAAGGAATTCAAGGTACAATATCAAATTCCAGGAGATTCCAGGATATTCCAGGATTCCAGGAGTGGTAGACACCATGTAATTTCAAAGTCATTATTAACAAAACATTGGAAATATAATTGACAGAGGAGTCCATGTATTCTCAGTGAAACATTGACTATAAATTGACTTATGTGCTTTTACTTGCCAGAGCCAACAGAGTGGTCGAGCTCGTTAAATGCACGATTTTTCGACTGTTGAAAACAGTCTGAATTGTGAGGTTGCTGGTTCGATTCTCCGTTAGTGATATTATTCTGGAGAGAATAATATGTTTACATTACTCCCACTTTCACAATCATTCACCCCTCATCCAGGTGTAGGAGCTCGCCCCTGGCATCAGCGATTAGCTTCATTGCAGAAATAGGCTGATGTAAAATAAATAAAATAAGAAGAATTTTACTTGCCAGCCTGAAATAATGCTATTCACTTAATGATTTTATTATTTTAAGAATTCTGTAAGTTGTTTCTGTACTTATAATCAAGAATTTTAAATACATTTTAAGTCTAAGTATTTTTCTTATATGCCGATCAAAGAACTGTGTATGCATATAAAATTTCAACTGTCTAGTTCCAATCAATTAGCCTACCGTACAGACAGATGTCAGTTTAAGGTTTTCTTGGTTATACCTACGAAATTCTAAAAATGAAATGTTAACTGAGATCAAATATCGTATTTTAAATATGTTTATAAATGTTCTTAACTCCCTAATATATCCCTTCTGTCGTAAATACGGTATTAGTTGACCACTCGAATTTTTTTTTTCTGCAACACAAGTTTTGACATATGTATGTAGTTTCCTTTTTCTATTACAAGTAGTGATCATTAAGGAAAGTTCTGGTTTGGAAGATTTATGTTCTTGTCTTTACCATCGGTAATATAGTTAATTATTTTATAAACCCTTAATGACCGACGTAGTGTCCTATTGCATGTCTCAAAGGACAACCGTAAATCTAAACCATACATAGCACGATACAAGCGAACTAAAGCTTTAAGGAAAAATTGAGCTAATATTACTGCTCACTAATGGCGGATTGGATGAACATAATTTGTTAGGACTTGGCCCCTAAAAAAATCATTGATTTTAACTTATATAGAAGTACGGTGTATATATTCCGTAAAATTGCACATTTATACCTGTATATACTTTTATTGCCGATTGAACGTAAGTAGGGGAAAATGGATAACACTGAGACGCTTTTTTATTTCTTTTTGTGATAATTCGTTTTAGTTTCGAAAGAAAATTATTTTCTTAATTGCTATATAGGGTGTATCAAGATAGAGGGAAAACGATTTTTCTCGAAAAGGCGACATGTGAGTAATTTGGGGAAAAAATTTGATGACCAAAGTTTACCCAAGGAATCGAATGGTAGTATTGAAAAAAAAAGGAGAACTTTGATTTTTTTAAATATGAACGTATGTCTTGTTGGGTATCTTTGAATAAAGCTTTTGAAAAGAAACAACTTTCACTCAAATATTTTTTGAATATATTTTACAGTTTACGATAAATTGTATTATCTATAAGGACTTGTGTTCTCTTCAAAAGTTGTTTCTTTTCAAAAGCTCTATCGGAGGATACCCAACAAGACGTACGATACCATTTAAAAAATCAAAGTTGTCCTTGATATCCTGTACTTCCCGGTTTGGAACGGAAATTTTTAATAATACTATTCGATTCCTTAGATAAACTTTGGTCATCAAAAATTTTTCCCAACTTGTTCACACTTCGCGCTTTTGAGAAAAATCCTGTTCCCACTATTTTCATACACCCTGTACATTACTACATCTACTACTATCTGGTTAACCAATAGGATAAGCGGTAATATTATTGGTTTTTAAAAGTAGGTATATGTGTTTCATTTTTGTATGCGAGGGCTACCTTTTAATTTTTTACAAAAACTAAGAAAGAAACTGTTTTCTTGCTTTTTAGAATATTCGCCTTTAAGATTTATACACTTTTGCATGCGTTCAAACCAACTCTCGAAACATATTTTCCACTCTGAAGTTGGTATCTCAAAAACATGGTTTTCGAAGGCTTCAACAGCTTCTTGAAGTAATGAAAATAGCTGTCCACGCATTTTTTGTTTGACATTGGGGAACAAAAAAAGTCGTTAGTGGATAAATCAGGTGAATACGGGCAATGAGACATTAAGTCGATGTTTTACTCCTTCAAATAATCAATTGTTTGACGTGCTGTGTGGGAGCTTGCATTGTCATGATAAAGAATGATGCGACGTTTTTGGTTGTTTTTCCTGATTTTCTCGATGACTTCTGGCAAACAAATTGTTGTATACCATTCAGCATTAACTGTTCTCCGAACCTCTAAAGAAATGGTTGCGACATGTCCAGTACAACCGAAAACACAAGCGATCATTTTCTTGGAAGTGCTTCGTGAACGAACAAATTTTGTGGGCATTGGTTCATCTTGGAAGACCCAAACTGTGGATTGTTGCTTAGTTTCCGGTTCATATGAATAAATCCAAGTTTCGTCACCTGTAACGATGTTGTATACAGATTTTGCAATGCCCAGGTTAATTTTTTTTAGTATTCCCTTACACCAATCAACACGAGCCGTTTTTTGAGCTTCGGTCAAATTATCCGGAATCCATCGGAAACAGATCTGTTTCACAGCTAAATGTTCATGCAAAATCGAATGTATTGCAGTCTGCGATATGCCAAAGGATGCCTCTATCTCACGGTAAGTCACATGCCGATCTTCTTCAATCATTTTGCGTACAGCATCGATGTTTTTTTAATCACAACCGATTTTAGTCGATCTTCACGAGATGCATCACTGACGGACGCACAACCACGGCGAAATTCTGCAAACCAATTGTAAACAGTCTTTTCTGATGGTGCTTCATTACCAAAAGTTGAACGGGGCGAATCTATGCATTGTTGTTGAGTCAGGCCTTCACTAAAATCGTAAAAAATCATCCAACGAAAACTTTCACGAGTAATATCCATTTTTTCACAAACTTGTTTTTTATTAACGCTAACTGTCAATAAACTACTCGGTCAATTTATAAGCTGCCACTGATTTCACAATAACAAATTTCAAATTTTACGAATATAGTAATGACACATTTCAAATTGCCATCTAGTGGTCGTTTGTAAAAACATAAAAGGTAACCCTCGTATGTGTCTGCTTACCATTTGTGATGAGCCACTGTTTTCCATATTTTGAGACAAGGGGGAAAATAATATTGTAAATAATTATGGAAATTATCTATATAATAATCTAAATCAGTGATCTTCAACTAGGGCGGTACTGCCCACTAGTAGACTTTTTTTTCGACGAAACAAAAAAAAAACAATATTTTGCGAAAAACCAATTTGATCAAAATTTCCTGTTGAGCTATTCCGGTTCCCATCAATGTACATTATTGAGATTTTTTTCAGATTTTTCGTTTAACCCCTCTGAGAGATAGGGAGGGAGACAAAAGTTTTTTTGCCATAATATTGACAAAAAACCCCATAAAAAAAAAGATTTTTTAAAAATAAAAATTTGTTTGTGCATCCTCGCATTAAGAGGTTTCATTTGATATTCCACTCAAAATTTTAAAAAAATATTTATTTTTCCATTAAATACATATTTGTTTATATTTATCTCGCGCTGTATTTTTTTGAACTCTCTATTGTTTTCCTATATTCAACTTCCTATGTTCAGCTGATTGGCTACAGTACAGACAGACAGACAAACATACAGACAGAGAGACAGGCAGACACATGAGTGATGTTATAAGGGTTTTTTGGTGGTCATACCTACAAAACCCTAATAAGAATTTTGTCTCTTTGTCTGTTTATATTTCACTGGGTTTGAAAAAATCATCTGGGAATTGTCGAAAATAATATTTCCTGTCAACTATTCAGCTTTTTCTCGGGAAAGTGCGAAAACAAAATATAAATAAAAAAGTTTCAACTAATGGATATGTATTTCAATACGTAAAACATTTTTTTTTCCATAAATTTTATTTAATGACGCTTCAACTGCTAGGTTTTTAGCGTCAGTTTGAAATTACATTATTTACATCTAATTAATATATACACATACATATACACATATACACACACACATATACATACATACACATACATACATCCGTGCGTTACAATAATTTTAATATTATATACAATAGTGTGGTTTGGTGGTTATATTTCACCGATTAGTTGGGCATCCTTAAGGAAGTTTATGATGTTTGTGTTGGCAGTTGTGGTGTTTTGTAGTGTGTGTTTGATTGGTTGTTGAATGTTATGTCTGGTCCTGATGTCTGCATATGTTTTGCATTCCGTCAAAAGGTGGTCTACAGTTAGAATTACGCTGCAGTCGTTGCAGATCTTGGCGTTCTCTCTTTGAAGCAGATGTTCGTGGGTTAGCTTCGTGTGGCCTATACGAAGTCTGGTGAGGGTTGTTTGTGTTTTCCTGTCGGTGTTCAAGTCCCAAATTTTTGTGTCTTCTTTGACGGTCCTCAATTTGTTGTTGGTTGTTGCCGACCAGTTTTCTTGTTGTTTTGAATGTGATTGTTGTGTGATAATCATTTGGATGTCTTGGATTGGTGTGTGTAGGTTAAGAGATTGTGTAGGTATTGTGTTGTGTATAAAGTTGTGTATGTTTTCGTTGCCCAGTATGCCTTTGTGGCTTGGTATCCAGAGGAGTGTTATGTTGTGTTTGTTGTTTATTATTGTGTCCTGTGTTACATGTTGGATTTGTTGGATGTTTGTTCGTTTCGTGTTGGTGTTTGTTATTTCCTTAATCGCGCCCAAAGAATCGGTGCATATTAAATAGTTTCCTCCTTCATCGCGTCCGGGGATGTCCTTGATAGGTTGATGGATGCTCTCGATCTCAGCGGTTGTTATTGAGGTTGATGCGGGTAGATGGTAGCTTCTTTTTTGGTCATTGCTTTCATATCCTATTGTCACGTTGTTTACTTTCTTAGAGGCGTCAGTAAATATGATTTTGGTGTCTGTTGGATATTTTCGAATAATTTTTCCGAATTCTTCTTGAAATTTTTCTGTAGTTGTGGTGTTTTTATTGTGTTTCAATAGATCGGTATTTATTCTTGGTGTCGTTATTTTCCATGGTGGTAGGCAGTTATGTGAGTGTTTTTCCAATTTTTTTAAGGGAATATTGAGGCTGGTTATTGTGGGATAGCTGATTTTTTGGAGTGGGGTTTGGTTCAACGGGGTTATGGTATTGTTTGGCTTATTTTTTCGAAAAAGAGCAGTAAACGTTGGATGGGTGGGGTTAGCGGCGATTTTTACCATATATTTTGTTAGTAGTGTGGCTCTACGGTCTGCAAGAGTTGTTTCACCTGCTTCATTGTGGATGCTAATGACTGGACTGGTTCTAAATGCCCCAGTGGCTATTCTTAGTGCTAAGTTTTGGACACTATCTATTTTCTTTAACAGGGTCTTTGACGCTGTGCTATATATGATACTACCGTAGTCTAGTTTGGGTCTTACTATTGTTTTGTAGATGGTTAATAATGTTTGTTTGTCTGCACCCCATTCATGGTGGCCCGTTGTCTTCATTATGTTTATCCGGTTTTGGCAATCTTTGATGGTTAATGTGGGTTCTCCAAGTTAATTTTTTGTCAAAAGTAACACCTAGGAATTTCTTGCTGTTTTTGTAGGTTATGTTTTGGTCTTCTATTGTTAATTGTGGTTCATATATGTTTTTTGTTTTTTTGGAGAACATTACTGCTTCCGTCTTACTTTTGGAAAATTTGAAGCCGTTTCTTTGGGTCCACGTTTTCAGTTTAT
This sequence comes from Liopterus haemorrhoidalis, assembly GCA_963971575.1. Taxonomy (NCBI): domain Eukaryota; kingdom Metazoa; phylum Arthropoda; class Insecta; order Coleoptera; family Dytiscidae; genus Liopterus; species Liopterus haemorrhoidalis. Next base: position 32,802,814 of record OZ020614.1, on the reverse strand, counting down.
TTATGGAATGCTGGATGGTATTGCCCATTATGTCGATTGTTCGGCCCTTGACATAGATTGCCAGGTCATCTGCGAACAACGATACTTTGACTGGTTTCTCAATAGATGTTGCTATGTCGTTAATTGCCATAAGGAATAAGGTTACACTTATGGTGGCTCCTTGGGGTATTCCGTTATGCTGTGTTTTAATGTCTGAGAGATGGTTGTTGGCTCGTACTCTAAATTTCCTGTTGTCTAAAAAGTTTTTAATGAATTGTAGCATTGGTCCTTGGATTTTAAATTCTTGCAGCTTATTTAAGATATTTCTTCTCCACGTTGTGTCGTATGCCTTTTCAAGGTCGAAGAAGACAGCAATTAGATGTTGCTTCTCTTGAAAGGCCATATGAACTTCGTTTGTGAGGTTAACCAGATGGTCGGTTGTAGACCTGTTGTTTCTAAACCCACATTGGACGTTGTTTAGTAATTTTTTTTTTTCTAGGTACCAGGTAAGTCTGGAGTTTGCCATCTTTTCCATTAATTTTCCCATGGTATTGGCTAGGGCAATAGGTCGGTAGTTGTTGGGTGATGTTTTGTCCTTTCCGGGTTTGTGTATTGGAATTAGTTCAGTTATATTCCAGCTCTTGGGGTAGTTGTTGTTGGACCAAATGTAGTTGTACAGCTTGAGGAGTTTTGTTTTTAGGACTTCTGGGGCTTGGATAATAAACTCGAATGGTATGTTGTCGGGGCCTGGGGCACTATTTTTCTTTATTTTGTCTATTGTTGTTTCTAATTCTTCTCTTGTAAACTGGTGATTTATTGGATTGTCATTGTCGGGAGCTATTTGTATAGGAGTTTTTTCTATTTCTGATTTTTTCTCTAAAAATTTGGGGCAGTAATTGGAGTCGCTACTGATTGTTTCGAATGTGTTTGCCAGATAGTTTGAAATGGTTTTGTGGTCTACGATGGTATTGGATCCTTCTTTCAGTAGTGGGATATGTATTGAACTTTTGTTTCTTTTTATACGATTAATAGCTTCCCAGATGTTCTTTATGGGTGTGTCTTTATTTAGTTTGCCAACATATTCTTGCCAAGATTTCTTTTTTGCTTCCCTAATTGTTCTTCTAGCTTTGGCTCTTGTTCTTTTTACCTCTATTAGGTTCTCTATTGTTGGGTGTCTTTTATATAGGTATAATTTTTTATTTGCTTCTTTTTTTGTGAATTCGCATTCTTGGTTCCACCATGGTGCGTTTTTGTTTTTTCCTGGGTTTTTGTATCCGACGTGTTCTTCTGCTGCGTCTATTATGGCTGTTGTTATTTGTTTTATTGTATTTTCTACGTCTTCTTCTACCGGTATATCCGTTATTGTTTGCGAGAGGATTTCTCTGTATTTTGTCCAGTCGGCGCTCTCCAGTTTCCATTTTTTCTTTTCGTTTGTGGGTTTATTGTTGTTATGTGGCCCATTAGAGTGGTGGTAAGTTATTATGGTGGGAGAGTGGCCGTGGATGTAGGAGTATAGCAATGTCTCGTGAGTGAGATTGGTGTATATTCGTGGTGAGCAAAAGGTCAGGTCAATATTTGAGAATTCGCCTGTTCGAGAACAGAAGTGGGTGACTCCGTTTGGGTTTAGTAAGATAAGGTCATCTAAAGTTCGTTCTATTATTTGTCCCAGTTTGTTGTTGCGTTTTGCACCCCAGAGTGTGTTGTGGGCATTAAGATCTCCAGTAAATATTACTGGTCTAGGGACTTGTTTTTTAATGTTCTCTATATCCGCGTCATCTATTTTGGAATCTGGTGGGATGTAGATACTACATATTGTTATGGGATCTGTTAGGTACGTTTTAATTGCTACGGCTTCTAAGGTTGTCTGCATTTTAATTTCTTCAAACGGAAAAGAGTTTTTTATTAATATGGCTGCTCCTCCACTTGCCGCGTTAGCTGTTATTCTGTCTTTTCTTATTACGTTGTATCCATTTAGTTTTATGGTGTTGTTTGGGGTCAGTCTGGTTTCTTGTAAGCAGAAGAAGTCTGGACTTTTATTGGCTAGTAGCTGTTGAATTTCGGCAAGGTGGGCTATAAGGCCATTACAATTCCATTGCATTATTGTTGCCATTTTGATTTTTAGGACTCCTGGTTTGGTTCTTCTTCGTCTATTAGTTGCTGTTGAATTCTGTTTGTTGCCTTCGTTAGGCGTATTTTGGCAGATCTGTTATTCGTGAAGCTGTTGAGCTGTGTCATCATGTATACAGCACGTGTATATGAAGGCACAAATATCCACCTAATTAAATTACGAGGGGGTTATGGTTGAGTGCACATAAAAATGCAGATATTCTCGCGATGGCCAACTTATTTTATGTTATAGTTATATAGGGCCATCGCGAGTATATCTGCATTTTTATGTGCACTCAACCATAACCCCCTCGTAATTTAATTAGGTAGATATTTGTGCCTTCATATACACGTGTTATATCGACGTTATAAGAAATTTATACTTATTGTTATAATTAAATTAGTTATTTTAATATGTATTTAATACAACACAGAGCTAAAATAATTAGGGTAAAAATGTATTGACTGTGAATCACAGCGAATTGGGGATTCTCAACTCGACATTGAAAATTATAATTTCATAATAAACGGTATAAAATGCAAGGGTTAACCTGGTCTTTATAAATTGATGTTTCAAAAATTCGCGATCAGACTCTGATGACATAATAAAATAATCTAAATTAAAAAATTCTAATAACAGAACACGATATGGCGAAGTATAAAGTTATAAAACGGTCACAAATAATTACAGTTCAACAGCGCAGGCGTAACATTGCAAAAGACAAGAAGTACTTCATATATGTTATTTTTGCAATACTAGGGTTGTGAAATAAATAAATAAAAATAGTTGGAGAAATAGAAATATATTAAAAAATATTTAATTAAAAAATTTCACTTTTATTTTAATTAATAAATAATTTAATTTAAATGTCTAACTTAAATTGATCATAATATACTGGAGTTCATCCCAAATCAAAATTAAGGCCACTCTGGCATCCTACACAATCAAGTTATAAACGCATACACAATTTTAAAATGGGCTAATGCGATAGAAAATAAAGTACCTACTGTGTACCTAAAAAACCAGGTAATTAGGTTAGGTTCTTAAATACACATTCATTAATATTCACCGCGCGCGTTTCTGACCTGACCCTTATTTCAAACGTCTTAACACAATTTCATGGGTTCCTTGACTGCGTATAACAAAAAGTTTGATGCTTGTTTTTAGGGGTTTTGTAGGTACGACTACCAAAAAACCCTGTAATGTCGTTCATGTGTATCTGTCTGTCTGTCTGTCTATACGGTAAAAAAACTGTAACAAAGACTGATTAACATAGGAAGTTGAAATTTAGCATGCATGTACAGCTCTTTAACCCGCTTATAGGAAATATGTAGAGAGTTCAAAAATACAGCGACATATTTATTTATATATATTGTCACATAGGTAATCCTAGGTCAGGATTACGACATCTAGACATTGTGACGGTCAGCTGTCTGATTAAAAACTATTCGTCAGCGTCTGACGTATGTGGCCTGATTAAGAAATGCAACCATTGCAATTTTCAAAATGAGGAAATATTTGTCATGACGAATGAATATTGGAACTGGGTTAACTTTCGGTACTTAATAGATGGATGTCGAGAATATTGAGGTAGTAGAACATAGCCAACTCTACTGCACATATTAGTCCCGAAGGTGACGACCAAGACACCGACGCCGGATTCTAGTATCGAGAGTGACGCCAAGCACATAGTGACCATGTGAGTGGGAGAAGACTTCTCCAGGCTCCTCGACTCCCGGATGGGTAGCCCCCGCCTCGGAGATAGGTCCAAGCCGATCCTGGCCAACACGGGGTGGACCGAAGACTTCCCCAACTCCATGGACCAATTCCAACATTATTTTGTAATTGTTATATACTTATTTAATAAATTTGTTATGTTGAAACCAGGAGTTGTGTCTGAATCAAACCACCCACGTGACAAGTGGTGGAAGCGCCGTGTTGCTTGGACCTCGAGGAGCCAGGATAAGTCGTGGAGGCGTCGCGTCGTCGTCTACCAGGAACCAAGACTAGCATAAGGAATTAGGATAAGGAAGATATGGCGATCCAGCATGTCCGCAGCGAGAAGAACTACGAGTCGTTCAGAACATCACGCATTCACGCTACTCAAGAACAAGTAACGGCCACCCAAAGTGAATGTGGCCGTCCGTGTAGGACATTTTGGAAGTCATGTTCTATCTTAAGACAGCGCGGCCACTCAAATAACGGACATGCTAGAGGTCAGGCGTCTCCGTATGGTCCGGGAAACGGAAGACAGCGGCGGTAGACGAGAGCCCTGCCGTCGTGAACATACTGGACAAGGAGCTTTCCACAACACAGTACTCGGGGCTGACGGTAGACGGACAACTAGAACAAAAAGAGGTAATTTTTGTCGTAGATACTGGAGCAACTGACAATGTGCTTGAGAGAAGATTTGTCAAGGGACCGCTCAGTGAGGCACGGACAGAGGCCCTTAGAGCGGCAGGAGGACATCTCATACCAGTATTAGGAAAAAAATGGGTGAGAATAACATTTAATAATTATAATGTAAAATTTGTAGTCGTCCAGAAAATCCCAGTACCAGTACTATTGGGCATAACATTTTTAATATACAATCAGGCAGTCATAAACTTTGAGGATAATGTGATTAGTTTAAAAAAAATAACGAGAGAAAGCAGATAATTCCATTCCGGAATAAGAAAATCGAAATTACGGAAGAACGAAAAAGCCACGGATCCACGTGGGAAGAACTGCCAAATACTGAATCTTGTACTTCCGACGCAGGTACAAAGTTCAAAATAAAATGTACGGAAAATATAACAGTAGAGCCCAATGGAGAGCGAGTTTGTCCTGTAAAGATTCCAACAGTATTTTTAAAAGCTAGATTTACACCAAATAGCGATTTTTTGATGAGGAAAAAACTAGAAATTGTGGACATTACGGAGGGATCATGTGCATTTAAAATTAGAAATATTGGAAGACTGGCAGTGAAGATTTTCATAGGCACAACCTTGGGATACATCATGCAGGGTAAGATTATCTTTTTATTAGATTGCATTGAAAATTTTGAGAATTTTAAGCCCGACATAAATCCAGATTTATCATGAGAACAAAAGGAAAATTTGTACCAGCTATTACAAAAATATCAAGATATTTTTGCATTTAATTCTAAACAGATTGGTCTTACAAACATAACCGAGCATGTCATAGATACGAAAAATGCAGAACCAATACACCAGCGTCCATACCGGGTATCTCATAGGGAGACCTGTGAAAATTGTTACAGATCAGCATGCTCTATGCTGGCTACGTTCTGTAAAGGATCCTACATGACGTCTAGCACGCTGGAGCTTAAAATTACAAGATTTTAAATACAGCATAGTACACAAGAGTAGAACCATCCACACGGATGCGGATTGTCTGTTAAGATATCCATGTCGAGAGGCAACGCAATCTGATGAAGATAATACTACTTCTGTACCCACGTTCCAGCTAGAACCAGCAGATATTGCAGAACTACAGGAAGAAGATGAATTATTATCAGAACTAAAAAAGGCAATCAACGATCCGAATTTTGGAAACATCGGCCTCAGGAAGCTGGCAAATTTTTTTGTCATCAACCAAGATATACTATACAAGATTCACACCAGAATAGTAAGGAAACATCATTATGTTTTGTAAACTACAAAATATGCCTAAATGAAAAAAAAAAAACTGCTAAATACGACACTGTCCATGTCAACAGACTAAACTTTTACAGAACCATGGAAATGCTGAGGACAGCAAATGATAAAAAATGCACATGATACGCCCTGACGTCATATAAATACCATAAGGAAATACTACTAAGAAACTTTATATCATGAATAAAACAGACCTCCAGTAGTGTACAAGTGCATATTACAAACCAAAATTTCAAGGTAAATACTTACTTTATTTCTCTAACAAAGAATACTATTCTACAAAATCACCTCACAATCAACCACATCACTCACTATCCATCACCATCTTCCACCTTTCCTTATCACACCTGTCAAAAAATACTAAATACTTTAAGGTTATTAATTATTAGTTATTAATTTCACACTTCGATACAGAAGAACAACTAGTGACATCTATAAATTAGTAGAAATTATCACCTGACAGACCAATCTGTCGGGTGATTGTCAACACTAGTATCGGATTTAGATAATGAGTTTTGCCTGTTCAAATGAGTTTGAGCGGTAACTTCAATCTATCACTATCATGAATTCAAACAATTTAAACCAACCACAAGATAAAATTACAATGTCTTTCGCTAACGCAACAAAAAATAATATTACCATATTCCCAAAAAAGGAGCAAGGGATTATAATCAACCCCATCGAAGAAATTAACCCAGATGAATACATCTATGCTATTGGTGATATTATCGGCCCACAAAATATCACACACACGGCCAGAAAAAACAAAAAAATACACATTTTCTTAAAAAAGAAGGAACATGTTGACCTATTAATAAATAATCACAAAACCATTACAATCCAAAATCAACAAATAGAAATCCGGAGATTAATAAATCCCGCACTACGTCTAATAATATCCAATGCTTGCCCCACTATTCCACACACTATAATTGAACAAATTCTTACCAACCAAGGATTAAAACTAGTATCACAAATCACTTTTCTTCACGCGGGACTAAACAGAGAAGAATATAAACATATTATGAGCTCCCGACGTCATGTATTTATCAACGAAGACGAAGAAACAATTATACCTCATAGAATACAAGTAGAATATGAAGAAACAAATTATATGGTATATCTGTCCGCTGATGTAACGTGTTCTACATGTAAACAAAAAGAACATAAAATTAACAACTGCCCAAACCAAAATATAATCACAGTCGAAACAGAAACAGGGAATATTAATATGATAGACACAAATTCAGAAGGAAATAACAAAAGCACCCCTCAAACCGACCAATCCACAATAGTCAACAGTCAAATAGCACAAACCCCCCCCCAAGAAAATATAAATAATATACAAACTAATCCTCAGGAACAACCACAAACAAGTAGCCTTGGTTCAACCACACAACTCTTACCTTCTTCACAACCCAACAATAAAATAATATCCCCCCCAGAAAAAATATTTAACATTACCCCTAAAAACCCTCCTATATTTATAAAACCCATCACTCAAACTGAGAACCTAGGAACAAATAAACCAAATAAAAGACAAAACACATCCCTCTCAGACACAAGCGATCAAGATAATAGAAATAAAAACAATAGTGCCGAAGAAACAGAAGAAGACACTAACAACGAATCAAAAGAAACAACCCCGGAAATAAAACAACGACCCTCAAAAAAACACAGATCTCTCAGTCCTAGACAAAATCTCTTCTCCTCTCAATTCGATGTACAATTAAAAAAACTAATTAGTGAAAACCCAGAAAAATATAATTTCAGCTACGAACAAATAAAAGAATTTATTGAAAAATCACAAAAATCCTCTGACCCACTAACTACATCAAAAGACTTTACACCGGAACCAGAAAAATTAATAATAATGATAGAAGATCTAAAATCACATTGCGCAAGAACAGATAAGAGCAAATTATCAAGAGTAATCAACAAACTAAAACTACAGATAGACTACCAAGAAGATTCTGAATAGTAAATCATTAAAAACAAAACAAGCTTCTACTATGGGCATAATGCATAATAACGGATTCAATGCACATAAAGGAGAACTTCAAAAACTCGTACAAGATACAAATCCAAAATATCTATGCATCCAAGAAACGAGACTTCTTTCTAACCAAAACGCTACACTCACAGGATACACACTATTTAGGAAAGACAGAACAACACATAACAACGCCAGCGGAGGAGTAGCCATATTAGTAGACAACACTATCTACGCAGAAGAAATAAAACTGCAAACTGACTTAGAAGCAATAGCGGTCACAACCTGTATACCCGACAAAACTACAATATGCAACATATACTTACCTCCTAACCAAACCATAGACCAAACAACAATAGAGTCCCTAATTAAACAACTCCCTCCACCTTACCTAATAGTAGGAGACTTTAATAGCCATAATAGCTTATGGGGCTCTAAAATAAATGATAGTCGAGGGAAAATAATAGGAAAAATCATGGAAAAGGATGACAACCTAATACTAATGAACGACGGTACAGAAACACATATTTGCACAGGAACGGGTAGCCTCTCATGCATCGACTTGACCTTCGCTGACACCAAATTAGCTCCTTCTCTCTCCTGGGACGTCATCTCTCACACCTATGGCAGTGGCCATTTCCCTATTAAAGTATCATTGCCTTCAAATACAACCGAACCCCCCCTACCAAATCCTAAATGGAATATTAAACTTGCAAATTGGGAACTATTCACTGAGATTATAGAAGGGAATTTAAATATTCCAAACACCGATGACATCAACGAGCATACAGAATACTTAACACTACTCATAAGACCAGCAGCAACAGAAGCAATCGGCACCATAAACCTAAACAATAACAGAAAAACAGTACCCTGGTGGAACTGAGACTGCCAAAAAGCAGACAAAAAATACAAAAAAGAATTGAATAAATACAGAAAACGGAAAACACTTGAAAACCTGATCAACATGAAAAAAATGAGAGCTGTAGCAAGAAGAACAATATTGGAAAGTAAGAGGAATTCCTGGATAAATTATGTATCGACATTGACAACAAGTACACCAGTTGCTGAAGTATGGGGAAAAATCAGGAAAATAAAAGGAAAGAAAATAGTCCATCAAACTTCCATGCTACAAAAAAACAAACAAATAATAACGAATCCTCAAAATATAGCAAACACTTTAGCAGAACAATTTAGACACAATTCCAGTGATGATCATTACACAAACACATTTAAAACACATAAAAAAATTACAGAAAGTAGAAAAATCACAATAGAAAGTAACAACAATCCCATAAATGAACCCATTAACTACAGAGAATTATACACGGTAATTAAATCTTTTAAAAAAAAAGCAGTCCAGGACCAGATGGCATCACATATGGAATAATTCAACACCTACCTAAAAAGGCACTAGAATACCTGCTCCATATATACAACCATATCTGGACAAATAACAAATACCCAAAAAAATGGCAAGAAGTCACTATTATCCCAATTTTAAAACCAGGAAAGTCAAAATCAAACTCCGAGAACTACCGCCCAATATCACTTTCTAACTGTTTAAGTAAAATTCTCCAAAAGATAATTAATAATAGACTTATCTGGTACCTGGAGATAAACAATATACTAAATAACGCCCAAAGCGGCTTCAGGAAAGGTAGATCTACTATGGACCAAATAATGCTATTGGAAACGGAAATACAGCACGCTTTCCTAAACAAAGAACACCTCATAGCGATCTTTTTCGATATTACAAAAGCATATGACACCACCTGGAGGCACTACATACTGAAAACCATGAAGGAATATGGCCTTGATGGCAACATAACTCACTACACGTACAACTTCCTACAAAGAAGAACATTTAAAGTTAAAACTAATGGTTGCTTATCAGAAGAAAACATCCAAGAAAATGGACTCCCGCAAGGAGAAATTTACAGTGTCACTTTGTTCCTCTTAGCCATAAATAATATAACAAAATACATATCAAATCAAATAAAAGTATCACTTTTCGCAGATGATCTTATAATCTACTTCAAAAACCAGAACCTTAAAAAAATAAAGAAAATATTACAAAATGCAATTAAAAACCTTCAGAAATGGACAGAGGACACCGGCTTCCAGTTTTCATCAACAAAAACGAAAGCAATACACTTCACACGAAAACAAATACCAACTCTCAACCACAACATTAACATCAACAACAATAAAATCGATTTCGTCGATACAGTAAAATTCCTCGGAGTAACCTTTGATAAAAAACTCACCTGGCGGCCACATATTGAAGAGTTAAAAAAAGATTGTGTACAACGCTTAAATATATTGAAAATATCGGGAAATAACAAATGGGGAGCAGAAAAAGACATCCTCATAAGTATGTACAAAACACTTATCCGCTCCAAACTAGACTATGGGTGTATAGCCTATTCAACAGCCAAAGAACAGCAGTTAAAGAAACTGGACACCATACAGAACACGGCACTCAGAATATCAACAGGAGCCTGGAGAACTAGCCCAATCAAAAGCCTGCTCTGTGAAAGTGGAACCCCTCCACTATGCCACCGTCGAACCCAAATAACCTTAAATTACTTAACTAATCTAGCCCGAAACTACACCACACCAACATTTCATGCCTTCTTTCAAATCAAAAACAATCAAATAAAGCCTCGCAATATAACACCTCTACAGAAAAAAATATCTGACGACCTACAAACCCTAAACCTCAACTATAAAAACATCACCCAAAACTACCAATACGAAATCCCACCTTGGCAAATTATACTCCCCGAAGTTAATCTTGAGCTCACAAAGTTCCAAAAGAGAGAAACCAACCCTCAAATCTTCCAACAAAAATTCCTAGAAATCTGTAGTAAGTATGGAGATGCGACAAAAGTATTTACAGACGGTTCCAAAACATCAAACAGTACTGGCGCCGCAATTATAATAAACAACAACACATACAAATACCACCTACCAGATATAACTAGCATCTACACTGCAGAAGCATACAGCATATGGAAGTCATCGGAGAAGTTAAAGGAACAGGCTGAACAAAACAGGCGATATATCATTTGCACCGATTCCCTCACCGTGGCCCAAAATCTAGCAAAGAACCACAGTAACAACTACTTCATACAGAAGACACAAGAAAACTTAGACAATTTGATAAGAAATGAAAACCAAATAATAATTCTTTGGATCCCATCCCACAAAGGAATTACCGGTAACGAGCAAGCAGATGTCGCAGCCAAAGCATCACTTGATCTCGAAATAACAAATATTACCACTACAGCAGAAGACTTCAAAACAGAGATCAAAAAGAAAATAATCAAACAGTGGAACCAAGAATGGAGAAACACCCCCCCAAACACAAACAAACTTAGGAAAATAAAAGAAGACATTTCAAAATGGCCAACAATCGGAAGTAGAAGAGATCAAGTAGTAATCACCAGGACGCGAATTGGACACTCACTATATACACACAAACACATATTTCTACATGAAAACCCACCTATCTGTGACACCTGTAATACGCAAATCACAATTGAACACATCATCACACAATGCACGAAATACACTCAACAAAGACTAAAACACAACATTCCACAGACAATTAACGAGGCACTATCAAAAGACACAACCATTATAAACACCCTAAACTATCTTAAGGACATAAAACTGTACAATGAAATATAAATAACCTCATGTAATATATATGTATATATTTGTAAATCTTATCCAGTGCTAATAACCATGTTGTTGAAGGACTTAAATAAATAATAAAAAAAAAAAAAACTTTATATATATTTTTTTAAATTTTATTTTAGGATATGAATGATAACGATGATAGCCATAAACAATGCCGAGGTACCGGTAAGAGTAGTTCCAGGAGCTTATTGGAAAACACTACCTGACACAATCACGTATGCAGCTACTATACCGTTGGCGTATACGGGGACCTGACAAGACATCCCTTCGAGAAAATCTGCGGATTGAAGGAAAAATCGAGTGTCACCCAATCAACGGGTCTCCTAGCTGCCGAAATTGAAGAAATGATTCAACAACTATCAATCTATTATGGACCCAATGGCGCAGAAGACCTTTATACTTCATAGACAGTTACATCGTACATCGTTATTAATGTATTTAATTTTAATTATAGGAATTGGCTGCGGGAGTTGCTTGCTCTACCATCTTTATAGACCACATTCGAAGCGTCGAAAAACAAATGTGGTGAGAAAGGATGGAGACCTGGGTCAGGTGTATATGAAAATCATTGAAGAAAATGATAACGAGTCCGCGTTACTGCTCAAGCCAAATGGGGCGCAGAGAGCAGTACGCCTGACTAAGACGGCCCGGAGCGGAATGATAGCGCTGTCAGTCCGTTGGAGCAATCCCAGACGTCAGCCCTATAGGATAAACCCCGTAAGTTTACTGTGCCTTATAGGTGGATACCGTCCTGACGTCTGCCGTGGAAAAAAGCTGCTGCAAAATTATAAGTCGCGCAATATTGGGCCTCAGCGGGATGCTGTAGAGCCAGTGAAGGGGCCAGCGGGATGCTGAAGACCCCTTGGAGGGATGCCGTGCAGCAGTGATTCCTCCCAAGGATGAAGAAGGACCCACTAAACACTGACGCGCAGTGAAGTGTTCGCGAGGGCAAGCAACTACCCAAGGCAACTGCATGCTTGGTGAACAGATAACCAACGTAACGGGTATCAAAATTTTAATCTATTATTATTTATTTATTATTTTTTCTTTCCTTTTTGCAAATACCACAACCCAGTAAGAATACAAGTCATCTGGAAATTAATCCATTGTATGTAAATAGTTATGTAAAAACCAGATGTACTGTATTTTTACAGGTTTCGAGTATGATATATTTTGAGTTTTAGAACACGTAAAATACAACACTACACGTTTTTCGTTATGTTTATTTTTTTTAATACGTTGGGTATTAGTTTCTGAAGTTCCATTTTTAAACAGATGGCTGAATCACAAATGTCGATCAAAATTCAAATTTTCCAAATTTCCTAAGGTTCATGAGCCATGTACCAAGGAGCCCTTAGCCGCCAGTCAGGTATTGGGGAGCTGTGTCTACGCAATTTGGTGGCCATCTGGAGACGTCACATGAGCCAACAGCGTAGAAATACCTGACAAGTGTTTAAGTCTTTATTAACTTCAAAACTTTTTATTTTTTGCCGTTGGTTTTATTATTTTGATTTTTTTGTTGTTTATTTTGTTGCATGTCGGGGCGCCATGCTGATGGGGAAGGGGGTAATGTCACATAGGTAATCCTAGGTCAGGATTACGACATCTAGACATTGTGACGGTCATCTGTCTGATTAAAAACTATTCGTCAGCGTCTGACGTATGTGGCCTGATTAAGAAATGCAACCATTGCAATTTTCATAATGAGGAAATATTTGTCATGACGAATGAATATTGGAACTGGGTTAACTTTCGGTACTTAATAGATGGATGTCGAGAATATTGAGGTAGTAGAACATAGCCAACTCTACTGCACATATTAGTCCCGAAGGTGATGACCACGACACCGACGCCGGATTCTAGTATCGAGAGTGACGCCAAGCACATAGTGACCATGTGAGTGGGAGAAGACTTCTCCAGGCTCCTCGACTCCCGGATGGGTAGCCCCCGCCTCGGAGATAGGTCCAAGCCGATCCTGGCCAACACGGGGTGGACCGAAGACTTCCCCAACTCCATGGACCAATTCCAACATTATTTTGTAATTGTTATATACTTATTTAATAAATTTGTTATGTTGAAACCAGGAGTTGTGTCTGAATCAAACCACCCACGTGACAATATCTCGCGATATGTTATTTTGAACTATCTATATATTTCGTATATGCTGGTTACAAAATGAATCATTAGGTACTTCTACGTAACTTAGTTTTGAAAATGTCTGAGAAGGTATCTGTTTTAGTAATAATATTAAATTTTTTTTTGAAATTCTCGTGGACATACAGTTTCTAGTTTGTAAAGAAGATTGAGTTTGTGTTTTTAACTAAACTAAGTATTTATGAGAGGACTTAACTCAAAAAGAATAAACTAAGTTTTGAAAACTCAGTTACAGAGTTGGTTGGCAACTTCCTATGGGTGCGTTTTGTTGGTGTCTGGTTAGAAATACTAGAATTGATGCGCAAGAAAACGACAATTTTGGTCGTGAAGTAAACATGGAATGACATTGCATGGAGTTTAATTCATATGGTTGTAGAACAAATAACGAACATATTTCACCTAAATGGATAATCTAAATAATAAATGCAGAATAGTAAAACTTTATATTTGAAGCAAATATTCTAGAACGTAATGTTTTAGAACGAATAATTGCATTGTACATACATTTTAAGTTTATATTTAACAATAACTATATTATAATCATATATAGGCTATTCCAAACGTTTGGGTGGAACTAACTGGAATTTTCATTTTTGTAAGTTGTCATGAGCTCTCCTTTTATGGTTTGAAGTAAGCTTTTGCTAAACAAAATTATCAAAAGCCTCACTTTATCTGTACAAATAAACTAGAATTAAAAAATCTAGTTTTGCCTGAACCAAAGAAACAGACTTTAGATAAAGTCTGTATCTTGACACAGAACGAGAAAATGCTACCTAAAAGTGAAAGTTATTTTAAAGCAGTAATACTAAGATTTAATTCTAATACATTTAAAAACCAAAATGAAAACAACTGCATTCAAATGTTACTTTTCATCCATACCACACTTATTCATTCCAATCGTTCGACCTCACATCATCGAATGAATAGAATGAGAATATTGCCCCAACAAAACGCGTATTTTAATTAAACCCCAAACTAGAATTGGCAAAACAAAACGCACCCTATGTTAAACCGTTTTACATACAATTTCTACCGTATAGACAGACAGACACATGAGTGATATGGATTTTTATATTGATCCGACCCGCATAATATCATATGTCACCGCAAATTCCAGAGAAACGAGTAATAAATTTAAGTGAACGTGCTAAAACCTGTATGCGAATCACCCCTTTCTACATTTTTTAATTGGTGTAACACACTTTATATCTCTTTAAACCTTCGTGCTTTTTTATTTTAAACTAGATCATTGACCCCGCCCCAAGTTCTAAATATTAAGATGTCATTATTTAATTATCAATGAAAACTCGCATAACAATTCGCACTCCCCTTCTTGAATATCTATTATGATATGTCTGGGCGAAGCGTCTCCCCACTGCCTTATAAAAATAATGTTACGAAAGCCTGAAACATATCAGAAAATCAAGTGTTAAAATTCCAAAAAAGTCGCGTAATATTATGTCATTATTGCTTATTGCAAGTGTTGTTTGTATCTGTAGGTTCAAACTTGTTTAAATTTACTAAACGCAAAATTAAAAACGTACGTTTACATAGTTTTAGTTTACAGAAAATACGTTTCCATAATTTTAATTAACGCAAATTAGGTTTATTTAATAATTCTGGTAAGCGGTTTTGTTAAATTTTGTTGTCTCGGTTTTCATAATATGTATCTTCATTTTCAACAATTATATGCTGTATTGGGAATAATTTTGAAATAATATTAGCATAATTTTAAATCTCGATTAGACTTTATTTGTGAGGAAGTTCTAACATATTTGTTGGAAGTCATTAACTTCTCTACAGCCGTCTTAACAAACAAATATTTGCATGTCTGCCTACCACCCCGTCGTTTTTAATTAAAAAACAAAATATTACCGATTTTTAACGAGCTTAAAAGTGGTTTATAACCCGGTACTATTATCCTTTTTATATACAAGAATGCAATAGTATAAAAAGACAACTTTATGTTTATTACGTATTGAAATAAAAAAAAAAAAAAACACAAATTTGTGTTTTTGTAATTTTGTATGTGGTTTGTTTACATTCATAATTACTTTTTTTGATCCCCCTTATAACTTAGAGCTATTTACTCTACACATTTTGTTAGCTTTGATCAAATCTACCTATACTTTCAGGAATTGAAATAAAAATCTTATATTTCCATAAATATATTTATTAAATTAAAAATAGATACAATTTTTACATATAAATACATACAACATTACACATACAAAACGCAACAAAACGCATTCAATATTAATATAATAATTATTATTTATTATACCCTACAATTTTAGGCTTTAAAACTCTGAATTGTACATTAATTTTTTGGTTTCTTAAAACCAAAAGGTACCGAGTTGTAATGTTCAAATTTTCGTTTGGTAGAGTTAATCTTGAAGACTTTTTGCTTTTCCTTTGTTACAACCTCGTGCTTTTCTGTACGGTCTGTTACGTAAATTATTTCGTAACACAATATTTTTATAATTTTGAATTTTGTACGCGTGCTGCCATCTATGTAGAACGTGTGAACTAACCGATCTTTGGATCGATAAAATAGATTGCTTAGAAACAAAATGGGCTTGTGTTCTTGTCATCGATTCGGAGCGGTCGACGTTCGACCTTATCTTAGATCATCCCTTCAACTGGCCGGATTTAATTCAACTAAAAGGCATAAATTGATCGAGAAATAGTTCTTCCATCGACTGACATAAGCATTTTGTCATATTGAAGGCGTATAACATCTAAACGCGTAAGTTTTTCATTTTCAAGATATAGCACATGGTTATCAGTTGTTTTCGTTAATTTTCTAGCGTTATTGTGGGACCGATAGAATCATTTGGAAACTGTTATTGTACCCCGCTGAGTACGTGAAAAGCATTTATAGAGCCGTTGTTTGTCTGGGAGACGAAATATTATTCCGTTGGAGTTATTTTGGGGTTAGCGGAGATACATCAGGAAATGTTTCACTGGAGCATCTGGAAGACTCAACCGTAGTTATATTTTATGCAAAATCGTTATCTAGAAGACGACTTGTATGCAGATAAGTGTTTACCGAAAGTTTTAAGCTCAGTTGTACGTGGCTATAGAACTTGTGACACACGTTTTTGGCGTGTATTTGTGTTTATTTAATGTAAACGAGTTATTTTGTTTGTGATTTGTTTATTGCCATGTTCAAAAGACCTTAACTTTCTAAATAGATCTATGTAAGAGAGCTCTCAGGTTCTAATTTAATTGTAATTAAGGTTAGTCTCTCCAAATACTGTCGTAGAGCCATTTTGTCAGTGAAATTTGAGTTACATTTCGGTTCGTGTTAGTACGATTTCGGTTTATTGGTACATTTGTTGTCCGTGGTTTAGAGTAGTGAAGATATATTATTGTTCATTTGGGGAAGGAGGTAGTCTGACGTTACTGTGTATCGTTCAGTTACGGGATATCGCATCCGTTCTCTCCCCAAGCGACCACTTTTATATCAGGGATACATCCGAAAGGATAGTTTTGATTTGCGAGCCGTACCTGTGGGTTACGTGCTATTTTGATTTGACGTTTCGAATATTTGTTTTGATTTCGATTCGTAAACGTCTTGTTTTGACACAATCGTGGATTTGTTGGTTACGATTTGGTACCTACCATTGCAACCTGTGCGTTTCGCATCCCGGCGTGCGGTTAAATTAGCCGAGTGGCTAGGGTGTAAATAAAGGTCTCATTTTATGAACCTTCGTCGTAGATAATAGAACTTGTATGCTTACATTCCGGCATTACAGTTAAAACAGCCTATTGGTTAGGAATTGTACCATTTCACTTGTCGTTATGACAGTTAAACTTTGTTTGTTATTTTTGGGTCATTAAAGGATTTATATGTCACGTATACGGGGGGATCGTCATTTAAAATCATATTTTTTAATCTTTCAAAATTAATACTCCCGGTTACTTCATAATTCAGAGTTATTCCTTTCACTTTGCAAACTTCATGATATTTTTTATTTGCTGGTGAATAAACAATGTAACCGTAGGACTTAGGACCAGCACATGCAAACTCTGTTATGTACGACCCTACCCCATAACAGTTAAGTTCATCTGTCATATCCCCCAAAAGTCTTCCAGTGTGTGGTTCGTATTCATTTTCGGTGTTTGTAGAAACATATATAATACTGTCTGTATCATAATAAAGGACCCTGTCTTCGAGTTGTTCTAGGTAGCTATACAGCCTCAATCTTGCTTGGCTTGTTGTAAAAGAAGCCAAAGTCACGTTGACCGTAGATAAAATGTCATATGTTTCTTCTTTGTACTCGTAATTAACTACAAGAGTATCTTCGTTTATAGGAAGAACCGAGTTTACTTCTATGGCTGGATTACACAACATGTTGAAAAAATCTCCAGGATTGTTAACAATTTTAGTTTTGGGTTGATTTTCTCTTTGCCCTAATTTTCCCCAAAACGAGTTCAGCATTAATTTTGCTTGAGCTCTCAGACCCGGATTTTCTATTATCTCGGCGAACTCTAATTTAATACCCTCCATGTTAAAAAAATCTTGTATGTATTGATCTTTTTGTTCTCGGGTTTTACAATCTTTAGGCCACCCGTTGGCCTGTTGTTTAATCGTTATAAATTTATTCATCATAGAAGTAAATAAACCACCACTCTTTTTAACCGGGTCGTATTGCTCTACATCGTATTTCCAAATTTCGTAAGTTTCCAAAATTTGGTATCCTTTTTCGAGTGCCTTTATAACTTCATCTATCACCCACGTGCCCGATAAAACCCTTTCCTCATCGCTATGTGTGCATTCTAAATTTTGAACATCGTTGGCACACGTGCGACATAAAGCAAATATTAATTTGTTATTAGACTTTATGGGTAGTACAGGGTGAAACAAATTTTGAGGTGGTAAAATTTTGCATTTTATCAATCCTTCAACATTGGTTAGATCTTTTGGACACGCATCGCCCATAAGAACTTTTGGATGACCTACAGGAAATTTTCCATTCTTACATACCCATGGGTAGAGGGAACATACATCGACATATTTAATTTTTTCATTTTCTTCAATTTTATAATATTTTTTTACATTTCCTGTTCGGCCACCAAAAAATGAATCTCTAGGGTTGAGCGGTGTATGAACAAGTAACGGATGGTTATCTGTGTAATGGTCTATTTCGTTATTTAATGTTCTCCTAAATTGACACTCCCAAATTTGAACAAGTTGATACCCTAAACTTTTTAAACGATCGGTTTTTCTCTTTGTATCTTCCAATCTAAAATTTAGCGTTGAGCTAGGGTCATCGTACATAGGGCTGTCTCTGCCGTATTTTATACACTCGTGCCCATGATAATAACAACCATGAAATTCGAAAATTTGACTTGTTTCAGGACAAAAACCATCCACTTTAACTCCGTTTAAAATTACCTCTTTCTGTTTAGCCACGTGTAATATATCTATACAACGCTGTTTTTCTTCCCACAATAACCATTTTAATGCAATTTTCGACTGATTGTTGCAAAATCTATAGCCCCCTTTAGGAATGATTCCAATAGTGTTGGGTTTTAAAAAATTTCGCCTAAATACTTTGTTGCATGCTGACGCAATAGTGCAGGCCTCTGTGAATGGGCACACATTCCCGGTACTAATTAGTTGTTCTCTAAATTTTATACATGTCTGTGTTAAAATTTCAACGTCCGAAACACAATAATCGACAAGATCTCTCTGCATGTTAAATTCGCTGTTTTTATTTTCTTCATACCACTCTAGAAATATCATTCTTTCGTCTTTTTTCATCGTGTCGGGAGAATAATATGTAATATCTGGGAGAGGTCCGATATAATTTTTATTTTCAGTTGTGTTAAATAAATGTGGGAAATAACCCTTTTTCAAAGTATCACCTAAGCCAAACGTTTTGGGTAATTTCGCTAAGGCCATGGGAAAATAATTAAGAGAATCTAAAAATTTTATATTTCCGATAGTCATGGAAATAATTTTAGTTCCGCGCAATATTAGTTCGGGTGTTAAATCTGTTTTGGTTAATACGTGATTTAGGATAAACTGATGATCATAAGCCTGCCCGTTGTGGGCGATAACAATCACCTTTTTAAAAGACTTTCGCATGGTTAATAAATGGTGCATGAACCCTTCGATAATGTTCTTCCCAGTTAATTTCTGTAAACGCACTCCACATTTTTCGCAAATTCGTGTCTCCGAGTTAATACATACATCACAACACTGTTTAAAAACGCACAAGTTCGGTTCGTGTAGCTTCGTTTGGCCGTCTAATTTTGTTTCTTGACACGATTCTAAATCATAAAATATGAATAGTGTTTTATCAAGTTTTGGAGTTGAAGTATCAGACTGCATATAACACAAATGCCCCTGAGGCTTATGACTTTTGCAAATTTTGCAGTAAATTTCACCGTATGTTCTCTATTTTTAATTGTTTTAAGACACAAGAAACAACACTTAATCATCTCGCATACACTTCGCCTAGACGATTCGAATGATTTGTGGTTAATAAAACATTGCTGATTTCGAAACCATCGTCCACAATCTTCACAATTCACCTTCTCTTCATACATGCATGCAGGTGATTGCTGACAGCCAGGGCATGTACCTCCACATCTATGGTGCTTCTTATTGTCGTAGGGGGTGTTGCACCGTTCACAAAAATAACCGCAGCTAAAGGCAGCGGTTAAAGAACTTATTACATTGTAATGCCCCTTGTGATGTAAAATATTGATCTTATACGCTGCGTCAGGACCCTTGAACAATACATCTCGTCCTTTGGTATTATAATTATAAACAGTAATTTTAAATTCTTTCATAAAATCTTGAAATTGTTGTATTTCTGGTATACTTCCTCCATTTTCAGGTATGACAATCCCTGTGGCTGTTAGCAATTTTTCTACACTCTGCGTCTGAAGATTTCCAATATTTCGTCGAATTTTTCGATAGTCGCGGTCTTGTCTTACAAGAGCCATGGCTACCACTAGTGCTCGTGGGAGACATAGGTTGTCCTTATTGTTAATAGTGACTATACCCCTCCTCATACCACATTCCTATTGAAAACTGCTGTATTTTTGATTTCTTCCCATACCTCTCGGTAATGATACGACTGTTATCCCCAAACAAAAAGTGTCGGTGTTGATTCCAGAAGAGTTTGATTGAAATATCTTCTCCAAAATTCCCCATACATCATCAACTGTTACCTTATATGCATCTTGAAAATTCAGCCATCCTGTCCCCTTGGTAAAATCTTTACTGCAGAACGTAATTCCGATTTTGTCGTTGGGCTGAACATCGGCCGTAGTTTTCAAGATGATTTGCGTAATCGCATCTTTCAACCATGTAACAGGATCTTCTTTTTCTGGTATTGGTTTAATAGTAAATTCCAGCGTACGACCACTCAAGTTAAATCGCTTAACGATTTTAACAAAATCTTTAACAACAATAAATTTTTCCATTTTTAATAGTAAAGAGAGACTAACCACTTGCTATGTGTCTTCTTCAAACAGTAGCAGCTACTGACTAATCACATGCTATATATATTTTAACTATTTAATTTAAATTAACACCCACTCGTCAATTTTAATTATGCTTTTGATTGGTTATCAGTAATTAGGCCACGCAGTCTTTTTAAAAAGTGGTGGGGATGGTCTCAATAGTTAATTAGCATCCTTAATTAATTAGCGATGGGTCGCTAATTATATTAATTAATTAGCGTCCTTAATTGGCTTAATTAATTCGCGGCCTTAATTAACTAGCGATAGGTCATTAATTGAATTAGTTCATTAGCGTCCTTAATTAATTTGCGAGGAGGCGTTAATTGGCTTAGTTAATTCGAGTCCGCGTCCCTAATTAGCGAGGGGTCGCTAATTGGCTCAATTAACTCATCATTCTTTTAATTGGATATCAGTAATTAGGCCACACCCCCTTTTTTAAAAGTGGTGGGGGTGGTCTCAAGCATCGTATTACCTACTCACTTTGCACCATTTTTCTGAATATTTATTTTAAAGAAGTAAAGAAATAACATTTATATAATATAATATCTTTGAAATTATTTTGCAATGGTCCAATAGTAATGCGGACACCGTTATTTTGGACGTTTGCCATTGCTGGTAGTACTAGGCTAGAATAGTACAATGAGTATTAGTATCAAAAAGATATAATTCTTCATGAGTATATAAAATATATTCGGACGTTTCGGAAACTGCTCAACAATCTGTTTCCGTCTTCAGCGATTACGAGAAGTCATCATCACCATCACTTCTCGTTGATAACAATATCTCAATAAAATTTGATGTGACAACTCACGTTTTGAATGTTATCTCTTCATATATTTTCGATATAACTCTTAGGCTGGTCTCACACTGGAACCGACTACGCACGAACTTTCCCAACCTTGGGAATGGAATCAGCGCTCTCATGCTGCGTTCAGAACCTCGAAATTAGGAATTAGAATTAGTACTTAGAATTAACGTAACTGTTTGTTGTACGTAACTGTACGTAATCGTTCACAACCTTCAAAATTAATACTTATACTTATAAATTAAAATTAGTTGTTTGGAGCCTTCAAACCCTTACGTTAATTTATAATTGACGCATGAGCAGTGAGCACTTGTCAACCTAAAAATTTCTATCACCATATTTTTTTGCTTCTATCTACATCTTTATCTTTTCTATGAGTATAAATATAAATTTTTCCTCTATTTTAATTCTTTTCAGAACTATGAAACACTCAAAAACACATTAGCAAATGATGTCTATATCTATCGATAAAGTAGAAATCGATAAAAATATCTGTCAGTGGCTTAATTTCTTAATTTTTATTGTGAATGCTGCTTAATTTCTACGTACAAATTTTATGTTAAGTACTAATTTCACGTTAATTCTAATTTATAATTTGGAGGTTCTGAACGAAGCATCACACTGGAAGCGACTTAGTCATGCGACTACGTGCGTTTATTTCAGACCTGCGACTCGATACCAGCAAGCTCGGGTTTTTGTGCGTACGACTCACGACTTTGTGCAGTTTATTTTTTTATTTTTTGTGAATAATTATGGACACGGAAAAATTAATTCTTTTAATTCAAGAAAGAGAGTGTTTGTGGAACCTTACAGATTACCATTCCAGAGATGTGTTTCGTCAGCTCAAATTTGACATTTTGCAGAATATAGTTGAACGTGTCCAAACTCATACGGAAGTAGTCATAGAATTTATTGGGATCATGCTTCAAATCATCCATTAAATGGTGAAAATCGTCATGCTCTTCTCTCTTCAGGAATCTGGCTAACCCATTCCGTTCTTTTTGAACGTCTTCTTCTTCGCCTCATTAATAAACTACTACTTTCAACCATGTAAAACAGCCCACTCATCTTTTCAAATTATTCGAATACGAATAAAACCTACAAATACAAAAAAACTGAATCAAAATTCACGGCAACCACAACACAACAACCAGTCCTCTGTGATGGACAAACGACTCCGTCAAGTATGTTCCAATGTGAGAGCGCAAGTCGTACGACCAAGTCGTCCATAGTCGGCAGTCGTACGCAGTCGGTTCCAGTGTGAGACCGACCTTACAGTTTAGCCGCCGTACCAATTATTTTAATGTACCGCGCTGCCGCACGTAAGATTTTTACGACTTATTTCAAAATATTTTTTATATGTTCAGAATCCTGATGTCATATCGTGATGATATACGTATGTATAGCTTAAAGTCTTTCCAGGCATATGACTAATATTCTGACAAAAACCGCATCAAAATCGGTTCAACCTAACAAATTAAACATATTAAAAATTATATATTTCGGTATCCTTTGAAAGAATAATCCTCTTCCATCTTCCATCTTAAAACTTCTCCAGTCAGTCAGAATAATATTGTAAGCACGAAGTTGCAAAAAAATCGATTATTTACGTAATAATTATGAGATCAAAAATTCATGAAGTACGATTCTGGCTTACATTAATATGCATTAGTCAGAATTTTGTCGGATTTTTAAATTAACCCCCCCCCCCCCTGGGTTATAAGGTGTGTGACAAGAGTTTTTTTAACACAATTTTGACAAAATTCGTGTTCAAATAATGATATTAAAATAAACTACTTTATGTTCCTTAATCTACGTCTTAAGAACTTTTTTTAATAACACAATAAAATTCGATATTATTCGAAAAACTAATGTGATTAAAAATTCCTATTGAACTATTCGGGTTCTCATCAATGTACATTATCGAGATTTTTATCAGATTTTTAGATCAAGCATCTCTGGGAAATAGGGATAGAAAATCCCATAAAAAATGATTTTCATAAATAGATATTTGTTGGTTTGTCTGCGCATTTAAGATTTTATTTGATACACCTCAACATTTAAAAAAAATATGAATTGGTTCGTTGAATACATATTTTATCAGCTATGTATTTTTTGAACTCTCTATAGTTTTGCCTATTTGTGGGTTAAAGAGTTGTACAGCGAAGCCAAATTTCAATTTTCTAGATTTGCCTAGCCACAAGTTTTACCGTGCAGACAGATAGACACGTGAGTGACGTTATAAGGGTTAAAATTTGATAATCGTGTATATTTCCATATAAGTACTATAACAGAGATGGCATGAAAAATAGGAACAACTAAAGATTATAAAAGTAATATTGTTCACGCTTCTAGTGCGACCTTTTTACATTTAGTGGGGGGATTCTTAGTCTAACATTTTTATTTAGTCAGTAACAATCTAGCACTCGAACCGACCGTGTTTCGGGTTAATATTCGTCTACTCAGCTCGACCGGTAGCGACCCCGCTTCGGTCTCTTCTGCATTGTTGCAGTTCACGAATGTATGTGACATACATTCATCTCTTGTCTTAGTGTTTGTTCTACGTCAATTCGCGAATACAGTTTGGACTTAATAAGTATATCGAACGCGGCTGTGTGTCCAACCTCTCCATTACAGACCTGGTGGACCGGAAGTCTACAGCAGCTCAAAGAGCCCTTTGATACGAACACGCTTCAACTACTAGGTAAGTCAATTAAGCTGTATTTGTATCCAATCCCATTTCCAGCATTCTAGAATCGTGTGAGACTGTGCGCAATACAGTCCATTCGCTTTATTTCGCGTTTTCCCTCTAGGCCGTGAGTCCCTACTTCACGACGCCACGATCGTGCTCTTAGAACGGGTACCTGGTTAATGTCAAGGAACATTGTAAGGTTCCGCACTGAACAAATATATTTATTATCAACCTAAAAATTTTGAAACATCTTGTGGAACAATATGTAGAGTTTTCTACAAGATAAAGCATGGTGGTGAAAATATAATGATTTTTTTTATGATACGTTGTAGGTCCAATCTAATAGATTAAAGAGATGATGACTTAAGAAAATATAGAGACATATTAGAAAATATTTATGCTTCCATGTGCAGAAATCGGTATGGAGTTTCAACAACGTCATAACAACGACCCAAATCATTCATCAAAGCTTGTTAAAAATGTCTTTCTCGTATAAATAATATATCACTTTTACCTTGACCTTCGCAAGTATCGGATTTTAAATCCAGTTCGAAATGATTGGAAAAAGTTGAAATTGCGAAAGAAAAAATCTAATAAGAAGCAATTATGTGTTGCTGTTGAATTTATGTAAAAAGATATGATGTTATCATAAAAATCATAGACTATCCAAGAAGTATTAATAATATTCTAATAAATACTTTCATGTAAATTAGAAAATTGATGTGAACTGTGAATTTTCACACATTTCAGGGTTTTGTAGGTGATTCATAAGTTTAAGAAACCGGATGTCTAGGAATATTTGTTCTATAATCACAACATATTTTGATGTGATTAATTAATAAATTTTGATAATCATATTTATTCGTTGTTTGAGTACTAAGAGTATTTAAATGTCTTTGAACAAAATTTAAATAATTTGCCAAAAATCCCAACGTATTTTTCTGCATTTTCTTCGTATTCAAGTCTTCATTAAATTAATAATAAATATAATGATTAATGGCTTCCGTTTTTTCAATTTCAGAAACGTATTTCTCATTATTAACAATGTGTTATTTGTTTTATAAGTATTTCATTACTAAAATAAATGACTTATTCCTCTTTGATACCTTAAAAACAAAAGGTTGAATCACAACGTATAGTAGTATAATAAAATAACTGAACACTACACACTAGTTGTGTTCAAAACTCGGTCCACAGCTGTTTTTTTTTTTTTAAATTATATTTTTAATTTCAAAAAACGACACACCCTATCTAAGCCATAAATACAAAAAATTGATAACATTTTTAGCCATGAATTAAAAAAATAATTAATTTTGTCAAAAACACAAAAACTGCAATATTTTTCAAACACGCAATAGGATCAAAAATACCTCTCGCACATGTCCGACTCAGATCAATGGACATTACCTGTAATGTTTTTAGATTTTTAGTTTAACCTCTTTGGGTAAAAGGGGGCGGGAACTTTTTTAGCACATTTTTGGCTAAAATCGTGTTGAAAAAACAGAAAAAAAAAACACTTTTTGTTCCTTAATCTATGCCCTAAGAGCTTTCTTTTCATACCACAAAATATATTTTTAAAAAAATATTTTTTTTATAGTCGACACAAATCACATCGATATTTTTCGAAAAACAAACCTGATCAAAAATTCCTGTTCAACAATTCCGGTTCTCATCAATGATCATTATTGAGATTTTTTCAGATTGTTAGATCAACCCCTCTGAGTGATAGGGTGGGGGACAAAAATTTCTTGACATTTTTTTTTTTTGCAGAAATCTCATAAAAAAAATAATTTTCAATAATAAAAATTTGCTGGTTAATCCACGTATTAAAATGTTTCATTTGGTCTGCCACTCATTATTTTAAAAAATATTTATTTTTTTACTAAATACATAATTGTTTAAATATATCGCGGGATGTATTTTTTGAACTCTCAGTATTTTTGCTATATGTGGGTCATAGAGTTGTATAAGCATGCCAAATTTAAACTTTCTATGTCAAGCCGCTTGGCAACAATTTCTACGTACAAACAGACTAACACAGACACATGTAGTGACGTAAAAGGGTTTTTTGGTGCTTATACGTACAAAAACCTAAAAATAATTGCTATATTTTTTTAATTGTACTTTTTTATTCTTTGTTCCTGTTTCATTTGCCAGCATAAACGTTATGTAACAAACATTTAATTTTAATTTCAGTAAATTTTGTTATCTATATATATATGTACATATATAAAATTGGAGGCTCTATTTGTACATTTAAATTTTTTTTTTTTTTGTATTTTGGCTTTGATAGCTTTAATATGCTTTGTTTAGACTACTTTAACCGTTTTTAGATTTTTTTTTGCCTGTGTGTCAATCTGTCTATTTGTCCAAACAAAACTCAAACTATCATTTGGATTTTTATTAAATTTTGTATATATGGTTATAATATTGCCACTTGCATGATACATTACACAGGAATTACACATTTTACAGGAGTACCTTGCTTACCAAATTCCAGCTCGACCGAAATATTTTGTAAATTTGTTATTAAACAACCAATATTTACCTGTATGTCCGTCAGTATGTTTTTCTCTTATGCAAGACCTACTCAAGGTTCCTTTTTATGTGCGTACCTTGCTTAACGAATTTCCATTTTAACAAAATATTTTGTCTGTCGCTAGTCTTAAGCGCTCCATGATAAAGGCAGCGGAGGGTTTTCCTGTAGAAACCCTTCGTAACTCTATTGACATGCGGCCACAGAGAATTAAGAGCTGTGTAACAGATAGAGGTGGACATTTTCAAAACTGATTAGTGTTCCTTGTTTAAGATGCATCTATGTATTATGTACTAAAAACATATTAAAGTATCTTAAGGCTTTTTGTGTAATTTCACTGTAAACTTTTGTGACTTGTGCTGAGCTGCTGGCATAACTTAGGGTTATTTTTTAGCTTGTCTTTGTAGCATTGCTTAAGAGATTCTACACCTCTGCAGCCTCCTTCCAACTCTGAGTACAGTAATCTCTTGGGTAACCCAGAATTTTGCATTCTTATGACGTGTCATGGCAACCCACCACAACTGTGATTGGTGCAGTATGGCCTCAATACTAACGATATCAGCTTTAGCTAAAACCAAAACTTCTATAGCTATAATACCTACCTAATGTACTCCACCCCCGGGCTCATATAGTCCCCCTGTCACGGGGCGACTCGATAGAGTAGCACGACTTACCCTGCGCTAGCTCAGCGTGAACAATGCCTATGGTAACTTGTTGGTAGACCAGACGCCTGAAAGGAAAGATACTCCCTGGATGCAGTAAAAAACACAAATATCAGTTTGGACTAACGTTTATCTATATTAATCATTTATATTAATCAAATTTAATGAGAAGGCCATTTCACCACACTCCAGGACAGGCGAGGATGGCAGAACACACCGGGAAACGATCGGTGAATTTGAGGAGAGCGCGTTCCAATGTGCACACGGCATCGATGGCGTGAGTCGGTGTCCTTTTGCAGAGACAACGACGGCAGGTGGCGGTGACAGTAATGGTAGCCGCCAGCTACGAAGGCGAAGGCTCGTTGTACGGTACTTTACCACGGCGTAGGGAAAGCTCAGTTCGCTGATCGTCTACGTTTCTGAGTTTTCTCACGGTGCGCTAATGGTCAGCGAATCCGTGTTGTGGAACAGGTCGCTAATCGGCAGCGTATCCTTCTCATAAGTGCATGAGAATTTATAGTTATTTAACAACGCATTCTGTTGTGTTGAATTGGTATCTAAAATTTTGGTTATCTAGTTACCATGCACTGGAGGGTGGGTACGTTTTTGCCATCTCTGATTAAACATTACGAGTCAAATGCAAATCGCTGCACATGTGGAACGTGGCATGGATAAAAATTTGTTCCGTGCTGAAGGCGCGGCCCCCACTCCGGGTTCTTATAGTTCCCCCACCCCGGGTTCATATAGTCCCCCTGGGCTCATATAGTCCCCCTGGGCTCATATAGCCACCCTGGGCTCATATAGCCACCCTCCGGGCTCATATAGCCACCCTCTAGGCTCATACAGCCCCCACCTCACCCCGGGTTAATATAGCCCCCCCAGGCTCATATAGCCCCCCCGGGCAAATATAGTCCCCCCCGGAGAAAAGTTTGGATTCAACAATGGGTGTTACAAATATACCTACATACCGAAATATACACTTAAAAACGTGATTAACATCAACACGATGAAAGGACGCAATCATTTAAAAAATGATTAGGGTTAGAATTTACAAAACAAAAACCACAATAATTTTCTTACCAACTTGATAATATTGCAATTCCCATCCATGACTTCTCAATAAACATACAAATCATAACTAATATGCATTTTAAAACATAACTCCTAAATGTGGAAAATGACAGACAAGCAAGTCTTTAAAGATATCTTACTTTCATGTAACATAGCTCGTGTTATTAAACATGTATTATACACAGTAGTTGTTTTGGATAGAAACTCAACAATTTCATGTATTCTACATTTTTATTTTTATTTTAAGCTCGTGTAATTTCTACTTTGTAAATAAATGATGAGAGGAAAACTAGTAATTCTAACACAGTGCAATATCAATAAGAAAACTAGAATACCTCAAAGATCACTATTCAAATATATATTTAAATTTGAAAATATTTCCAATAACTTGAATATTATTTTGAATTCTATACATAGAATGTTTTTGTAAATTGTTTAAGCGTCGCTAACTTATTTATTAGAGTATAAGATACATGAAGGAGGTTAAATTAAGAAAGATGAAGTATTCTACTCTACAAATAAGAATATTAAATTGGAAAAATAATTGTTTCGTTTAAAAAAACGTATTTTTTTTTAATAAACCGTTTATTGATGTTCAATTATTTTCCCAATTTGTTCTTTTTTGTAGAATAAAATACTTCATCTTTCCTTATTTAAGCTCGTATCTTTTTTAATAAAGAAATTAACAGTCCTTAAACAGTTTCCAAAAACACTCGTTACATTATAATAGTATGGAATACAAAAGAAGAGCACACAAAGAATGAAGATATGTGCACTATACATATGAAACAATAATCAAAACATTAGAGTACGAGAAACGTACGAATAGGTACAACAAACAAAAGGAAAACTAGCCGTAGGAACCTAGTAAATGAAGGCGGCCAACATGAAGGTCAACTAAATGTCTCGGAGAACATTTTTTACATACAGTATTTTATCACATTAGATTTACCACAGACAAAATTATCACATGCACTTTTATCACATATCATTTAAATATATATAGCTCAGTGGCGCACCCAGGAGGGTGGCTTGGGGGCCCGGGCCCCCCTTAAGAAAGAAGAAAATAAAAACGCATTACAAAATTTTATTACCACCGTCCTAGGTAAATATATGTATTAGAAATAGCAATATTCAGTTCAAAATATCAAAACAATCAGTGTTTCACTCAGAAATGATACGCTACTGAACACACCAAAAGCATGAAAAACAATAGTTTAATAGTTTTTATTTATTTATTTATTTATTTTTTTTTTCACAATGCGCACAAATCCTATTGTGCGGATATTTTTGCGGATTCAGATTTTTTATTTACAAAAGCTGCGGATGCGGATCGGAGCAGGTCGGATGCGGATCCTGGATATGCGGATGCGGATCGGATACGGATACAGAAAAACGTATCCGCGCAGGGCTCTAGACGTAATGTCTTGCTAAAAGACAAAATTTTCGCACCTTTCCAAATTTTACGCTACAGGCAAGCGCCAGTTTCGCCTATACGTAATGCCGGCGCTGCTTATGACTATGTTAAAATCGACTTATGACGAGTCAACTTACAATATACTGTTATATAACCTATAAATTTAATTAATACCTATCAACTTCTGAAACAAATATTTTTTTGCTGTCAACATTATACGACTAAAATAATGTTATTTGCGTTATGTGAAGGAATAAATGATAAATTAAATAAATTATAGTATATTTACTTCACTAAATTGTTTATTTGAATTATGAGATTATTTGAACAACGAAGTTGTTTTTGATTTAATACAATATACCTTAACGATAATGACAATATTAGCGCCAATTTAACGGATTTGACGCACTTTGCACCAGAATAATTTTACGTCAATTTAACGGTTTTGTTTCACTGTTTTAGTGGGAAAACGTAAAAACTGGATGGACTTGTAAAAGAGACTGAACTATAACATGCCCTTTATCTTCAATATAGAGCAGGTCAACGCAAACCGCTAAGAAAAAATATAGAGAACTAAAAACTTGTCTCGAACAAATGTTATTAAATTACAATACAACAAATAGATCCATAATTTTGAGGGCTATTGTTCTTATGTTTTAATGATTGAGTGACATTTTATATTCAATTGTAATTCTAGCTTTTTGCAATTAAAACTTGTTTTTTTAATTTTTTTACCGGCCGCCAACATACGGTATATGTATAAGGGAGGTATTGTGATCAAACCGATTTTGACATTTCGAGATTTCGATGGATCTCCACGAATTGAGGTCCCTACACATAACGTTTTGACTATTTTTAGCATGATGTCTATTGGTCTGTCTGTCTGTCTGTCCGCTTGTCTGTCTGTGTACACGTGCAGAGCAAATTCAGCTAAAAGGAGTTTTATGAAACTTCATATCTAAGCTTTTGACATCAATGGCACAAGTTGATCAACTTTTGGTAAAAATCGGTTGACTAGAAATAAGAGTTTACTCGTGTTGATTTTAAGATTTTTGCGAATATTTCACAACAGAAATTATATTTCGAAAAAATTTATTGCGATAAAAGCAGTACTAACAACTTTTATTTGAGACGTTTTTTGATAAAACGATAATTTTTTGAAAAATGTTTCGAATTTTCTCCTAGTATCTATTTTTTCATACTTATATGTATCGTTTCCATGGTCATGATAAAAAATATCCCTGTTAGAAAATATTGGGCCAGGTTATTTCTACTCTGCTGCTAGAATGTATTTTATGCAAGTACTTTGTGATGGTGGTTGGTCCTGTGGTGGCCACAGCTGTTTTTTTTTAATTCTATGTTTACATATAATTTTTGGTAGGGCCGCGCTAAGGGTTGTTGCAGCCGTGGTTCAATATTATATGCCACCGTTTCTATTGTAGGAAAAAACAAGCAATAAATTTTATAAAGAAAGTAACGTATTATAATTAAGTAAGCCTGAACAACAATATAATCTAAAAGAAATTAACTTTTCTTGGTTTACTTTGAAGCAGTCTTTCATGATATCGTCTAAATCTAAAGATTGACAAACATCATTTTCTATGGAAATAAGCCCCAAATTATTTAACCTACCTTGTCCCGTACAAAATCGAAGGTAATTCATAATTAAACGTAACTTGATCTTTCTCCACTTGCTACTGGTACAGGTAGAGTTAGCATTATTCTTAAACAAACAAATATATTACGAAATAAACTAGATAAATTATTTTGGTGTATAGTATGCTAAATTATCTTTCGGAAAAATTACAAATGATAAAAAGTAATGTTTTTGTTTTTTTAATCTTAGCTAAATCAGTAGAATCTATGGGCCATGTTCGTATCTTGTACTAAATTTTTGTAGCACTACTAAGACAAGTATACTAAGCGGTACTAAAAATTGATGTTCATAATACATAATTATTGCTAGTAGTGCTAGTAATACTGTCTAGTAGATTGTAATTTAGTAGTAGAGATTTAGAAGTGCGGAGAGGTTGTATTAAATGACATTAAAATAGTGGTGTGTCCATAATACTAACTGATTTTATCTATATGTATGAGAGATTTGCGGGATGTTCGTGAAATGCGTGAATTATGAAATCAATTACTAAAAAAATTTTATAATAAAAGAAAAAAATTATTAGATCATTAAGTGAAGAATTAAATTTACAAAAGAGTTAAAATATTAATTAAAACCTCAAATAACGATATAAAACCTGTATCTTCAAAAGGTGGAAATATTGCAACCCCAAATAAGTTGCTTTACGTTATTTTGCTACATGTTATATAAACAAGATATACGTAACTAGTTCATAACATGAATAATTAGTTAGGTGCCATTACATTTTTACTCACAATTCTTTTAAAATATTTATATTTAATGTTAAAAAAAAAATAAATAGTAAAATCGTCATCCAGCGCTGTTAAAGATACAAGGTTATGTTTGTGTTTTATAATTCAGTTTGCGATAGGAGAGCCCAAATTAAATAATTTGTTATTGAGATCATTAGAATAGTAATAATTTAGTAATTAATGACACCAGTGAACTTAGACGACTTAGTACAATCTTGAAACGAGATAAGTTTAACTGAAAACCAAACAGAAATGGCACCGCCATCCACAAATTATCAGCAATTAAAATTATATTTAGAAACTAGATGCTTCAGGTCGTAAGAAATGGAGACTAGTTATAGACTACCGGAAGTTAAACGAAAAGACCGTAGACGACAAATACCCCCCACCTAATATCACCGACATCCTTGATAAATTAGACCGAGCGAACTATTTCACCACAATAGATCTAGCTAGCGGTTTTCATCAAATCGAAGTAAACCCGGAAGATATTCCCAAAACGGCTTTCTCAACCGAAGGTGGCCATTATGAGTTCTGCAGAATGCCATTTGGATTAAAAAATTCACCAGCAACCTTTCAACGCGTTATAGATAATATTTTACGCGGATTACAAAACAAAATTTGTCTCGTATATCTAGACGACATAATTATCTTTAGCACATCACTGCATTTGACCGATTAAGATCAAGTAACTTAAAAATGCAGTTAGATAAATCCGAGTTCCTCAAAAAATCTGTATAATATTTAGGCCATGTAATAACACCGGAAGGAGTAAAACCAAACCCTGAGAAAATATCTGCAATAAAAAAATTTCCAATTCCGCGATCCGTTACCGAGATTAAAAGTTTTTTAGGATTACTAGGATATTACAGACGCTTTATACCTGACTATGCTAAAATCACAAAACCAATGACGAAATGCTTGAAAAAGAATTCCAAAATTATTCACGATAACGAATTTCTAGAATGCTTTAAAACTTGTAAAGAAATTTTATTGAATGAACCAATCTTACAGTATCCAGATTTTAGTAAACTGTTTATTTTAACAACAGATGCTAGTAACTTTGCAATAGGAGCCGTCCTATCCCAATGTGAAATGCCCCGTGACAAAAGAGTAGCGTACGCTTCTCGCACGCTTAACGATACCGTTCGTTACTCAACGATTGAAAAAGAATTACTCGCCATCGTTTGGGCTTGTAAGCACTTTATACCTTATTTATACGGAAGAAAGTTTACCATCTACACAGACCACCGTCCACTTACTTGGCTTTTTAGTCTCAAGGAACCTAATTGCAAATTAGTCCGATGGAGCCTCAAACTTGAAGAGTATCACTATACCATTATTCATAAAAAAGGCAAAATTAATACTAATACAGATTGTCTATCTCGCATACAAATTAATGCATTAGAGAATGAATCTGTTTGTAATAACCCCGGAGACATAGATGACAGTATAGTTGATTTTTTCCGACAAATGGTCGAAAATATGCCTAGTACTTCAACCAACATAAACCCAAGAGAAAATTCCAAACCTAAAATTAATATCATCTCCAATATCAGGAATTTCAGACGAAGAAACTCTTACTGCCTCCACCCAGCATTCTAACAATAACGATTCTAATAATCATGGTATACCGATATTAGATGACATTATTAATAGTAAATCACACCAAATTATCATTTCACCTAATCCTTATCCAAAATTAAAAGTTTCAAATAATTCATACGAAAACCAAAAAATAATTTCAGTCAAAATTGCCTTACAAAAAAATGAAAATTTAATTTTTGAATTCTTAAAAAATTATACTGATCCCAAAAACGTATATCATTTATACTTTGAGGACGATACATTATACCCACCTTATTGCAAAATTTGTCTGACATAGTTTTCCGAAAGAGGCGCAAAACTAGTTAAATGTACGAAACGTGTTAACACAATTCCCGATAACGAGACCCAATTATTATTAATGAAACATATTCACCAAGGTGTTACCAATCATAGAGGTATAACCGAAACTTTAGAATGGCTCAAGAAAAATTACTACTGGAACAGTATGAAAACCAGTATTACAAATTTTATAAATTCATGTAATATCTGTCAAAGAGCAAAATATGCTAGGAACAAATCGTATGTTCCACTCATTCTCACTGAAACCCCCAGTAGACCATTTCAAATTGTGCATATAGACGTCTTTACATTCGACAACAGAAATTACTTAATCCTTGTAGATTCTTTCACAAAATTTGCCCAAGCCGTTTATATCCCTGGAAAAACAGCAGTTTTAATCAGTAAAGCCTTAACTAAATACTTTACATCATTTGGAATACCCCAAAAATTAATAGTAGACAATGGTAGAGAATTTAAAAACGCGACTGTAAAAGAACTTTTACAACTCCACAAAATTAATATTTATTTTACGACACCTGGTCATCACGAATCTAATTCTATAGTGGAACGATTGCACTCAAGTATAATTGAACATCTGCGAATTCTAAGAGAAACATACCCAAACTAAAACGATGACCTTATGGATTACGCAATTATTGGTTACAACAATACAATCCACAGTTCCACAAAATTTACTCCATTTGAACTAACTTTTACTATGATGTATAACTGATTTATTTGATGTATAACTCGAGAATTTGTATGACCAAATGTCATACAAATTCTCGAAACCCTAGCGACATTTTTAATTCGAGTTCCTTTTATACAGAATATACCGAAAATCATAAGAAAAAATTAGAACATTTATATAAAGATGTAAAAGAAAAATTAGTTATTGGAAAAGAAAAAACTATTTCAAAAAGTAACTCAAAAGGTGAAACAAACAAAGAATTTTTCGAAGGTCAAACGGTTTTCAAAAAGAACCCTCTAAATAGAAATAAAAAAGGAAATAAATTTTTAGGTCCATATAAAATAAATAAAATATTAGAACGAAATCGTGTAGAAATAACTAGTAATAAAATAAACGACACTTCAAAAACCGAAATTATACACATACAAGAATTGAGAAAACCAACTCTTGTTACTGGTTCATCATCTGTTCCACCGGAACAAAACTAGTTCATTAAATACAGGTTTCCATTTTTACATCAAACAAATAATTAATACTATTCAATATTGTAATCATATTGGAAATTCCTATCGTAGAGATGGATAAATACAATTTTTACCATTTACACTCTACCTGCACCCACAGTAAATTCATTTATAACCATAATTCCACAAGCCTTATTTCACCTTTCCTCGAGCACACTTACATTTTTAATACGAAGTGTTTGGACTATAACAACTAAAAACATTTGTGAAAAGATTAAAAAGTGTAGAGATTTTTAAGACAATGAACTTCACGTTTTACAGAATTACGTAATACAATAAACCTAAAGAACAATATAAAGAGCATATGAAAGATGCTAATATAGACTTTTTTTTTTTTTAAGTAGACTTTATTTTACGACGCTTCAACAACTTGGTTTTTAGCGTCTTACATGTTACAAAATACTTATTTCTAAATTACATGTAGTTTTCTTATTTAATACTTAGGAGTGTAGTATTACTTTATAAATATATTTAAATTTGTTGGATAAGTTTTGAGTCTGTCAGATAGTTCCATAGGTTACTGATGGCCTCGGGTGTGTTCTTCAGTGCTTCTCTTAAGTTGTCTGGTATGCTGTATTTCTGGCGAACGGACCTATACTTCTCACATTCGGTGATGATATGTTGTACTGTCGTAATTTCATTGCAATGATCGCAGATATTGGCGTTGCTTCCATTTAGAAGGTGTTCATGAGTAATTTTTGTGTGGCCAATTCGTAGTCTTGTAAGGGTCGTTTGCGTTTTTCGGTCACAGGTAATGTTCCATATATTAACGTCTTCTTTGATATTTCGTAGTTTATTGCTGTTATCTATTCTGCGCCATCTTTGCAGCTGTTCCTTGTAACTGGTTTTTGAAATAATTTCGAACACTACTCTTGTGGGATGGTTGGCTTTGCTTGTGGTGCATCATTTTCTGTCCTGAGGAACTGATCAATTTCTTCGTTACCAGGGATGCCCTTGTGGCTTGGGATCCAGAGAAGAGTTATTTTGTATCCTAAATTTAGCTGGGTGTTATGGATTAATTCTTGGATATCCTGTATGCTTTTTTCCTTGGTTTTTGTGTTCATGATATCTGTTATGGCGTTTAGGGCATCTGTGCATACGATAAACGTATTTGTGGAAGCGTTAGTACTTATATCTTCTATAGCCATTT
This sequence comes from Liopterus haemorrhoidalis, assembly GCA_963971575.1. Lineage (NCBI taxonomy): Eukaryota > Metazoa > Arthropoda > Insecta > Coleoptera > Dytiscidae > Liopterus > Liopterus haemorrhoidalis. Next base: position 32,765,900 of record OZ020614.1, on the reverse strand, counting down.
TTATGCTTGTTATTTCAGAGATTTTGGTTGTTGTTTCTGAAGGAAGACTGTAGCATTTGGTGATGGAGTTAGTCTTGAATCCTACGATGTATTTATCACGGTGTTGAGAGGCGTCTGTGTAGTAATAGGCTGCGTTTTCTGGTTGTTCTTCGCAGATTTTCTTGAACTCTTCCACGTATTTGGTGTTAGTCGTGGAACTTTTCTTAAACTTATTGAGTCGAAGGTTTACAGATGGTACTTGTATGGTCCAGGGGGGCAAGCTATGGTGAGTGGTTGCATCTATCATGTTGAGGTTGAGGTTTAGGTCTTTAAGGCTATTGTAGATGGTTTTCTGGATAGGTGTTTTACATCTTGGGATTATTTTTCTATTAGGATTTTGCTCGAATAAAGAATTGAAAGTTGGGTGTTTAGGGTTAGTGACTATTTTGGCAGCATATTTTGTAATTAGCATTTTTCTTCTACTCTCTAGGTCGGTTTCTCCTGCCTCATTGAGGATACTACTTATTGGACTCGTTCGATATGCTCCTATGGCTATTCGTAATGCTGAGTTTTGTATGATTTTTAGTTTTTGGAGGATGCTTGGTTTGGCTGTTCCATATATTATACTTCCGTAATCTAACTTTGAGCGCACTACCGCTTTATATAACATTAGCAAGGTTTTTTTATCTGCTCCCCATTCATAATGTCCAGTTGTTTTCATCAGGTTGATACGTTGATTACAGTCTTTGCGTAAGTCTTCAATGTGGGGTTTCCAATTGAGTTTCTGGTCGAATGTAAGTCCAAGGAATTTTTTGGTGGGTACAAATTTGATTGGAACGTTCTCTAGTGTAAGATTCGGTGATGTATTATTTAATTTTTTCTTGAATATGACTGCCTCTGTTTTGGATATAGAAAACCGGAACCCTGCTTCGTGTGTCCATTTTTGTAGTTGATCTATAGTAGTTTGCAATATTTTCTCAGTGATTTGAGTGCTTCTGCCCTTGGCGTAGATTGCCAAGTCATCAGCAAACAAAGAAATATTGATGGGTTTCTCGACAGATTTTATGATGTCGTTAATCGCTATTAAAAATAGAGTCACACTTAGTATTGCTCCCTGGGGGATTCCATTCTGTTGGGTTTTTATTTCTGAAACGGTACCATTCGCTCGAACCCGAAATCTTCGGTTCTTAAGGAAACTGTGAATAAATTGTAACATATGGCCTTGGATATTGAGTTCTTGCAACTTTGTTTCTATATTCCATTTCCAGGTCATGTCGTAAGCTTTCTCAAGATCAAAGAAAACTGCTATGACATGTTGCTTGTTGAGAAAGGCGGAGTGAATATCGTTGGTTATGTTTATGAGATGGTCTTGTGTTGATCTGTTACTTCTAAAACCACATTGAAAGGTATTTATTAATTGGTTTTTCTCTAGGTACCACATTAGCCGGTTGTTTATCATTTTTTCCAATATTTTTCCCGTGGTATTAGCCAGGGCAATAGGGCGGTAGCTGCTCGGGCAGGTTTTTTCTTTTCCTTTTTTGTATATCGGGATAATTTCTACTTCGTTCCATGTGTCGGGATACTTGTTATTTGTCCAAATGTGATTATAGATTTCAAGTAGTTTGTCTTTGGTCACTTCAGGGGCTTCAGTTAGGAATGAAAATGGGATGTTGTCTGGGCCTGGGCTGCTGTTTTTTTTTAATAGTATTGAGGACTGAGTTCAATTCATTTCTGGAGAAGATATGGTTTATGGGTTCTAGATTATTAATTATTTCAATTGGTTTTTTCTCCTGTTCCAATTTGAATTTTTGGAATTCTCGACTGTAGTTGGCATTGCTACTGGTTTTCTCAAAGTTTCTGGCTAGTAGATCAGCTATCTCTTGTGGTTCTGCAAATGTATTTGTTCCTTCTTTTAAAAGTGGTATGTGTGGAGAACGATTATGTCCTTTGATTCTGTTTATAGTTTGCCAGATTTTTTTTAACGGTGTATCTTTATTCAGTTCGTGTACGTATTCTTTCCATGAATTAGTCTTAGCTTCTCTAATGATTCTTCTTGTAGCAGCCTTCATCTTTTTGAAGTTTATTAAATTATCTATAGTTTTATGACGTTTGTATTTGTATAACAATCTGTTAGTATCACGTTTAGCTGTCTCGCAGTTTTTATTCCACCAAGGTGTGTTTTTCTTGTGTATTGTGGATTTGTATCCTATGCTGTTTTCGGCCGCTTCAGTTATTGTGCTTGTCAGTTGTTCTATAACAAGATTTATTTCAGTGCTATCATTTAGCAAGATGTTGGGTGTTTTCTGAGCAAGTATTATTCTATAGTACTCCCAGTCGGCTTTGGTTAAATTCCATTTTTTTTTTAGGTTTTTCTTCGTTCGTTATAGTAGAAGGTTTAATGTTGTTATATGTTGTTATAGTTGGTGAATGTCCACTTCCATATTGAAATATTAATGTTTCGTGTGATATATTAATAATAATAATAATAATAATAATATCTTTATTAAATAGGTATAGTATTTTTATTCGGGTATAGTCTTGGTGAACAGAAGGTGAGATCGATGTTAGATGAACTTCCTGTTCTAGAACAGAAGTGTGTATTTCCATCAGGATTAATAAGGATTAAACCTTGTAATGTTTTCTCAACTATCCTCCCCAATCTATTTGTGTTGTTTGAGCCCCACAGAAAATTATGAGCATTGAGATCTCCGGTTAGGATTACTGGATTCGGTAACTGTTGTACCAGGTTTTCGATGTCTTCTTCTTTAATTTTGGTGGCTGGTGGTAAATATAGGCTGCATATTGTAATTATGTCCGGTAAGTGTACTTTCAATGCTACTGCTTCGAGGTTGGTATTTAAATTGATTTCTTCAAAGTGGTGTGTGTTTTTAATTAGAATGGCGACTCCACCACTAGCTGCGTCTGCAATTAGTCTGTAATAGACTTTCAAAAATAATTAATCTAACTATTTCTAAGATTATTAGCATAATTTTATTATTAAAATTAAAATAAGTTTACTTAAATAATTATTGAACAATTTAAAGGACCTAACAAACAAAAACAAAAAAAAACTTAAATGTTTAATAATAATAATGTTCCAGTTCATTACATAAAACTACTTATAACAATTCTACTGGTAATTCCATTTTTGATTTCATGTGGCCTGAACATATCCTATCAATGCAAGTCAACAGGAAGCAAGGAAAACCGACACCGAGGTGGATCACATCAACATAATAAATAACAAAATCAGTCCCAGTGCATCGAACTCTGGTTATCCCCATAGTTCACTACAAGGGCGAGAGGAGTTATAATAAACAAGAACAACAACACCCCAAACAAACTATTTAGTCACATTAACATTTTATCACGTTCCCCAAATAAATGTCACACACATCATATTTTATTATTTCAGCCTGCAACTTAATCGACCTATATATTCTTTGTAACATATCTTAACTTTGTCTTTGTATTTTGTATTTGGTTCATGTAACAACTCACAGTATAAAGAACCTGTGAAAAATAAATTGTTTCAATCAAAAATTACTTTCATTTATTTATAAACATATTTAGTTTATATTATATAATATTTAGATTATAGAAATTATGAACACTAGTAAAGCTAGCAACACGCTTTCTTAATTTAACAAATAACGCTTAATTGCAATATTTAGTAAAAGATTATGAACATGGCCCAAAATCTTTTAGGCATTCTTCATTGGTTTTATCGGTTAAAATTATTTCTAAATGTGAACTATCTATCTTCTATATATATATAAGGCAGTGTCCTGACTGACTGACTGACTGACTGACTCACTCATCACCGCCCAGCCCAAACCCCTGGGCCTAGAAACTTGAAATTCGGAGAGTATATTCCCTTCATGACGTAAGCACCCACTAAGAAGGGATTTTTCGAAATTCCACTCCTAAGGGATGAAAAGGGGTGAAATGTGATTTCACGAATTACTTAATATCTCTTAGGGCCGATGGGATATCGACTTAGTTTTTGCTTACAAGTATTACCCATACAAATGCCGAAAAACCAATTTCGGGATTTTGCTCTAATCAACCCCTAAAGGGGTGAACCTACAATCGGGGTGGATTATACATCCCGTTGTATTTCCTGTGTTCGTTTAGTTGCAAGATTACTTTTTGGCACATAGGTGTCTTTTTAAAATATCTCGAAATGGTATTGACAGTTTTTTGAAATTTCACCCATAAAGGGTGAAAAGGGGTGAATTGTGATTTTAAGGATTCTTTAATATCTCTTAGGACCAATAAGATATCGATATGCTTTTTGCTTACAAAGATTACCCATACAAATACCGAATCACCAATTTCAGGATTTTGTCCTAATCAACCCCTAAAGGGGTGGATCTACAATCGGGGTGAATTATACATCCCGTCGTAATTCCTGTGTTCGTTTCGTTGCAACATTACTTTTTGGCACATAGGTGTCTTTTTAAAATATCTCAAAACGGGTTTGACAGTTTTTTAAAATTCCACCCCTAAGGGTTGACCACCCCTAATGTTTGAAAAGGGGTGAAATGTGATTTCAAGGATTCCTTAATATCTCTTAGGATCAATAAGATATCGATTTACTGTTTGCTTGCAAAGATTATCCATACAATTACCGAAAAATTATTTCAGGAATTGGTCCTAATCAACCCCTAAAGGGGTGGATCTACAATCGGGGTGAGTTATACATTCCGTCGTATTTCCTGTGTTCGTTTAGTTGCAATATTAATTTTTAGCACATATGAGTCTTTTTAAAATATCTCGAAAAGGTTTTGGTAGTGTTTTAAAATTTCACCCCTATAGGGTGAAAAGGGGTGAATTATGATTTCAAGTATTCCTTAATATCTCTTAGAACCAATAAGATATCGATTTGCTTTTTGCTTACAAAGATTACCTATACAAATACCGAAAAACATATTTCAGGTTTTTGTCCTAATCAACCCCTAAAGGGGTGGATCTACAATCAGGGTGAATTATACATGCCGTCGTATTTCCTGTGTTCATTAGTTGCAGCATTACTTTTTGGCACATAGGTGTCTTTTTAAAATATCTCGAAACGGGTTTGACAGTTTTTTAAAATTTCACCCCTAAGGGTTGAAAAGGGGTAAATTGTGATTTCAAGGATTCCTTAATATCTCTTAGGACCAATAAGATATGGACTTACTGTTTGCTTGCAAAGTTTATCCATACAATTACCGAAAAACTTATTTCAGGAATTTGTTCTAATCAACCCCTAAAGGGGTGGATCTACAATCGGTGTGAGTTATATATTCCGTTGTATTTCCTGTGTTCGTTTAGTTGCAACATTTAAAAAGTAATGCACATAGGTGTCTTTTTAAAATAGTTCGAAAAGGTTTTGATACTTTTTTAAAATTTCATCCCTAAAGGGTGAAAAGGGGTGAATTGTGATTTCAAGGTTTCCTTAAATCTCTTAGGGCCAATAAGATATTGACTTGCTTTTTGATTACAAAGATTACCCATACAAATACCGAAAAATATATTTCAGTATTTTATCAACCCCTAAAGGATGGATCTACAATCGGGGTGAATTATACATCCCGTCGTATTTCCTGTGTTCGTTTAGTTGCAACATTACTTTTTGGCACATAGGTATCTTTTTAAAATATCTCGAAATAGTTTTGACATTTTTTTAAAATTACCCCCTGGGTAATGGGTATAATTCACAAGGGAATACGACGGGGTGTTTTTATTGAGATATCCCTGTTTCTATTGAGATATAAGGTTTCTTTTTGGAACATAGGCGTCTTTATGAGATTTAGGGTGTTTTTATTGAGATTTCCCTGTTTTTAATGAGGTATAAGGTTTCTTTTTGGCACATAGGCGTCTTTTTAAAATATCTCGAAATGGTTTTGACAACTTTTTTAAATTTAACCCCTAAAGGGCGAAAAGGGGTAAAATGTGATTTCAAGGATTGTTTAATATTTTTTAACACCAATTAGACATCGACTTGGTTTTTGCTTACAAAAACTACCCTTGCAAATGCCGAAAAAACAATTTTTTGATTTTGTCCTAATCAACCCCTTAAGGGGTGGATCTGCAATCGGGGTGAATTATACATCCCGCCGTATTTCCTGTGTTCGTTTTGTTGCAACATTACTTTTTGGCACATAGGTATCTTTTTAAAATATCTCGAAATAGTTTTGACATTTTTTTAAAAGTACCCCCTGGGTAATGGGATGAAAAGGGATGAATTGTGATTTCAAGGATTCCTTAATATCTCTTAGGACCAATAAGATATCGACTTGTTTTTTGCTTACAAAGATTACCCATACAAATCCGGAAAAATATATTTCAGGATTTTTGTCCTAATCAACCCCTAAACGGTGGATCTACAATTGGGGTGAATTATACATCCCGTCGTATTCCCTGTGTTTGTTGAGTTATAAGGTTTCTTTTTGGCACATAGGCGTATTTTTAAAATATCTCGAAATGTTTTAACCTTTTTTTTTAAATTTAACCCCTAACGTGTAAAAATGGGTAAAATGTGATTTCAAGGATTGTTTAACATTTTTTAGGACCAATGGGATATCTACTTGGTTTTTGCTTACAAAAACTACCCATGCAAATACCGAAAAACCAATTTGGATTTTATAATCAACCCCTTAAGGGGTGGATCTACAATCGGGATGAATTATACATCCCGTCGCATTTCCTGTGTTCGTTTAGTTGCAACATTATTTTTTGGCACATAGGTGTTTTTTTTTTTAATATCTCGAAATGATTTCGACATTTTTTTTTTAATTTCACCCCTTAAGGGTGAAAAGGGGTGAAATGTGATTTCAGTAATTCCTTAATTCTTTTAGGACCAATAAGATATCGACTTGGTGTTTGCTTACAAAAATTATTCATACAAATGCCAAAAAACTTATTTCAGGATTACGTCCAAATCAACCCCTAAAGGGGTGATTCTACAAACGGGGTAGATTATACATCGCGTCGTATTTCCTGTGTCTTTTTAAAATGTCTCGAAATGGGTGAAAAGATGGATGAAAAGGGTGAAAAGAGGGAATTGTGATTTCAAGGACGCCTTAATATCTTCTAGGATCAATAAGATATAGACTTGGTTTTTGCTTATAAAGATTACCCATACAAATGCCGAAAAATGTATTTCAGGAGGTTATCTTAATCAACTCCTAAAGGGGTGAATCTACTTTCGGGGTGAATTATAGAACCCTTTGTATTTCCAGCGGTTGTTGAGTTATAACATTCCATTTTGGCATATATGTTTTCACAGTTTGACAGTTTTCTTTCACTTCTAAAAGGTAAATTAGTATTTTTTTGTTAAAAATAAAAAATTCGGAGAGTACATATTTCAGTATGAAGTAAGAACCCACTAAGAAAGGATTTTTTCAAGTTCGACCCCTATCTGGTGAAAAGGAGTAAAATGTTTTTTCACGGGTTCCTCAATATCTCTTAGGACAGATGAGATATCGACTAGATTTTTTGTTACAAAGGTTACCCATACACAAGTTTAAAAACCAACTGCGGATTTTATGCCAATGAGACCATCAATATACCGTAGCGAAGCACGGGTTTTCAGCTAGTCTATCTATATATATAAAAGCAAGTGTCCTGACTGACTGACTCATCACCGCCCAGCCCGAACCCTTGGGCCTAGAAACTTGAAATTTGGAGAGTATATTCTTTCCATGACGTAAGCACCCACTAAGAAGGGATTTTTCGAAATTCAACCCCTAAGGGGCGAAAAGGGGTGAAATGTGATTTCACGGATTCTTTAATATCTCTTCGGGTCGATGGGATATCGACTTAATTTTTGCTTACAAAGATTACACATACATATGCCGAAAAACCTATTTCAGGATTTGGTCCTAATCAACCCCTAAGGGGGTTAATCTACAATCAGGGTGAATTTTATATCCCATCGTATTTCCTGTGTTTGTTGAGTTATAAGGTTTCTTTTTGGCACATAGGTGTCTTTTTATAATATCTCGAAATGGTTTTGACAGTTTTTTAAAATTTCACCCCTAAAGGGTGAAAAGGGGTAATATGTGATTTCAAGGATTCTTTAATATCTCTTAGGACCAATAAGATATCCACTTGCTTTTTGCTTACAAAAAATACCCATACAAAACCGAAAAACTAATTCCAGGATTTTGTCCTTATCAACCCCTAAAGGGGTGGATCTACAATTGGGGCGAATTATACATCCCGCCGTATTTCCTGTGATTGTTAAGATGTGACATTACTTTTTGGCACATAGATGTATTTTTAAAATATTTCGAAATGGTTTTGACAGTTTTTTAAAATTGCAGCCCCAAAGGGTGAAAAGGGGTGACATGTGGTTTCAAGGATTCCTTAATATTTCTTAGGACCAATAATATATCAACTTAGTTTTTGCTTAAAAAGATTACCCATACAAATGCCGAAAAAATTATTTCAGGATTTTGTCCTAATCAACCCCTAAAGGGGTAAAATTCCCGAGGATTTTACACTAATGCGTCCGTCAGTATACCGTAGCGAAGCATGGGTACTCAGCTAGTATTAATATATAAATTAGTTGGTTTGTGTGTATGTTTGTATGTATGAATGTATGTATGTTACCTCAAAACTAATATACGGCTGCACCGATTTAAAAACAAAATACACCAGTGTGTTCGCGATAACATTTATGGCAAAATATGCCTTTGATTATTTGATCTACAATCGGGGTGAATTTTACATCCCGTCGTATTTCCTGTGTTTGTTGAGTTATAAGGTTTCTTTTTGGCACATAGGTGTCTTTTTATAATATCTCGAAATGGTTTTGACAGTTTTTTAAAATTTCACCCCTAAAGGTTGAAAAGGGGTGATATGTGATTTCAAGAATTCTTTAATATCTCTTAGGACCAATAAGATATCGACTTGCTTTTTGCTTACAAAAATTACCCATACAAATACCGAAAAACTAATTTCAGGATTTGTACAATTGGGGTAAATTATACATCCCGTCGTATTTCCTGTGATTGTTGGGATGTAACATTACTTTTTGGCACATAGGTGTATTTTTAAAATATTTCGAAATGGTTTTGACAGTTTTTTTAAATTTCAGCCCCAAAGGGTGAAAAAGGGTGACATGTGATTTCAAGGATTCCTTAATATTTCTTAGGACCAATAAGATATCGACTTGTTTTTTTCTTACAATAATTACTCATACAAATGCCAAAAAACTTATTTCAGGATTTTGTCCTAATCAACCCCTAAAGGCGTAAATCTACAAACGGGGTGAATTATACATCCCGTCGTATTTCATATGTTTGTTGAGCTATAAAATTTATTTTTTGCACGTAGGTGTCTTTTTAAAATATCATCCCTAAAGGGCGAAAAGGGGTGAAATGTTAATTCAATGATTTCTTAATATCTCTTAGGACCAATAAGATACCGACTTGGTTTTTGCTTACTAACACAAATGCCGAAAAACTTATTCCAGGATTTTGCCTAATCAACTCCTGAAGGTATGAATCTACAAACGGGGTGAATAATACATGCCGTCGTATTTCCTGTGTTCAACGGGCGTCAATTCAAGGATTTCTTAATATCTCTTCGGACCAATAAAATATCGACTTGGTTTTTTCTTACAAAGATTACTCATACAAATGCCGAAAAACCTAATTCAGGATTTTGTCCTAACCAACTCCTAAAGGGGTGAATCTACAATCGGGGTGAATTTTACATCCCGTCGTATTTCCTGTGTTTGTTGAGTTATAAGGTTTCTTTTTGGCACATAGATGTCTTTTTAAAATACCTCGAAATTATTTTGACAGTCTTTTAAAATTTCACCTTTAAAGGGGTAAATGGGTATTTTTTTATTCGATAGAACGTTTTTTGGACATAGATACATGAAATTCGCAAAGTATATTCTTTCCATGACGTAAGCACCTACTTATAAGAGATTTTTCGAAGTTGACCTCGAAGGGTCTAAAAAGGGGGTCAAATGTGATTTCAGGGATTCCTCAATATCTCTTAGGACCAATCAGATATCGACTTGGTTTTTACTTACAATGGTTATCTAAACAAATGTTTAAATAACGTAGGAATTCAGAATTTTGTCTTAATTAACCTCTAAATTAAACCTCTAAACCCTTCGTATTTCCAGTTTCTTAGTTCCAATCTTTATTGAGTTATAACACTCATTTTTGATAGAACATCTCTTGGACATAGAGACATGAAATTCGGTAATTATATTCCGTCCATGATGTAAGCACCCACTAAGAAGGGGTGTTATGAAATTCCAGCCCTAAGGGGTGAAAAGGGATGCAATTTAATTTCAGGGATTCCTCAATATCTCTTAGGACTAATGAGATATAGACTTGATTTTTGCTTAAAAAGGTTACCCATACATTTTTTTTTTATTCAGGATTTTTCCCTAATCAACCCCTAAACGGGTGAATCTACATTCGGGTTGAATTATAGAAACCTTTGTATTTCCTGAGTTATAACATTTCATTTTGGTGCATAGGTTTCTATTCAAAATATTTAGAAAGCGTTTTTACAGTTTTTTTAATTTCATTCCTAACGGGGTAAATTGGTATTTTTATTCGATAGAACGTCCCGTGACATACAGACATTCGGGAAATATATTCCCTCCATGACGTAAGCACCCACTAATATGGAATTTTTCAAAATTCGGTCCCTAAGGGGGTGAAATTGACTGAAATGTGATTTCACGGATTCCTCAATATCTCTTAGGACCATTGAGATATCGACTTGGTTTTTACTTACAAAGGTTACCCATAAAAACATAAAGTTATGTCAAAATTATACCCTAATCAACCCTAGAGAAGAATTATAAAACTCTTCGCATTTTCTTCGTTTGTTGAGTTATAATATTCGTTTTAACATATATATGTCTTTCTAAAATGTTTAAAAAGTTTTACAGTTTTTTTTTACTCAGTAGTTCGAGCCCTATATAGCGTAAAAGGGTATAATGTTTTTTCATGGTTTCCTCAATATCTCTTAGGACAGATGAGATATCGACTAGGTTTTTGCTTACAAAGGTTACCCATACACATGTTTAAAAACAAACTGAGGATTTTACACTAATGCGTCCGTCAGTATACCGTAGCGAAGCACGGGTACTCAGCTAGTATTAATATATAAATTCGTTGGTTTGTGTGTATGTTTGTATGTATGAATGTATGTATGTTACCTCAAAACTAATATACGGCTGCACCGATTTAAAAACAAAATACACCAGTGTGTTCGCGATAACATTTATGGCAAAATATGCCTTTGATTATTATGACTCTCAGGGTCCCAGAATTTTTTTTAATAATTAAAATCAAGCAAAATATTTAAAATTATATGGTAATAATTCCTTTAAAACATAAATGCTTAAAACTATGTACATATTTATTCTACAAAAGTCTGGTTTGCAACGACGTATTCAGAACTACTTCCCGCAGACTGGAGCCTCTTTTTTATACCTTAACTATTAATAATTTTATAAACAAACTCAAAAACACTCAGGTAGAGCCAGAGCCGCAGTAAGTAAAACTTGCGCTAGGGACAGAGCCGTATTTTGACGCCCTTGGCAAATAAAAAAAAGGTTCTCAACTTTCAAAATTCAATTGATGAGCAAAAAAAAGTCCTCACCTCTCAAAATCTAAGTGATGAGCAAAAAAAAGGTCCTCCTCGCCTTCGCAACGGCGCCCCTTACTCAAACCCTGTGGGGAGCTCTGATATATAAATATGAAATGTCACGGTTGGCTGATTTATTTATTTCATTTGTACTTACTCTGTACATCCCTCACATTATGGGTTCCAAGACTTGCGAGCGGATCAAGTCTGGACCCCCCCTTATGAGTCCGCTAGCTGGTTGCTATGATTCTTGGAAGGATTAAGGGTTGTTCAATTAAACTCAACATTTTAGCTAATCTACTTTAATTATGATACGGTTTAAATATTTACACTAATTACAATAGACTTACAATTACGTCGATACAGCTAAATCCAAAATAGACACACATTCGCACACACTAGACACACTTCACACCAAACACTAATTTAACCACTGGACACCACAGTCCTGACTGATATCCTCTAAAACCATTTATCTCTCACATGTCTTTAGCTGGGCACTACACTAACGTTCATATGGAATTACTTGTTACATTTTACTTGTCCGACCGAACACACTAAATGTCTCTAACCCATGACTCTTAAAAACCAACTCCAAAACATGACTTAACTTTACGACGGTTTAAGTTCAACTCTCTTTAACATCTTAACGTCATGACGGTTTAACATCTACTACTTAAAACGCGACCAGCCTGGAAATTCTTACTTCGCCCAACTGTTAAATGTCATTTAACACCCCTTGATTATCTGTCTTGTACTATCTTAAAATTCATAATTTATTGGTGATACTCAGATAAATATCCCATAAGAAAATAGCCGAATCTTAATATTTTTATCTCAGACAGAATTAATTATTATTAATGTGCTTATGGTTGACGTATATTTATTTAACACAATAATTTACGATTCACTTTTCATGTTCCCTTGACAAAGTGTCAAGTTGCATTAATAAACAATCTACCGTTATCTTAAATGCCCTTTCTAAGCAATAGATTATTTTTGTATCGTTTAACAGATTAAATATTTTACTCTAATTGAATGATTATAATGAATTTATTTATGAAATTTTATTTATGAAATAATACCAAAATTACCTCCCTTACATTACTCCCCTCCTATCTAAAATTGTTAATCTTACCAAATAGATTAATCAATTTTATTTATGAAATAATAAAAAAAATCACAAATCCAACAAACAAAATTTTGAAAATTAAAATTCACTTCAGTAGATCGTAAATTCTATAATATTGAAAATCTCTAAATTATTCACAAAATATTCTATCAAAATGTAATATAAAAAAATTACCGAATACAATTAATTTCTGTCTGTAAATTACCCCAAATTTCTAAAACTCAAAAAAAAATTAAAAAAATTAACCCTCGGAACAACAAGTAATTCTCGCATAAACAAATACACTAAAAAAATCAGAAGAACATAAAATGTAACTAAACTTATAAAAATATTCAAATCATATAAATGTAAAATAAGCTACAATAAAACATTGAAAAACAATTGCATTCAATCAATACATAAACACAAAAATGAAAGAAAACATTTGAAAAGAAAGTTCTCTAAATTCAATTTCAAAATTTAAAGACAATAAATTTTAAACATAACATTAAAAAATCCTCAAATAAATTTCAGAATTAGAGACAACACAAAAAAATCAACAAAAAATATAAAATAAAATGCTTTAAAAATAATTCTCAAAAATGTTTTCTAACACAAAACATAAAAATAAATAAACAAAAATCAAATAACCAAAATTCAATTCAAAAATATTTTTTACCATTAAATCATTTAAAATGGATTCAAATTCTGGGTTACCGAGAAAATTTCACTAATTTTAAATATTCCTGCTTTAAATTTACTTCATATTCAATAAACAAAAAATAAAAATAAAATGTATTTATTAATTTTCATCTTTCTCGTTAACTCCTCTCAAAAAATATTATTTCGCCTCCCATGACGTTTGGTGAAATAAGGTTGTTTTCCATTTTACCTGATTATGTACTTAATCTACTTTAAAACTAAACACTATTTTCACACACTATTCTTTTTGCACTACACAACACTTCTTCTCGCTGTTGCCAAGTAGACCTCCTTCATTGAAATTGAAAGTTTGTAACACAATTTTAGTCTTTTATAGTTCCAATATCGCACTTAAATTATTAATTATTGTCTTTCCCGAATTATTTTGCAGTATTTTATTTAAATGTTTTTGTTTCACACTCTGTCTTTATAAATCCACGGGTTATTTGGCGCTGAACCACGTGATCTAGTTAATCTAGGCGAATTTACAGGTATTAATGTCTCTGGATCATTCACTGCGATTTCTACTTCATCATTAACACTTTCATTTAAGTGTTCATTAATATTATCTCGTCTTACTGGTAATAAAAGTTCAAGATACGGACTCTCTTCTTCACTAGAATGTTCGTAACAATCCATTGTTTTATTATTTGGTTTATATTCACTATCATTATTATTGTTTGGTTTATTTTTAATATTATTTGAATAATTATCATTAATTAGTTCATCATTAAATTCGTCACTACTCATACTATCACTCTCGCTTGATATTAACGTTTTACACGGTTTTAACTTATTTACATGTACTTTGTGAGTTTTATTTCCATAGATTTCTCTGATTTCATAATTAACAGGACCTAAAACTCTAATAATTCGAAATGGACCTAGCCATTTTGGCAGTAATTTCGGTGCTAGTTCTCTTGATAACACAGGTGGACTTAACATGTACACCTTGTCTCCTACAACATAACTTTTATTTCTTGCCTTCTTCGCTGAATCTTGATTTAGTTTCTTTGAATTAAATATGTCGCTAAACTTTATACTTAAAACAACTATTTGATATCTCTCGTCATCTCTTAAATGATTTAAATCAATTTCTTGCAAAATCTCATTCTTCGCACTAACTCTTCTTATTTGCCTCTTCTCACCGTTGCATCCATAACTGTGATGGTCCTGCGCTGGTTTCTCAATTGGCGTTAAATATCCCACTTTAGTGCCTTTTTGTAAAATAACTGTTTCCGTAGATACATTAATTATTCTTACGGGTACACACTTTGCAGCTTTGCATGCGACTCTTGCGATTAAAACACCTTGAAACGGAACTTCTGCTGGTTCTAATAACATATCATCTGAAAGGTATGCATCCCTTTCAAAATGACCACTTGTAATACATTCGGACCTGGCTGGTATCTCAACTCTTTCAGATAGGCGAACTAAGGACGTGCACTTCCTTTCGTTCTCTGTAGATGAGGTATCGACCCTGTTTTCTTTAATTACTTCTTCTTCCATACATTCTTCAAAAATTTGCTTTCGTTCCTTTTCTTGTTCCACACGCTTGTAATCGCTGTCCTCTTGGACTTCTGCATCTAATTTAAATCTCACACGTTTCTTTTGAGTATTAATTTCGCTGCGTAACTCTACTTCTTCATCATTCTCTCTGTATATATTTTCTTCGGCGTTTTTTTCTCTTAATATTTCTTTCTTCGTATTATATTCTAACTCATTTATTAGCGACAATTTTATTCCGTTAATATTAATAGTACTATCTTCAAAATTGATCTTAGCTCTGTTCTGTTGTAAGAAATCCATACCCACTAATAAATCTACTTGTGTATTTATAGATTTAACGATTAAAAAATTATGTTTAATTTTATTATTCCTATTTCCAATTATCAATTCAACTTGTGTCCATCCTAAATGTGGTATTCTGTTTCCTTGTACGTCAATAAAATTTACTTCACGACCACTTATTCTCTTGCAATTAAATTTATTCACGTTATCCTCGCTTATAAGTGATAATTCCGCTCCTGTATCTAATAACACATGTTTAGTCCTATTTCCTAATCTAACTTCAAAAATGTTACGACATCCTTCTTTCCTGTCATCGCATACTCTCGTTATTATTACATTCTCCGCATTATTCATTATTGGTCGGCACCCCCTACGGAGCGAATTAGAGAGAGCCGGTTGAAATTTAAATGCGACTTACAATTTTTCGCAAAATGTCCCTTATATCTACATTTAAAACAAATAATTTCGGAATACGATCTCACTATACGATCACCTTCTGACCAAAATTTACGCTTGAAATTTTTGTCATAACTTCTTTCTTGGTTTCTATAATTGCGGTGATAATTTTGTTTATAACTTCTATTATTACGGTTAAACGCAAAATTCCTGTTTTGACTTCTGTTGTAAAATTTTTGTTGACCCAATCTACTGTTTGAAAAATTACAATCATTTCCAGATGTTTTTCTGTAATATGACCTACCCTTAGAAGGTACCTGCTGTGACGGTCGTTGAACCCATGTAAATGGTTTATTTTTAGAATGACAAATTTTTTGCTCAGTTTTAAAAATTTTGTTGTTAATATCTTCCACTCTTAACGCGATTTCTACAGCTTCTTCAAAATTTTTCGGTTCTGCAAACATTACTTTGCTTTTTATTGATGGCATCAATCCGTTAATAAAACAAACTTTAAGGTCGTGCCTTAATTCATCAACCAAAAAATTATTTTCATTTACATCTTCGGATTTTCTAAGAAACTTTAATCCCGCTATTCTAATTCTTACCCTAAATTCTTCTACCGATTCGTTTGAATTTTGCCGAATAGTATAAAATGCTTCCATATCTTCCGCTTCCGTATTTTCTATGCCTTTAAATCTTCTTATTAATGCTTTTCTAATTTGATCCCATGTTGTACTTATCTTAGTTAATGATGGTTCCGATTTTATAAGTTTTTTCGCTTCTCCATGTAAATGCGTGCGTACCATTATTACTTTTTCGTAGTCTGTCCATTTTGCCATTAATGCAATACACTCAAAATCATCAATAAAATCTTCAACGTCTGCTTTACCATTGTATCGTGGAACTGATCCAATTGAAATATTCGCAACACAGGTAGTTGTATGCTGAAGTGAAGGTAAGGCAGCTTGCGCCTGTACTACTGGAGTCTGTTTATTTGCCATTTCGATTATTTATCTCAATCCGTTTACATGAAAAAAAAATCTATGCGAACTATTGTTTTCCTCGTAGAAATAAGAATTATTTTAGAAACTTCATTCTTATTTTATGAATTTATCACTTTAATTTTAGATAATTATTTAAATTGTATATTACTTTTTTATTAACGCGGTACGGAACTCTATTATTATTTGTTTGCATTTAAAAACCCTCATTCTGTCCCAAAGAATCATAAGCGAAGCAGCCAGTACTTAAGAATAGTTTTAATCTCAACACTAAATTACTCATAATTACGCAATCTTTACTTAACATACTTGAAAAAACTAACTATTTACTCATGTATTGAAAGAATTTTACACCTCATATGGGTTATTCTCAAAATTCTAATACAACCCATTGTGCCTAATTCTCAATAAAAATCTAATCCTCATTATTATCATTATTGCGCATTAATTCCTTTACGAACTTTCTCAAACCAAAAACACTGATTATTCTCAAGCGAATACATTTAATTATCCAATATTCCCAATACCTCACGAAAAAAATTACACTCAATCGGCCCGATTCTGTAAAAAGTTACTAGGTTAGTTGCTACTGAGTAACGTTGCTACGAAATAACTTTTATAGTAACTTTCTTATCAATCGCCAAAACATTGGTATTCTCCAAGCATAAGCAAAAGCAACGTTCTTATAACAAGTTATATTTAGTAACGTTGCTACAAAGAACCGTGAAGCTAGAAGCAGATTACGTTCTGCGCAGGTGAGGTATTCGTTTTTAATTGAGTTTGACAGCTATGTTGTGAGTTTCTGAGTTTAAACGAAAAATGTTTTATAAACAAAATCAGAAAAAGAATTGCAAACTGATGGAAATTCTGTTGAATTTCCTGGAAAATAACCTGGTCATGGTCGGTGATACGAGTGTTTAAAAAATAATTGACAGGAACGAATGGTGGTGCTGTGGTGATGTGCTATGTGTTTATTGTTTTCTATGTGGTGGTGCAAGTTATAGTCCAAATTTAAATGAATTGCGTGAAATACAGTTAAAGAAGTTCGGATAGTCATTGAACAGGCGCGCACTTTAAACATTGATCTGGGAAGGGTCCATTTCGAAAAAATATCTGTAATATTATTACAAATGTATTGTTGTGTTTTTATGGAGAGGACTGGGTTTATATATTAATTTAATTTTGATTATAATTTAATTTTTAATAATAAAAAAGGTGATTGTTATTTGCAATCGCTTAGTTTTTATTAAATAAGATTTGATTTTTCAAATCCTTGGGGGAGGGGGTCTGAACTCGTCGACCACCCCCTTCTGTGCGCGGCTTCTATTGACAGTCGTAATTAATACATTTAAAAAATATTGTACTGTTATACTATTATAAAACAAATGTAAATAAACAAAAAAAATAGAAATTGAAATAAAGAACTCGAAGAATTTTGTGCTATACAGAAAATAAAATAAAAATCCTTCTATAATTATTATCTCTATGTGCCCTTCATTGTAAAATGCTTGAAATAATTCATTATTAAACAGAAAAATTGCGATTTTTCACGATTTTAACAAGTTATTTTGAAGTTACTAAGTGTAGCAACTGCTTTCTGTTAGTTGTTATCCATAGTAACTTTTTTTAGCAACTAGTTACTAATTTCATAGTAACTTTTTTCTTACAGAATACGGATTTCGTGAAAGTTGCTAAAAAAGTTACTGACCTTGTATTTAGCAACTTTTATTGTAACTTTTTTGTAGTAACTTGCTTACAGAATTGGGCCGAATAACCATTTATGCGGTTATCTTAATTCTTAAACAACAAAACACCTGATATCAATTATATAATAATACTGTTCTCAAGTAACACACCTGACAACCAATTTATGCGGGGAGCTACGATATGTAAATATGAAATGTCACGGTTGGCTGATTTATTTATTTCATTTGTACTTACTCTGTACATCCCTCACATTATGGGTTCCAAGACTTGCGAGCGGATCAAGTCTGGACCCCCCCTTATGAGTCCGCTAGCTGGTTGCTATGATTCTGGGAAGGATTAAGGGTTGTTCAATTAAACTCAACATTTTAGCTAATCTACTTTAATTATGATACGGTTTAAATATTTACACTAATTACAATAGACTTACAATTACGTCGATACAGCTAAATCCAAAATAGACACACATTCGCACACACTAGACACACTTCACACCAAACACTAATTTAACCACTGGACACCACAGTCCTGACTGATATCCTCTAAAACCATTTATCTCTCACATGTCTTTAGCTGGGCACTACACTAACGTTCATATGGAATTACTTGTTACATTTTACTTGTCCGACCGAACACACTAAATGTCTCTAACCCATGACTCTTAAAAACCAACTCCAAAACATGACTTAACTTTACGACGGTTTAAGTTCAACTCTCTTTAACATCTTAACGTCATGACGGTTTAACATCTACTACTTAAAACGCGACCAGCCTGGAAATTCTTACTTCGCCCAACTGTTAAATGTCATTTAACACCCCTTGATTATCTGTCTTGTACTATCTTAAAATTCATAATTTATTGGTGATACTCAGATAAATATCCCATAAGAAAATAGCCGAATCTTAATATTTTTATCTCAGACAGAATTAATTATTATTAATGTGCTTATGGTTGACGTATATTTATTTAACACAATAATTTACGATTCACTTTTCATGTTCCCTTGACAAAGTGTCAAGTTGCATTAATAAACAATCTACCGTTATCTTAAATGCCCTTTCTAAGCAATAGATTATTTTTGTATCGTTTAACAGATTAAATATTTTACTCTAATTGAATGATTATAATGAATTTATTTATGAAATTTTATTTATGAAATAATACCAAAATTACCTCCCTTACAACCCGTCAGCGCCCTTTTCCTTAGTGCGCCCAGAGCCGTCGCCCCCTCCGCCTCCCCTTACTGCGGCTCTGGGCAGAGCGGGTGCGGGTGCGTGTGCGTGTGCGTGTGCGTGTGCGTGTGTGTGTGTGGGTGTATGAACTCAAAAACGGTTTAACTTAGAGAGTTCGTTCTGGTACCAAAACATTCTTCTATTAATTGGGAAGAACCATTTTTATGAAAATCCGAAACCGGAAACGAAAGTTATTAAAATTTAAAATTTTTAAAAATTCGTAACTAGTAAACCAAGCCTTGGACAAAAATTTGTAAGAACATAATTTGATGTATTTTTGAAGATTTACCTAAAACTTTGTTAAATACTTAAAAAAAAAAAAAAAAATTATTATTATTTTTTATTGGAGGGCAAGTCTAGTGGAGGTCTCTCTTCGCCACTGGTCGATGTTGGAGTTTGGTCGATGCGTCACGTTGACCACGTGACTTTCATATACAGGGTGTTCGTTTGAAACGCCGCACCTCGAATAACTCCTTTATTTTAAGAGATACAAAAAATTCTTCAGAGAAAAAGTTACACTAGACGAAACGGTCTACTTAAGGACTATAATAAGAATTCTACATCACTTCTGGTTTCAGCGGAAATTGTTTCAACTTTTTATCTAGCATAGGAAAGCGGTACTTTAATTTTTAAAATTAAATCAATCAATCTTTAAGTACATTAAATCAGGTTTACAAGGATGTCAAAATATCATATTTTAATTTTAACCATTTCAAATTGGCGACCATTTGTTTACAAAATAATAAATAACATAAATCGTACAAAGTTAAACATAGCAAGCTTTGAAAATGATTTTGTTACATAAAAAAAAATAAGATAAAAAAAAGCTGCAAATTTTCTTGCCTGCAAGTACGAGTTTGATATTAAAGGTGATAACATCAAATCGTTTGTAATTATGACTTATGTACGTTATTCAAATGAAGAAATGACAGATATGGTTTTGACATTCGGGGAATGTCAAATAAATTCTGTTAGGGCCCAGCAACTCTACCAAGAAAGATATCCTGAAGGTAAAGGTAAGAAGACTTAGAACATAGGGTAAGAACAGCCATCAGGAAAATCCAAGAGTATATCAATCTAAACGTAATGGAAGATTTTTTATTACGAATGAGAAAATGTGTGGATAACAACGGCGGTCATATTGAACATTTGTAAATTTTCCTTAGTTTATTAATAACTTTAGTCATATTTTGTTTTATTGTTTTTCCTCGTTACATAATGTTATATCTTTTTATAATTTAGTTTCTACGATTTTTATGTTATTTATTATTCTGTAAATAAATGGTCGCCAATTTGAAATGGTTAAAATTAAAGTACCGATTCCCTATGCTAGATAAAAAGTTGAAACAATTTCCGCTGAAACCGGAAGTGATGCAGTATTTTTGTTGTAGTCCTTAAGTGGGCTCTTTGGTCTAGTTTAACTATTCTTCTGAAGAATTTTTTGTATCTCTTAAAATAAAGGAGTTATTCGAGGTGCGGGGTTTCAAACAAACACCCTGTATATGTACCCTGTACCCTGTATAACGGTCTAGAAACGTAGAACTTACTTTTTCCGGCCTTGTGGATCACCTAGATGTTGGAAAATTATAATTTTTGTATTATTTATTAGACGACAAATAATTTTTAATATACTGTTTATTTTGATCCGATTACATCAAAAATTGTTATACCAGACTTTCAGCAATCGGGCCTTTGTTGGCTGCCTTCACTGAATACCTACGAAACTCTGTAGTGTGAACGTTCAGTCACATCAAAAATTAATGTTAATACAATTTTACAGACACAAGTATGAATATTTTTTGATCAAATGTAGTATTTATATTAATTCGTACATGCAACGGAACTTGTATATCAATTGAATGATTGAAAAGTTGTTCTTTTCACTAAATTCTTTGTTAGATTTTCTTTCGTTGCCCGTATTATATTCTGAGAGTGTTAATTTTTTTGAGTCATCCTTTACTTTATGACGTTTTGAGTAACTCCCCACTTTTATTAGTGAATATACTTTTATGAAACATCCTGAATATAGGAAGATATATAACAGAAGAGCTAATCAGAACACTTCCGAGACACAACAAAACACAAAAATCGATTCTCAAGCACAGGAATGGACTTGAGAAAATATCAGATTTTTCCGCCTAGCATTGCTTTAATTTAAGACATTAACCAGGCTAAGTAATTATGAGATGGCGAAGACGACACCCGCCAAGAGCTCATAATTTTTAATTATTATTCAACTGCGTACAGAGCAAAAACCAATTACTT
Source organism: Liopterus haemorrhoidalis (assembly GCA_963971575.1). Classification (NCBI taxonomy): domain Eukaryota; kingdom Metazoa; phylum Arthropoda; class Insecta; order Coleoptera; family Dytiscidae; genus Liopterus; species Liopterus haemorrhoidalis. The sequence goes on along the minus strand of OZ020614.1, from coordinate 32,744,102 downwards.
GTGAAAGTCTAAAGTATATACATAAGCAAAAATATATACATATACATATGTAAGAACAAGCATTAACAATTAAATAATAAAGATAAAGATATTAACAATTCAGCAAATAGTAAAGGATGTAATTTTCGTATTGTTTTAGAAATATAGTTTAATAAATAAATTCAATATATAATAAAAACATATGTCACCAAATACAAGATCAACTTAAATATTATAAAACAAGCAAATATTTGGATTAAGCAATTAACTACTTTTGAAATAAATAAATTATTTAACATCTGAGTTATATTTTGTAAAATGTGTACCCCTAAATAAATAGTTTTTTTCCTCTCTCGTTAAAATTATGTAAATCTAAATTATTTATATAATTGTTACCAATTATTAGTTATTTGTAAGATTTTGTATAATCTCTATTTGTATTCTTTTAACTTTAAATGATGTAACTGAATATAAACAGATACCACACACATACCAACTTAGGTATAAGTGGTGTTTCGCCCTTTTCTGTAAATTTTCATTTTGCTATAATTGTATATCGGGGCTAGTCTTTAATTTATTAATATTTAATAAATTTGTTTTTTTATGTATTTATTTATTTATTTTCTTTTTCATTGTATTATCTATTAATTAAGTTTCTCCGATTTGTAAATAAAGAGATTTTGAATTTGAATTCAAATTAGGGTAAAATATTTTTAAAAAAATGATAAAAAAAATCTCTTTCATAGAAAGGGACACTTAAATGCAGACATGTTTATTAGTGCAACCGTATGTAAACTTAACATGAATAGGAACTGGTAAATTCTATTTATCTTAAAAATATGTCAAATAAATAGATTAAATGTACTCGGACCGTATGTGGAAAACCTGTCAAGAATATCTCTGTCTTGAAAAATAATATTAGTTTTGGATTACTGATAGTAGTTTGGATTAATGAGATACTTATCTGAATTATTATCAATAAATTGTCATATGAGTTTTAAAATAACACAAGATGGACAGTTCAAAAGGATGTGAGGTGACATTTTACAGCTGAACAAGATAAGTCTCTCGGGGTAGTCAGATTTTATCCACCATGGGTTAAGAATATTTTTGTTCTGTCGATTCGAGAAAAATGTAACAAGTAATTCCGTATACAAGTTGTGGTTTCCGTATTTACGTTAGTGTAACGTCCAGCTAAAGAATGAATAGATACTTGGGAGTGACATTTCGAGTAAAACCCGAATAACAAATCATATGCCTTTTTGTTTCATTTTTGTAATTTACGAGTCCGATTTTGTCGAAAGCGATATAAAAGTTGTCGCAATAATACGAAGTTCGGACTTTTCATATTTCGGTCTCTATCTTAAATTCGGCGCCCTTTAGAGAAAAATTCCGCACATGTTTTTGTAGCCAAGAATATGCCCTACAAATTTAGGAAGAATTGAATCAAAATATTGATATTCGCAAATTTGGAGTCATAGAGTATGTTTCGAAATTAACGAAAAAATCTATCAAATTCAATTTTTTGCCATTTTGATAACAAGTTCGTAATCTACGACATTACATTAATAGAAAGCAACTCATTTCATACACAATTCATTAGATATTTCAGAAACCACATTTTTGGGTCACAGAATGAATCATGGACGATATCTTGTAAACCAAATAACTGATGTTCGCATACGAAGCGGCAAATTATAGCTAAGGGTCCATTCTACAAATATGTATTTAGCTATTTGGCTCTATCGTAAAAATTATACTGTGTTTAAAATGCAGAAATAGTAATAAAATCACGTGAAAGATTTAAGTCGCTACCCTATTGGCTGTTTCGTTGCGCGACTGTCAAAGCAGCCAATGAACAACGGGAGTTTGACGAAATTATCACGTAAACAGTGCGTGATTACTACCTCTGCATTTTGAACAGAGTATAGTTATCGTTATCGTACATGGCAGGCTATTGTCGCCAACATCTACCGTGGTTCAGAAATAGGTGGTGCGGGTCAAAATGATTTAATGTTCATAGAGAACATGTGTGCCAATTGGCATTCCATTATCATCAAGTGCACTACCATTCGACGGAGGCACTTCATACAAATCAGTAAATTAAATAAATTAATCATGTTTAAAAATTAAATAATTTTTTTTTTTATGGTAAATATATAATTTTTGCGGATTTCGCTTTAAAGATCGCTTTGAAATTTTGGAACGTATCCCTAATATTTCATAGAAACAAGGTTTTTGTGAGGTTTTTCTATGCGGATTCCTATGGAACGTATCCACCGAATAAAAATAGAACCGAGTGTATATGGGCAAATATGGTACTGGTACGTGTCACATTGGAAATAATACCCAACGGTACGCCACAATAGTTTGAATAGCCCTGCTCAACGGTACAATAAATTGAGGATCACTGCTACAAAGTCTACCGAATAGTTGTTTCTAGTACAAATAATTAAACATAACAACCACAAATTTATAAAAACATTCGACTAAGTGTTTTTAGGGTTTTGTAGGTATGACCAAAAAACCCTTATACCGTCATTTTGTCGTCTGTCTGTCTGTCTGTCTGTCTGTTCGGTAAAAATTGTAGCCAAACGGCTAAACCTAGAGAGTTGAAAATTGGCATGCTTGTACAACTTTTTGACCCGCATATAGGAAAAATACTAAAACATCTAAAAAACATATCCCCCTAAAAATATAAACAAATATGTGCTCATCGAAAAAAAAAATATTTTTTTTAAATTCTGAGTAGGGTATCAAATGAAAGCCCTTAGTACGTGGATTAATGATCAAAATTTAATTTTTGCAAAATAAATTATTTTGAGGCGATTTTTGCCAAAATTGTGTAAAAAAATTTTTGTCCCACACCCTGTAGCCCAGATGGTTTAAACTAAAAATGTGAAAAAATTCTAAGTAATGTATAATGGTGTGAACCGGAATAGTACAACAGGAATTTTTGATCAGATTATGTTTTCGGAAAATAACGCATTTTTTGTGTTTTTGGTTGACGATGCATACATGTTATACTAGTATAACACACTAAGTTGATAAGCGTTTGGTGGTCTAGTGGCTCAGTTGCTCAACAACCACACAGGATCGTTATTCACTACACAGGTTTGTTCCTGGCTTGTAGAGTAAATTTTTTTTTTTTTGTTTTTTTTTTCATATTTATTATGTTTAAATGAATTTGTTAAAATTCTAGTTATATTTTAGCACATTTTGAATTTAATTTTCAAGAGCGTAAATTTAATAACCAATTGGAATTATATTTTCATTCTGTGTCATTTATACGAAGCCAGAAGGGCGGATCGTATGATTTAAGATAACCAATGAAAGCCATAGGCCCAATTTTCAAAACCTTAATGAACCTTGTTATATAAAAAAAATACTGCACTTATTTAGAAACCTAAATAATGATATTAGGTATTCGATATAAATTAACAAAAAAATATTTTAACATAAAATTTGTTTTTAAAGCTCTGAGATTAACAGACGATAAATTATTTTAAAAAGATCGTTCATTTTGCCGTGGTTACTACGAAGCAAAATTTGTCCTACACACTCAGCATGCCGCCTTCACTTATTATATACCTGCGAAACCCTGCAATGTGTGAAAATTCACACTTAAAATAAAAAGTACAATTTAATGGCGAATGGTTTAAAACAACTTGGAGTCGACCTTTCATTGTATTCCATTATAAATAAATGTACATGTATATACTTGTCGTTACGATACAACAAATATATATGTTTGTGGCTTTGAAACCATTATTGAAAAACATTCGCAATACGATTTCCAATCTCAGTAAAACCCAATATTTTAGACTTTGGAAAGCAGAAAAACAATGCCATTTAGAAAAAAACAAAAAGAACAATGGAAATAAAGGAGCTATATGTCACCAATGCCCTTTTATTACTTTTAAAGTACATATTCTCAAATCTGCTTTTAGAACCCTAATTTTTACCAAAATACCTACTGCCCTCGTCAAGGCGAGCTATGTTTTTCGGTAGCTTGTGCCAGTTTGCTTAGAAAACAAATAAAATAAAATATTAATGTGGAAAAAAATTGTACCTTAAAATTCCTGGGCACAATGATAAATCAGGTAAATCTCTTTCAGCACGAGATACAAAACAGAATCCATCTTACTTTGCACTCAATTCTATCTTCAAAACTCTTCTTTAGACACACCAGGATTAAACTATAGTTCGCCTTATTTTTATAGCTCAGAAATATGAACCTTAACCATAGCTGGGAATATTGAAATAAAGTATTTGAAAAAGTAGTTCAATTACTTTCTGGTATTGGAAATATTGTATTTCATATAGTTCAAAAAAATGCTCTCGGTATTTGGATTTGCACATACTTTCACCGAGGTTTTTGTGTTTGATATTTGTTTTCTGAAAATGTCAGTATTTGAAATACTTTAAAAGTATTGAAAATATTTCCCCAGAATTTTTTAGTATAATATTTTCCTAGTATAAATATTTCTTAGGAAATATTTGAAATAAAATATTTGAAATAATAGGAAAATATTTGAAATATTTCAAATAATTTAAATGTACTTGAAATACAAGAATTTTAATTTTAGTAATGTGATTTCTGAAATGTCTAATAAATTGAGTATGAAATGAATTGCTTTCTATTAATTTAATGCCGTAGATTACGAATTTGTTTTCAAAATGGCGAACAATTTAATTTGATAGATTTTTTCCTTAATTTCGAAACATAATGATATACTCTATGACTCCAAATTTGCGAATATCAACATTTTGATTCAATTCTTCTTAGATTTGTAGGGCCTATTCTTGGCTACAAAAAAATTACAGAATTTTTCTCTAAGGGGCGCCGTATTTAAGATAGAGACCGAAATATGAAGTTCGAACTTCCTATTATTGCGACACCTTTTATATCGCTTTCTACAAAATCAGACTAAACAAATGTAAATTACAAAAATTAAACAAAAAAGCACATGACTTATTATTCGGGTTTTACCCGAACTGTCTCTCCCAACTACGTGTCTCTACATTTTTTAGCTGGACGTTACACTAACGTAAATACGGAAACCACAACTTGTATACGGAATTACTTGTTACATTTATCTCGAATCGACCGGACAAAAATATTCTTAACCCATGGTGGATAAAATCTGACTACCCCGAGAGACTTATCTTGTCCAGCTGTAAAATGTCACCTCACACCCTTTTGAACTGTCCATCTTGTACTATTTTAAAACTCATATGACAATTTCTTGATAATAATTCAGATAAGTATCTCATTAATCCAAAATACTATCAATAATACAAAACCAATATTATTTTTCAAGACAGAGATATTCTTGACAGGTTTTCCACATATGGTCCGAATGCTATTTATTTGACATATTTTTAAGATAAATAGAATTTACGAGTTCCTGATCATGTTAAGTTTATATAAGTTTCATGTTGCACTAATAAACATATCTGCATTTAAGTATCCCTTTCTAAGAAAAGGGGGAAATATATTCTATTTTCTTATCATTTCTTTTTTTTAATATCAAAATCTCTTTATTTACAAATTGGATACATACAATGAAAAAGGAAATAAATAAGTAAATACATAAAAAATGCATACAATTAAATATTCATAAATTAGAGACTAGCCCCGATTTACAATTATATCAAAATGAAATTTTACAGAAAAGGGCGAAACACCACTTACACTTAAATATTAAATATTCATTGTTGAGTTAACGTGAAGTTCAGGATAAGGTAAACTTAAAGAGATTCTTTACTTCACAATTTATTTTATTTTCACTATACGTACATTTCGGCTACGAAGTAGCCATCTTCAGTAGTTAATTATAGTAATATCCACATAATACAGGGTTAATTGTCTTAACATATGTATTTCGGCGGACCACAAAGGACCATAAGAAATATTGTAAATGTTATACATGCATAACAAACTGCTCCCACATGTTAACAGGCGAGGAGGCGCGCACACAAGGGGGTGGTCCTCGGGTCCAGACCCCACAAGGAATGGAAAAATCATATACTTATTTAATACAAACTAAGCAAATGAAAATAAAAAATCACCTTTTTTATTAGTAAAAATTAAATTATAATCAAAATTAAAATATATATGAGGCAACTCGTCTTCGTAAAAAAAAAACAATATATTTGTATTATTTTACGGATATTTTTTCGAAATGAACCCCCCCCCCCAAGATTAATTTACTGTGTGCGCGCCTGCAGGCGAAGGATTATATCGCCGTAAATCAATAGGTTTAGAAAACAAAATATTTGAAAACAGTTCAGCCGTGTAATATTACACGGCTAATACGTTCTAAGTTAGGTAATTTGTAGAGATTAGTTTTGTGTGTATATATAATTTCAAACCTGTAATTTCTCTTAGTTTTATTCAACTACTGAAGATGGCTACTACGTAGCCGAAATGTACGTATAGCGAAAATAAAATAATTTGTGAAGTAAAGAATCTCTTTAAGTTTAACTTATACCTAAGTTGGTATATGTGTGGTATCTGTTTATATTCACTTGCATCATTAAAAGTTAAAAGAATGCAAATAGAGATCATACAAAATCTTCCAAATAATTGGTAACAATTATATAAATAATTTAGATTTACATAATTTTAACGAGAGAGGAAAAAAACTATTTATTTAGGGGTACACATTTTACAAAATATAACTCAGATGTTAAATAATTCATTTAATTCAAAAGTTGTTAATTGCTTAATCCAAATATTTGCTTGCTTTATGAAATGCTTCCCACTGATATTTAAGTTGATCTTGTATTTGGTGACATATGTTTTTATTATATATTGAATTTATTTATGAAATTTTATTTCTAAAACAATACCAAAATACCTCCCTTACTATTTGCTGAATTTATAATATCTTTATCTTTATTATTTAATTGTTAATGCTTATTCTTACATATGTATATGTATATATTTTTGCTTATGTATATATTTTACACCTTCACAAGTCATTTTAAATACTTTGATCGGTATTTGGTATTTGGTATTTGAAATACTTTTACTGTATATTTGACACAGCTCTGACCTTAACAAAGAGAGACCGAAACGATAAGAAGTTAGTAAGAGAGAAAATATGTAAGAAACTAGTTTAAACATCCAAACCATTTTATAATTTTTTTCCTCGAGATTTTTTATTGGATAAGTTTTTCAATCTTTCATTTAACATCCGACTATTACTATAATTTGATTGAATGCTTCCTGTTCAAAGGATTCGGAAAATACTCCGGAGAATTTTACAGGATTCGCTAGTAAATATGTTTTTATAAACATTTTCTTGAAACTGTAAATGTGTTTTTCTTCTTAATTATATTTCGTAGAAATATTTCACTCTTTTCAATACTATATATTTCATTTTTTTCTGTATATTGGGTAGAGGCAGCAGGTTCATGAGGCAGTGGCGGTTCTTCATGAAGAGCCAAGGAGCCAAGGCCCTACCATTGCAAAATTATGGCAACACCATCACTAATTAATCATTCAAAAGCTTTTACTTTCTTTAAAAATACCGATAAATACATATAAACATATACTTGTTTAAGTACGGAATGCTGCTATAGCCTTGCATTTGATGCGACGAAGCACACTTTATATATATTTAGGCAGGCGAGCCAAATCGGTACTGGCTCCATTTTTTTTAGACAATTTGTTGGCCTCCGAAGAGAGCTGGCGGGAAGAGGGGGTCAGACCATGCGCTAAAATTGCATTAAAACGGAGCCAGCTGTATCTTGGCCCTATGTGTTTTTTACTATGTTGTGTGTGTGTTGTTTTGTGTTACCATTAGATATGAAGAGCATCAGTAACCATTTCAAAAAAAAAAAAAAATCTTCGTATTCCCTCGAGTAAAAACTCGAAATAAAACAACTGGGAAAACTACTGTTTCTGCCTCTGCTGCTCGAACAAGAAAATTTAATAGAAACCGTTAATGTCTTGCATCTACTAATTTATTTATTTAAATAATCAACCAACAGGCTAGTACTCAATAATACGAGCGACATAAAGGGTGCCCGTTTTTCCAGCCCAACCATTGGCGATCTCGTGAACCGTAAGAGATACGATTTCGGCTAAATTGGGAAAAAGTTGCTGCATTAGCTAGCCACTTTAATGATGTATTTGGTTTTCCTAGATACAAGAAAAAAATCGATTTTGGTCGATTTACTTTTTGGTGCTTTTGGCTTTTAACCTGTTTGTATCAATTCAAACAAGTTTATAATTTACACGTTCTACATGCACATTTTTACGAAGAAATCAAAGCCGTCCTCAAAATTTTTTAGCTCGTATCATTTTCGAGAATTTCATACTAACTTTCAATTTTCATATGTGGCTCAAAGTTGTCTTTAAATGCGTTAAATCGAGATTTTTTCTCTCTTTCCAATGATATAAAACACACCTAAATTGAAATGAAAATTAACTGAGAAATTAGAAAATTATTTCTTCTTTATTTTTTTGTATAATTTCACTATTTTTATGGAAATATTATTTTTCTTTGGTGCATTCAATTCTATTGTATTATATTATTTTGTTGTATTGTATTATTTTTCATGTACGGCATTGTTGATTTTGAATGATGAATATTTATTTAAAGTTGTATTACGTCCGTATGTTATGATGAAATACATTTCACTATTTTCATGGCGCATATTATTTCTCTTTGGCGCATTTAATAATAATAATAATAATAATAATAATAATAATAATATTTATTCCTGTTAACAATAAATTACAATATTTTACAGTCGTCAAAAGTATACATGGTTAGTTACATTAAAAATGAAAAATAAATCAAGAAAAAAAATAAAAATAAATATACCTATATATATATATATATATATATATATATATATATATATATATAAATTACATGACCAATTCCAGCTGACACTACACAAAATACATTCACACACAGAAACACAACACTCAAATGTAATACAAGATACACTAACAGATAAACACTTTTGCACAGTATAAAATATGTCATATCATTGAACTCAGCAGTCAGTTATTCTCGTAGTCATATACATGTCAGTTGTCACTAGTTAATTTTACATGAAATATCATTTACTTGTATTGTGCTCTAAATGAATTGTTTTTAAAAACTGATTCAACGATTGAAGTTATATTTCTGGCGCAGTCGGTAGGATACGCGAAACGGTTTTAGTGAACATATTACCGGTTTGTTTCTACAATTTATTCGTGTACCTGAACTTTCGAACTTTGAACGTGAATCAGAACTGTGAGTGAAAAGTGAATCGATGAAAACGAAACCATCACATCCCAGCAGCTCCAAGTCAAAGAATACGACCAGGAAGACCAAGGGTTCACCACAACCTCAGTCGTACCAGTTAGCCAAGCAGTTCTCCAGCGCATATGGACAAGTGGATTGCTCTAGCTCTGTAAGTGCTAAATATCTTTTTAGAGGCAAAAATTCTTTTGATAATAACGATTCTTCGGACGAATCGATAACTGATTCTGACTCTGACTCAATTCAAAATTTAAAATCCCTTATCACAATGGCTACCCCAAATCTTCCCTTTTTAAAAAAGGAGTACCTAAACATGGTACCGGAATTTTCCGGCCAACAAGAACTCCTACCACGATTTCTCGAGATTTTGCGAGAAACTCGTAAATAAATTTTATAATGCTACGGACGCAGGCGACTTTCAGAATGAATATCTGATGGCGAGCATCCGCGCAAAAATAAAAGGAGAAGCAGAAACTAATATTTCTAGTTGTACCATTAACACATGGTTAGATTTAAAAACCGCCTTTATTAATTGTTATTCAGATAAAAGGGATTGTTACACCCTTCAAATAGAATTAACTGAACTCAAACAATTACGGAACGAATCACCGTTCGAATTCTTTAATAAAATTTAAAAATTATTAAATCTCCAAACAACATACGTTAGTACACATTATTATGAACAATCTTCAGTTCTTTCCACGTATCTTAGACAATACGCTCTAAGAGTATTATTAAGAGGCTTGAGAGACCCTATAGGCCCTCTCATGCGTACTAAAAACCCTACAGACTTAAACCAAGCTTTAAATATGCTCACTAACGATTTTCAGTTAGAAATAAAATCTAAAGTACCTTATAATTCAAATAATATACAAAATAAATCAACGCGAAATTCTAACTATAATATAGCATCGTTTAAAAACCCATTTAATTCTCAACCTAAACAATTTTTAAATCAATCGAGACCGATGTTCAATAATCAATTCAATCGATTTCCTAGTCAAAACAGACAGCCTACTGTCCAAAGACAAACAAATAACCCTTTCCCTAATAGAAATCCCCAACCAAGTAAAATCCAATCTCGTCAAAACGCACCCTATAAACCTACACCCATGAGTATTGCTACAAGAAATACTTTTCAAAGACCATTCGCTCAACAAAATTACAATTTTAGACCAAATGAACCCAAATTTATATCAGAGGAATTATTTAACATTGAGGAACAAAATTTAGAATCAAATGCAGATAACTACGAGATAGAACCTCCAGATGATTATTTAGAAAATAATCACGATGTTCAATATGACGTAGAAACCGATCAAAACTGTTTTTTAGAGGAAACAGCCTCGGACCCGAATTTGAATTGTTAAACTTAAATTTAACCAATAGAAAAATTGAATTGCCCTACATTATGTTTCCACAACATAACTTGAAAGTACTTATTGACACCGGAAGTACCAAATCTTTCATAGACCCAGATATTGCAAAAAAATATTTTCAAAATTCTATAACTGAAGACCCCTTTCAGATAACTTCGGCGCATGGAACGTCAACTCAACAGTATAGTATGACTATGTCATGTCCTAAAATCCTGTTTAATTTTCATAAACGATTTGACTGTCTTTTAGGTTTAGACAATTTGAAATTACTTAACTCAAAAATAGACCTAGTAAATAATGAGCTGGTCACCCCCAGAACTTCCCTTAAACTTGATTTCCTAAACTTCGCTCCATCCACGAATAATATCCATGTTCAAGCAAGATCTGAACAAGTAGTTAAAGTAAATATTAAAAATATAAAAGACGGCGAAATTATAATTCCTCAGACTAAAATTAAAAATTTAGAAATACCGCACTGTGTTACGAACGTACGAAACCACAAGGCTACTTGTACTATTGTAAACCCATCTGAGTCCGACATAAACATTAATTTGGACAGTCCAATTTTCGCAGAAAAATTCCAAGACTACGTCTAGCAACCTAACAACCCCAATCTAAATTTTTTTCAGTACAGATAAAATTAAATTCGACATTTCAAAAATCAGGACAGATCACATGAACTGTCAAGAAAGATACGAAATTACCAAATTACTTAAGGAATATTCTGATTTATTTCACTTAGATGACGAACCCTTAACTTTCACTAGCAAGGTAAAACACCAAATTAGAACCAAAGACGAAATCCCTATTTACACAAAATCTTATAAATATCCGGAATATCATCGGGCCGAAGTTCAAAAACAGATTAATAAAATGTTAGAACAAAATATCATTAGGCCATCACACAGTCCATGGTCTTCACCGATCTGGATTGTACCCAAAAAATTAGACGCATCGGGACAGCAAAAATGGCGAATCGTGGTCGATTACCGAAAATTAAATGACAAAACGATAGGCGACAGATACCCACTACCAACCATTAACGACCTTTTAGACAAACTAGGCAGATGTCACTATTTCACGACCTTGGACTTAGCTTCGGGTTTCCACCAAATCGAAATGTACGAAAATGACATCGAAAAAACAGCTTTCAATACGGAAAACGGACATTACGAGTTCCTCCGTATGCCTTTTGGATTATTTAATGCCCCAGCAACCTTCCAACGTGTTATGGAATTTATCCTTAGAGGACTATTAAACGAAAAATGTCTCGTCTACCTAGACGACATTATTGTTTTTAGCACCAGTATTCAGGAACATGTTCAAAATTTAAAATCAGTTTTCGACAGATTAAGACAGGCGAATTTCAAAATTCAGCTTGATAAATCAGAATTTTTACAAAAGGAAGTCGCATACCTAGGGCACATTGTCACTCCCAATGGGGTAAAACCCAATCCTGATAAAATCATTGCCATACAAAAATTCCCGATTCCCAAAACAACCAAACAACTAAAAGGATTCCTTGGACTCCTTGGATACTATCGCAAATTCATTAAGGATTTTGCAAAAATTACTAAACCGCTCACAGAATGTCTGAAAAAGGATTACTGTATTGATATAAACGACCCCGAATATATCAAATGTTTTGAAAATTGTAAAAATTTGTTAACTAATGAACCGCTGTTACAATATCCGGATTTTTCTAAACCTTTCAGTATAACCACAGACGCAAGTAACTACGCTATAGGTGCAATACTCTCCCAAGGAAATATAGGCTCAGATCTCCCTATTGCTTACGCTAGCAGAACACTAAATTCTTCCGAGTTAAATTACAGCACAATCGAAAAAGAACTTTTGGCAATCGTGTATGCAGTTAAATATTTTAGATCGTATATTTTTGGCCGAACTTTTAACATAATAACAGATCATAAACCTTTAGAATGGCTTTTCTCGCTTAAAGAACCAAATTCAAAATTATTAAGATGGCGTTTAAAACTTGAGGAGTATAGTTACAAAATTATTTACAAAAAGGGAATACTAAACAAAAATGCCGACGCCCTCTCTCGCGTTCAAATTAACATGATTGAGACAATAGATCAAGATCAAGGTATATTTAAGTTCATGAAAGAATTCAATAAATCATTCGAAAAACCTCAAAATTCCAAAGAACCTGATCAACAATCTCTAATTGTTGAAATTGATGATAGCGAATCAGAAATAATTAATATAGACGACGACTCTGATGATCAAACGGTACATTCAAATCTCGAAAACCCAATTGTAGGTATACCTATTATTGATAGTCCAGTAAACTACGGGATGAATCAAGTAATAGTATCCGAAATCAACTTTGATCCACCTATCCCATCAATCACAAAACTATTTGACAAAAAGCAAAGAATTTCCCTACAAATATCAAAAAATAATTTTCAAAACGACATAATTAATTTTATTAAACAATACATAGTCCCTAAAGTAAAATACCATTTTTATTTCGAACACGACCCTTTGTATGAAACATTTAGTAGAACTATTCAAAAATATTTTAAAAATTCCGAGTAAAGTTTTGTAAAATGTACGGAAAAATTAATCGACATTGAAACAGAAGACGAAATTTTGGAAACAATTAGAAATTATCACGAAAGTAAAACTAATCACCGTGGTCTTGACGAAACTGAAAATAAAATCAAAATTAAATATTATTGGCCGAACCAGAGGAGATCTATCCAGACTTTCATAAACAATTGCGACATATGTCAAAAAACAAAATATGAAAGATCACCTCTAAAATTAAAATTCAATATTACACCCACTCCTACCAAACCTTTCCAAATATTGCATATAGATAGTATAAGCCTAGAAAAGGTAAAATTCCTGACTATTATTGATTCTTTTTCTAAATACGCCCAAGCATACAAACTTAATTCCGCCCAAGGCATCGAAATTGTAAACAATCTAGTTAAATTCTTTACACATCACGGAATACCTGAACAGATCGTATCAGATAACGGCCTAGAATTCAAAAATTCACTTGTTAAAGAACTCTTGCAAACCCACAAAATTGAAATCCATTTTATAAGTTCCCAATACCCCGAATCCAACGGTTTAATAAAAAGATTCCACTCCACCTTAATTGAACATATCAGGTTACTTAATAATCAAAAAGAATATAGTAAAGATACAATTGAAATAAAAATTAACTACGCACTACTTGCTTATAATAATTCGATACATTCAGCCACTAAATTAACACCGCAAGAAATAATATCAGGACATCTAAATACAGATTCACCTTTTAACATTGAAATAGATCAGAAATTAATAAACGACTATATCGAAAAACATAAAAACATTAAAATATTATACAACAAAATTAACGAAACTCTGGCTAAAAATAAAGAATTAAAAATCGGTCAAGTCAACGAAAATCGAAAAGAATTACCTGCTGAAATACCTGCTAATGTTTACGTAAAAAATAAACAGAAACAGAGTAAAACAAAAAATAAATTTAAAATAGAAAAAATTGAAACTATTAACCCTCAACTTAAAACCGCTAAAATAGAACCCACACACGGTAATACAGCAAATAAAATTCACCTTTCTAATATTAAACCGCCCCGGAAACAAACATATAATTTTAAAAAATTTCCAGGCTCATCAGCGGCAACCTCGCCACTGAAATAAAAGATGTCACCCATAACATCGGGATTCTTCCAATAAATCTTGGCCCAGCTAAATTACAAAAAACTCAACATACATTCGTACATTATTATAATTTAAAACCATTAATCATAGAAAATGCTTATTTAAACGAACAATATAAAAAACTTAAAATCGGATTAAACAATACAAAATTAAACGGAGAACTTGACAACTATGATAAAATAATAAAGTTTTTACAACAGTCTTTAAACGAAAAATTTAATAATATTAACGCCCAATCTAATAAAAGGACTAAACGAGGAATAATAAATGGACTTGGATCAATTATAAAGTCAATAACCGGAAATTTAGATGCTGAAGACGGTAAAACATATGATAAGATAATAAACCATATGCAAGGTAACATGAGAAGCCTGCAAGATCAGCTTGAAATGCAGTACACTGTTAACGAGAAAGTTATTCAAAATTTTAATTCAACTATTAAAGACGTTGAACATAATGCTTTACTTCTCAGATCAAAAATTATTCAACTTAACAATATTATTCAAAATAATATCCAACAACAAGATATATTGTTTACAAAAGATATTTTCAATCAACTTATAATTTTGTACAACTCCGTCCTGAATGTTTTGCAGGATGTCGAAAACTCGATCACATTTTGTAAGTTACAAACTCTGCATCCGAGTATTATAAAGACTACCGATTTATTTCATGAATTACAAAAAATTTCCAAATCTGTTATAAAAATTAACTGTAAATTAGAATCGGAACAAATAATTTATATTCTATCCATTCCAATAAATTTTAAAGAGAATTATGACCTTTATTACCTAAAATCAATTCCTACAACATACAAGTCAGAACATGTTACGATCGTTCCAAATACTAAATATTTACTTAAATTTGAAAACAAAATTACACCTCTAAGAGATATTTGCATGAAGAGCGTAATTTTCCAATGTCCAAATCACCTCAAAAGCAGATACAACGCCAGCTGTGAAAAAGAAATCCTGCTCCATAGTAACCCCGAACACTGCCAATATACAAGATTGAATATCGAGGACAACCAACTGTACTTCATTTTCGAAACCAATACCTAGGAGTATTTCCGAAGAAAGAAAAAATAATTTCAGATTGTGAAGGCCAAACCGAGACTCAAAATTTGAATGGCATCTTCCTTATCAAAAATAATAACTGCAAATTAACAATCAATAACGAGGAGATAAATTACAACGCAAGAAGTTATGGAACGCCACTAATTATCAATGGCATCCAATTCAAAATTAAAGAATAGAAATTGACGAATTTCACAGTCGATTTAAAAAACCTGAAATTAGAAGAAATTCAAAATATAAACATCAAAAGAATTCATTCAGATGCACTCCAGCCAAAGGTCCAAATTCAACCAAGTTTGTGGACAATCATCATTTACATTGTTGCAACAATCACCGCCGGGTTCCTGTTCGTTAGAAGCAGAAGATCCAGACAATCCAAAATCTCCGAGGAAGAAATGCAGGAAGGAAGTCCAACCAAAACACCGAGACTTCCGGAGGAAGCCTCATTCTAGGGGGGGAGGAATTACATGACCAATTCCAGCTGACACTACACAAAATACATTCACACACAGAAACACAACACTCAAATGTAATACAAGATCCACTAACAGATAAACACTTTTACACAGTATAAAATATGTCATATCATTGAACTCAGCAGTCAGTTATTTTCGTAGTCATATACATGTCAGTTGTCACTAGTTAATTTTACATGAAATATCATTTACTTGTATTGTGCTCTAAATAAATTGTTTTTAAAAACTGATTCAACGATTGAAGTTATATTTCTTATATATATATATATGTGATATAGATATATGTGAGGGGCACGCTAAATTTTGCTCCTTAATATTTGTATTAGAAATAATTATAACTTAACAATTTATTTAATACCGTATATCTACAGAATCGTAAAATTTTCGTTCATGTACTGAATTGTTCATTTGTGATTTAAAGTGTTGTTGTGAATAATAATCAACAAATAAACATTTTTAAAAATCAAATAAAACACATATTGTGAACAGTTTCAACTATAAACCAGTGCGTGCGAAAATAAACACGATTTTCCAAGTGCATTCAAAAAAATGTCTGATAAACGAAAGAAACCTGAAACCAAGAGCGGCTCGTCAACAACTAATTTTGAAGTTGAATCATCAAAATGTTCCTGTCAGCGAGAGATACGTGATATCAAGAAATACTTTGAAGAAATTAATAAAAAACTTGAACTGCTGTCTGATGTCAACATAATAGTAGCAGATTTAGAAAAAAACGTACAATTCATCTCCTCTCAATATGACTCAATTATTGCTATATCTGAGTCACAAAAATCTCATATTGATGAAATTACCAAAGAAGTCACGAATCTAAAACTTCTAAATGAAAAAACCAGAAAACAATCCAAGCGTTGACAGAAAAAATACACATCTCTGAACAATACTCCCGAAATAACAACCTGGAGATACACGGTGTTTCCGAAATACCAAATCAAGATTGCAAAGACTTGGTAATTAAATTTGCCGAGAAAATGCAACTTCCCATTAAAGAAGCTGATATTGATGTGGCGCATCGCCTAATGTCTAAACAAACAAATAGACCCCGTAACATAATTGCCCAATTTACACTGAGAACAAAAAGGGATATGTTTATAGAAAAGAAAAAGTTCTGCGTAACAGATAACACCTTTCCGGGTACTTCCATTGGATCAATGGTATATTTCAATGAAAACATGTCATCTCATTACAAAAATCTATACCATCTGGCGAAAATAGAAGCTAAAAAAGCGGGTTTCCAATTCATCTGGTTTAAGAATAACAAGCTTCTGGCAAGAAAGAATAACAGCAGTCGGATTCTACGTATCAATAGTGAAGAGGACATCAATAAGTATATTAAACCCATTTGCGAAGATACTGATAACATTGAGTAAGTTTATACTTCTCAGGTGCGCCTCTGTATTGTAATATTTATTTTTAATTTTTAAATGTTTTACAAATATGAAATTTGATCTTGAAGAAACAGAAATTAATACGAAAGTTATTAATAGTATAGATGAATTTAATATATTTTGTAACACTACTTATAAAAAAAATACTTTCAATATATTTCACACCAACATAAGAAGTTTAGACAAAAATATAGATGAGCTTAAGGTACTTCTGACGCAACTTAACACTACCTTTGATATAGTGATCTGCACTGAAACGCGATATATTGAATTTCCGGAATTATACAATATTGATAACTATGATATATATTTTAACGATAGTACATTCAACCAAAATGATGGTGTTGTAGTATACGTTAGTAACAAAATAAAGCATGTTGTTCATACGCACATTATTAATAATTTCCATTTCTTAAGAATTGAATGTAATATCAACAATGATATATACGCCATTACACCTGTTTATAAATCCCCTGCTTACAATAATGATGATTTTATTGAAAACTTAAATACATATCTCAAAACTTTCTGTGGTAAAAGAACAGAAATATTGTGCGGTGATATAAATATTGATATATTAAGTTTATCAAACAATTATAGTGATATAAAATTTAAATACTTGAATCTTTTGTCTTACTATGGTTTTATTTGTCATATTAATAAATATACAAGAAGTTTCAATGAAAGTAAGAGTTGTTTAGATCACTTTTTTATAAAAACCACTATAGGTATTGATAAAATTTCTCCAATTTTGTTTACTATTAGAATATTCGTATATTTTTTACTATGTAGTAAAATATGTAGCCAATTGTGCTATTTAATAAATATTATTATTATTATTATTATTATGGGGTTTGTCAGGTCTTGACAAGCGTCCTAATCTCAAACTTCAGCAACCTTTTGAGCCGCGTCATACTAGAGACTAGTGGAGCTAAATACACACGACTGCATCTCAAACCCTGGCGATATGCAGCCGCGGAAATTACGCTAGATCCAGTGCCCGCACAATGCGGAGTGACCCGAGCAGCACTGCTTTCTGCATCCTGCAGATCAAAGAGTTGGCAGAAGATCTACAGACGGGAATGGACTCGATTTCCCTTCGATAGGAGGCTTTCATGCCACCCAAAACACCAACTATCAGGACTACAAGCTTAACTTTATACCCGGGATACAGCTTTCTAAGCTCGGACAAGAGGTCCATATACTTGGACATCTTTTCCTCCTCCTTGAGAGAGATATTCTTCTCAGCTGGATTTGAGAATTCGATCACAAACATCTGTTTGGTCTCGATATCCAGGAGGGTTATGTCCGGCTTAGTGGCTGTCAGTAACCTCGAGGTGGGGAAGGAGTAATTCCAATAAATTCGGCACTTGGAATTTACCACCACCGATTCTATGTCAGAAGGGACGTACGGTATAACCGGTATTTGGTCAATACCATAGGCATGTCTAAGATGATAGTAGAGCACGCGGAGAGCAGCATTATGTCGAGACACGTAGCTCGACGCTACAAGAGATGGACAAGCAGACAGAATGTGCATTATCGTTTCAGAATGGTGGTGGCACAACTTACAGAGTGTAGACTCCGCTATTTGGAATATGCGGGCCCTGTATGCCAAAGTATTTATAACACCATCCTGACACGCAAACACAAAACCTTCTGTTTCCGATCTCAAACCAGCAGACTTAAGAAACGAGAACGTGAGTTCGGTGGACAACTCTAGACTTTTAATATGTTTGAAGAACACAGAGTGCATATTTTTACTCATGTGTTCTTTTGTCAACATGTCTGTCTCGCCTCGTTTCACCGAACCGGTAACTCTGTTGTACTCCTCCCGAGAGAGTTGTACTCCAGCGTTTTCCCTGATGGGACTCAAGTCTGCCAGGTTAAATCTCGTTGCTGCTCTTCGCGCTGCCTGGTAAAGAAACGCCCCTTTGCCACTAAATTCGTGCTCACTAACGAATTTTAATAGGTGGTCCTGACTTCTGAGGATACTGTTAGATGTAACCAGGACGAGTCGATCGAGCAAACACTCCAGATTTAGTAATCCCCGACCCCCATTTTTACGAGGGAGGTAAATGCGCTGCACAGAAGATTTCGGGTGAAGACTTCGGTTGATGTTCATGATCTTTCTGGTTTTTCTGTCGAGATCATCAACATTCCATTTCATTACACAAAAAGTGTATGAAATTAATGGGACAGCAAGCATGTTTGTGGCAGCGATCTTGTTCTTGCCAGACAGACAGGATCTCCATATCTGCCTAAGTCGTGCCATATACTTGCTGCGAAGGGCCTGCTTAATAAGAGTGGCATCTTGGACACCTCTCTCACTGATGCCTAAAAATGTGTAAGACCCTTCTGCATTAAGATGTCTTATAATGCTCCCATCAACCAATTGAACGTCTTCACCGTTGTCTAAACCTTTTCCTCTGTAGATATGAAAAACAGCGCATTTTTCCAACCCGAATTGCATACCTATCGCGGCAGTGTACTCAGCAACAGCATCTAAGGCAGCCTGAAGGTTCCTCTCGTTCGAGGCGTAGAGCTTCAAATCATCCATGTAAAAGAGATGGGTAATTTTGTGCTTACGCCTCGACGGGGGACCCGCCATGTAGCCACTGCCGCGTCTGAGCTCGATCGATAGGGGAAGAAGTGAAATGCAAAATAGAAGCGGGCTTAGGGAATCTCCCTGGAAAATGCCACGCTTGACATGTATCCACCCTGTCGAGACTGTGGTTGATCCGCTTGGAACAATAAATTGTGTCTTCCAGAGGGACATAAGTTGTCCAATGCATCTCTCTACCTCCGGGTGAACTCGTAACATTCGTAACAATGTTAGCATGAGAGCATGTGACGTAGTGTCATATGCTTTTGCGTAGTCCACCCAAGCCATTGACAGGTTGCGTTTGAAATACGCCGCGTCATGACAGATGGACCGGTCGATAATAAGATTTTCTTTGCAACCTGCTTGGCCCCTCTTCGATCCCCTCTGTTCGTAGATGTCTGACCAAACAGAGGCGATGGAGCTCAGTACCCGCTCGTTTAATACGCTGGTAAAGTTATTATTATTATAATTATTATTATTATAATTTTTAAATCTTAAATAACGGACCACGATCCAACGCTAGTTTTGTTGATATAGATTTATATCTTAATAAATTTATAATTACAATTAAAGAAGGTATAGAAAATTCTACTACATATATCCACCAAAATAGTAAAACTCGTAGACGATCTCCTTGGATTACCAAAGGTTTAATAAAATCTATAAACATTAGGGACAAATTATATTCTGCAACAAAACTCATTACAGAAAACAAATCCCTATCCTAGTGAAAAAAGCAAAAAAAAAATATTTAATTAAGAAAATTAACAATGATGCTAAACCTCAGAATTTATGGAACTCAGTGAAAGAATATTTTAACATAAAAACTAAACATACAACTAATATAAAAAATATAAAAGTTAATGGGAAATTAATTTCAGATACCAAGGAGGTAACTACCGAGTTTAATAAATATTTTACTACTATTGGAGAAGAATTATCTAAAAATATGACACAAAATGCTAAACTTAAAGAAATTATCGAAATAATCATACTTTATTTTTAACTCCAGTTGAAGAAATTGAATTATTTGAAATTATTCATAGTTTAACAAATAATAAAGCTTGTGGAGCCGATAAAATTAGTCTAAAAGTAATTAAAACTATTGCACAACACGTTCTACCTACTTTATGTGACATACTGAACCTTTGCCTTTGCAAGGGTTACTTCCCAAAAGCTTTTAAGGAATCAGTTATTACCCCTATTTATAAAAATGGAGACAGAGAACTCATTAATAATTACAGACCTATCTCAGTCATTAGTAACTTTAGTAAAATATTTGAGAAAATAATATCCAAAAGATTATTCTCATTCATTAATGGAAATTCAATTCTATCTGATAATCAGTTTGGTTTCCGTCCTAAAAAATCGACTAATGATGCAATTATTATGTTAACTGATAACATTTACGAAGCCTTAGATAACTCTTCTCCATGCATAACCATCTTTCTAGACTAAGCTAAAGCCTTTGACACGGTCGATCATGAGTTACTTTTACATAAATTAGAGTTATATGGAATAAGGGGTACAGCACTTACATTGATAAAAAGTTATTTCTCTGATAGAAAACAAAAGACAAAGCTAATAAATCAGACTAGTTCTAATATGGCATTTAAAGCAGGTGTTCCCCAAGGGACGGTGCTTGGCCCCTTATTCTTCATCCTTTATGTTAACAGTTTATTTCAACTTAAATTCCACTCCAAAATTATTTCATACGCAGATGATACTGCTTTGTTTATTAAAGGTAACTCATGGGAGGAAGTCAGAAAGCTAGCTATGGAAGATATGAAAATCTTAAAGGAATGGTTGATTATAAATAAACTGACATTAAATGTACACAAATCTCACTTTATATCCTTTTCTTGTAACAGAAATAGTCAACCAAACTTTAACTCGATTACTATCCATCACAGTCAATGTAACCAAAACACTACATGTAACTGGGTCATTCCATGTCAAGTGGTCTGATTTCAGAGAACTGCCCTGCTCGACCATCACGGATTTCGATGAAATTTTGTATGGACATTCACACATGTCCCCAACGAACATTGGTAAAGTTTTACGTTCATCCATGCAATACTTGCTGAGATTTAGTAATTTGTTTGACCCCCTTCTATGGTATGACTCCGAGATTTCGGCAAATTTGAGACACAGTATCTCTGCCAATATTTTGTTGAGAGAAACAAAACTTTGCCAACTTTTTGCGCTCTATTAAACAAAATAATAAACAAATCTTCATGAGCGATTCCCGTGAAGAAAATTTGGATCAAACTTGGCCTAAAAAATTTGCAACTCGAAAAAATTTTAAAGTTTGGCTTTTTATACCACTGAAAGTAAAGGTACGATAAACGTGAAATTTTGCACATAATAACTTATCAATACAAGGTTAACGAATATAAAATTTCACACTCCTAATATTTTTCATTAGTTCAGGAATTGAGTGTAAAGTTGATGATTTTTATGAAAATGCTAAAAACGGTATATTTAGCCCACTTTTACAAAAATATACCTTCTGGAAACTGTTTTAAATTATTTTCACTAGAAAGAGCATGTTTTAATCCCTCTAAAAAGTATTATTGGTTTTTCATCCCTGGTATATAAGGCCTTAGAAATAGGGACAAATTTGAGAACGTTTCTATCATGTGCTGCTATCGCAATATCGCATGCATTCCATTATTTTTCATCTTGTTTGTTTTATACAGGCATTATAAGTACCTAAATTGCTTTGATCCATGGTGACATTGTCACTACCAGTTCAGAAACTTGAACCAGTAACCCCATCGCCATAGGGTTCACGCCCGATAGCCGTGCAATACCAGCCACGGGTTTCTTGGTTGAGGATCCCAAGCCTCTAGTTTGGTTTCCTCGTTAAGGTTCCAAAGCCTTGTGTGGGTATCTGTCCGGTTCCCAAGCCAATGATTGGGCAGCTTATTCTAGGTTCCTAAGCCTGAAGTGGGTATCTTACATGGTTCCCAAGCCGAAGTCCATGATGTTTGTATGAATTGCCAAATACCAACTATTGCTTATTTATTATTGAATTTAGTAGCCACTTTCTTCAGTGTCACTTCTTGGAATTGATACTGTCGGCCTGGTGACATAACTGATGGTGCTGGAAGGCCACAAATAAGGTGTTGTGCTGGAACCCAACAAATATCTTTTCTTTCGGGCCAATAAAATGAATGAGCCGGGCCTCGCAGATGCATAAATTTTACCAAAGCATTATTGTCTTAAATGCAGGCAACATAACAACCGGGAAATAGTTCAGCTAATTTTAAATTAGGATCGACAGAATTGGAAAGTTTGGCCACAAAGTTAACTGTGTCATTTGAAACTTTGCTGACAGAAATCGAATTCAAATCAACTGGCACAAACTTGTGATGATCTCTTGTGCTATTGTGGTGCTAGCTTTCCATCTTTCTTCTTGCAGCATCCTGTTTTCTTGAATTTCTTCAGTCGGGACAATTCGGGACTTTCCCGGCCAATTTGGGACGTTTGGTCACCGAGCGCCGCTTCTAACAGTACAGAATTCTATACCCAAAACATGCTGACGCGTGACAGCACTAACAAAATATTTACAGAATGTCATCCGTGTAGAACCACCGCTAGCAGACTAACAGATTCATATAGCGTACAAAAATTAATTGTACACTTTAAACTTCAGCAAGAATGAAAGGAAAGTGACACAATGTAAAAAAATGCATATTGAAGTATATGACGTTTCGATAGCAATATCCTCAACTTTATCCCTATTTCTAAGGCCTTATATACCAGGGATGAAAAACCAATACTACTTTTTTAGGTGGTTTAAAACATGCTATTTCTAATGAAAATAATTTAAAACAGTTTCCAGAAGGAATATTTTTGTAAAAGTGGGCTAAATATACCCTGTTTTTAGCATTTTCACAAAAATCATCAACTTTACACTCAAAGATATTTGTTGGGTTCCAGCACAATACCTTATTTGTGGCCTTCCAGCACCATCAGTTATATCACCAGGCCGACAGTATCAATTCCAAGAAGTGACACTGAAGACAGTGGCTACTAAATTCAATAATAAATAAGCAATAGTTGGTATTTGGCAATTCATACAAACATCATGGACTTCGGCTTGGGAACCATGTAAGATACCCACTTCAGGCTTAGGAACCTAGAATAAGCTGCCCAATCATTGGTTTGGGAACCGGACAGATACCCAAACAAGGCTTTGGAACCTTAACGAAGAAACCAAACTAGAGGCTTGGGATCCTCAACCAAGAAACCCACCCGTGGCTGGTATTGCACGGCTATCGGGCGTGAACCCTATGGCGATGGGGTTACTGGTTCAAGTTTCTGAACTGGTAGTGACAATGTCACCATGGATCAAAGCAATTTAGGTACTTATAATGCCTGTATAAAACAAACAAGATGAAAAATAATGGAATGCATGCGATATTGCGATAGCAGCATGTGATAGAAACGTTCTCAACTTTGTCCCTATTTCTAAGGCCTTATATACCAGGGATGAAAAACCAATTCTACTTTTTTAGGGGGATTAAAACATGCTCTTTCTAATGAAAATAATTTAAAACAGTTTCCAGAAGGTATATTTTTGTAAAAGTGGGCTAAATATACCCTGTTTTTAGCATTTTCACAAAAATCATCAACTTTACACTCAATTCCTGAACTAATGAAAAATATTAGGAGTGTGAAATTTTATATTCGTTAACCTTGTATTGATAAGTTATTATGTGCAAAATTTCCCGTTTATCGTACCTTTACTTTCAGAGGTATAAAAAGTAAAATTTTAAAATTTTTTCGAGTTGCAAATTTTTTAGGCCAAGTTTCATCCAAATTTTCTTCACGCGAATCGCTCATGAAGATTTGTTTATTATTTTGTTTAATAGAGCGCAAAAAGTTGTATAAGTTGGCAAAGTTTTGTTTCTCTTAACAATATATTGCCAGAGATACTGTGTCTCAAAGTTGCCGAAATCTCGGAGTCATACAATAGAAGGCTGCGGAACGCTTACGGACCATGGGGTCAAATAAATTACTAAATATCAGCAAGTATTGCATGGATGAACGTAAAACTTTACCAATGTTCGTTGAGGACATATGTGAATGTCCATACAAAATTTCATCAAGATCCGTGATGGTCGAGCAGGGACCACTAGACCACTTGATATGGAATGACCCACCTGTGACAAATTAACAAAAAAAGAATCCATTAAATATTTGGGTGTTACAATTGATGGTTTTTTACGATGGAATCATCATATAGACAATGTTTGTAAAATCCTCCGAAAATCTATTTATATTTTTAAAAAATTAAGAGTAGTTCTACCACTACCTAAATTGAAATTTTTTTACCACAGTTTAGTTCAATCTACATTACAGTATGCCTTATTAAGTTGGGGTGGAACGACTAATAATTATATGGGTAATGTTCAAATAATACAAAAATCCATATTAAAAATTATGACCCACAAACATAGATGTTATTCTTCAGACCGTATTTTTTCTGATACACAGATACTCACAACTAATCAGTTGTATATCATGGCAATAACACACCATCTTGTTAAACACCCAAATATTATTACTTTCCCTAGCCATGATTATTCAACTAGATCAAATCATAATCAATTAGCAATGCCTAGTAAACACAAGAAACATAAGGCAGAATGTTATTATTCATACTTGTCACATCGTATCTACAATAAGTTCCTCACTTATCTAAAGGGACATAATTTAATTATGACTGCCGTGAATAGTAAGCGAATTATTAAAAAATAGATTTATTCATTGACAAATTGTGAAATTGAAAATATTTTTCAATAATAAATTTATAACTTTCGTTTGAACTTGTAATTTTATAGTATTAATTATTTTAAATTATTTTCTCTTTTTAAAGACATGTCAAAATTTAGTAAGTTTATTATTATTATTATTATTATTATTTTGTAATGTTATTTTTCATACCACTCTACACTATATAAATATATTTTGTTACCACACGCTGAACCCTCAGGTTCTTTGTGGGTCTTGCTCTTCCTAGGGCTATGTTGTTATTGTTATAATAAGTTAAGATCTTATACATAAATATTATGTTTTGTATATGTATTCTGCTTAGTAATAATAATAAATAAATAAAAAAAATAATATATATATATATATATATATATATATATATATATATATATATATATATATATAAAATCTTTAAAAATAATTTGCCAAAAAATAATGATAGAGAAGAAATAATGATAGAGAAAAAAGGCTCCTGACTACTCCTTCAGTGCACTGAAATCACCCAACAGGTATTCATCAAAACTATAATATGCTTTGTTCTTCAAATAATCTTTTATCTTTGAGGCAAAGTTATTATTTGATAACCTCTTAATCCCACTTGGTAGCACATTATAAAATTTAATAGCAAAATAGTTTAATGAATACCTTGTTTTGGATAGTCTTACGTAATTAGGTCGTATTAAGTCTTTGCCCCTTGTGTTATAATTATGAACATCTTTTTGAAGATGGGTGTCCTTTGAATTAAAATGTACGTGAGTCAAACAATAATATATATATATAGTAAAATAAAACTTCTCAATCGGTCGTCAAATTGTAAAATATATTAGTCATTTAATAAGAGACGTTGCGACTACTCAAGCGTAGTCATCTTCAGTCTACAATAAAATAATACAAAATAAAAATATAAATAATACAAAAAATGTTAAAATATAGTAAAAAACAATTAAAATAAAAAACAAAATTCAGAAGTAATGTACTAAAATAAAAAATTAAGTTAGCTTACCAACGAGGTGTGAAGGAGGTTCACACATGTCTAAACTGAGAAAAACATAGTCCGGTAGGAATGGAAACGTATCAAAGGTAGGAACATGCGCATAAATCAAAAACTAGACTTTGAAAAAGTCAGTCAGTGACGTATAACATGTACTAAGATTTTGTGTGTCGCTACGTTTGTTGACATTATTATGGAAAGTACTTTGAATATGTAGCATTTCCGAGATAAGCCTTTTCCCACTATGTTTCTCAATGTCTAATATTTGCACCTGATTGTAGTCAAATTTATGGTTGCTTTTGTTGGCATGAATAGCCAACCCGGTGCTTTGTGGCTTAAGTCTGGTGTCGCTTTTATGTTGAGTGAGCCTACATTTAAGCGCTTGACTAGTGGTGCCAACATAAATCTTGCTACAATCAGTGCAGGGTATTGAATATACGACATTGGCTTTTGATGTTTTCTCAATCTTTGATTTTAAATTAGTGAAGTTTTTCCTGTTTTTGTTAGTAGTGGAGTAAGCAACTTTGAGGTTATGTTTACTCAAAATTTTGCTGTAACCTTGTGATGATTTATTCACGTATGGAACAGAAACATAACTTAGGCTTTCATCATTCTTTTGTCGTTGAGAGCCATTATAGATGAAATTAATGCGATTTTTGATGCATTTATTGATCAGACCTACAGAATAGTCATTGCGTATGAAGGCGTCTTTTATTTTACGCAAATTTTCTGGTCTAAATTCTGGGTTTGCAAGTTTAATTGCATGATCAATGGTCAAATGATCAAATTCTAAATAATTAAAAATGTTGAAAATTCCATTAACGACAAAGATGCACACTCGGAAGAACTACGTACGGACGTTGTCAATTTTACAAAAAAGCTCATAACATCTAGAGCTGACAATATCACCGCTCAACATAAGTATTTAGAAAAACTAAATAAAAGTACACAACGTTACTTAAAAGAACACCCTGAGATAATTGTCACGGACGCAGACAAAGGCTGTGTAACTGTTATACAGGATAGAGCAGACTACGCACGAAAAACAGCAGAAGTACTTAATGACGAAAATGTGTACACGAAATTACGGACCGATCCTACCAACAAGTTGATGCGACAGAATAACAACAATGTAAAAGATTGGTTCTTGAAAGGAATTATAGACCGTTCTACGAAGGCCTTTCTTACCATCAACAATGCGGTACCACCAAGAATTTATTTCTTACCGAAAATTCACAAAATTGATGTACCTTATCGACCAATAGTGTCCACTAATGAGTCACCCACTTACAAATTATCTAAGTGGTGCTCACAGATCGTATCCAAGATCGTTGGTAACAAAGAGAGCAACGTAAGGAACTCCTTTGATTTCGTCAATATAATCAGAGGAATAAAGGTTCCACCAGGACACTCCATTTTGTCTCTAGACGTGATTTCTCTATATACCAACGTTCCGGTAGATCTGGCACTTAACATTATTAGTAATAAGTGGGAAGACATCGCCGAACACCATCATGAATTAGATAAGAATGAATTCTTGACGGGAGTAGAATTTTGTTTGAAGAATACATACTTCAAGTTTGAGAAAGACACGTACAAACAAACACAGGGATGTGCCATGGGAAGTCCGATCTCTAGCACTATAGCTAATCTAGTTATGGAAGACCTTGAGTCCAAATGTCTAGCCAAACTTAGTGTTAAGCCCGGCTTCTACTTCCGGTATGTCGATGATCTAATTTTGACATATCCTGAGAACAAGATCGACGAGTTATTAAGGATCTTCAACGGTTACCATGAAAACCTTAAGTTCACGTATGAATTGGAGGATAATGGTGAGATATCATTCTTGGACACCAAAATAATACGAGAAAAGAATGGTCCTAATATCAAAACAAACTGGTATCAAAAGGCAACCCACAGTTTCAGATACATCAACTTCTACTCGAACCATCCAATGAGCCAAAAAATTAATGTTATTAATAATGCCATTGATCATGCAATTAAACTTGCAAACCCAGAATTTAGACCAGAAAATTTGCGTAAAATAAAAGACGCCTTCATACGCAATGACTATTCTGTAGGTCTGATCAATAAATGCATCAAAAATCGCATTAATTTCATCTATAATGGCTCTCAACGACAAAAGAATGATGAAAGCCTAAGTTATGTTTCTGTTCCATACGTGAATAAATCATCACAAGGTTACAGCAAAATTTTGAGTAAACATAACCTCAAAGTTGCTTACTCCACTACTAACAAAAACAGGAAAAACTTCACTAATTTAAAATCAAAGATTGAGAAAACATCAAAAGCCAATGTCGTATATTCAATACCCTGCACTGATTGTAGCAAGATTTATGTTGGCACCACTAGTCAAGCGCTTAAATGTAGGCTCACTCAACATAAAAGCGACACCAGACTTAAGCCACAAAGCACCGGGTTGGCTATTCATGCCAACAAAAGCAACCATAAATTTGACTACAATCAGGTGCAAATATTAGACATTGAGAAACATAGTGGGAAAAGGCTTATCTCGGAAATGCTACATATTCAAAGTACTTTCCATAATAATGTCAACAAACGTAGCGACACACAAAATCTTAGTACATGTTATACGTCACTGACTGACTTTTTCAAAGTCTAGTTTTTGATTTATGAATATTCTAACAACACGACGCTGCAATCCAAAAATTCTGGTCGCATGTGACGAATGGCCCCACACCAATAATGCGTACGTAACGTGCGACTGGAATAACGAGTAATACGCAAATAGAAGAACATCTTGAGTGACTTTCAGTTTAAGATTTCTAATGCAAAAAATTGCCTTGCATAAACTTGTGGATTTCACCTGCACATGTTTCTCCCAGCTGATATTTGCGCCTATTGTAACTCCTAAGAACTTTACCGGGTTGTTAATATCGTCGCATGAAATCCTTAGTGAGAAGAGCATATTTTGCGTTTTAGTTTCATTAATCGCCAGTTTATTAGCTCTAAACCATTCAGTACTAAATTCAGTCATAATTCTATTACAATCCACTAATTGTTCATAGTTAGGACTTATATTTAAAAATGTAGTATCATCCGCATACAAGATAATCTTGGCATTTTACATGTACATCGGAAGATCATTCATATAAATTATAAATAGTAACGGATCAAGAATAGAACCTTGCGGTACTCCAGATTTTATCAATAGCTCTTCAGATTTTTTGCCATTAAGAGTGTTACACTGTCAGGGCTAATGTTATATTGACTCAGTTTTTTGATTAAAATATCATGTGAGACACAGTCAAATGCTTTTGACAGATCTAAAAAAGTTGCCATACAATGAGACCTTTTTTCTAGAGTTAGTGTTATGAAGTCAATGAAATCTAGAATAGCATGACTTGTAGATCTGCCAGCCCTAAAGCCAAATTGACTGCTATTTAATAAGTTATTCTTATCAAAATGGTCAAGTAACTGCCACAATAAAAAAAATTCAAATTTTTTTGAGAAAATAGGGGTTAAAGATATAGGGCTGAAGTTATTTAAGTCATCTTTACTTTTGCCTTTAAAAACCGTCCCTTTATGGTCTAAAAATGAGTTTATCACCTCAAATATATCATCAGTATTATTCGTATCATTTGAAAATATATTATCGAGACAATTGTTTCCTCTATTTTTTAATTATATTTAATGTATATATATTTAATTTAATTATATTCATGTGAAAATTTATTTTCTATGTATGACTTTCACATGTCCCAAGAAAATAAATCGTTGTTCGCTTAGTTATGTTTCCTAGTATAACAGTTCCTTTTCAATATAACTGACTTATAATTTTGCCAAATAAAATAAAGTTTACTTTTCGCCAATACCAATAGAATGTAAAACTGTTAAATCTTATATGAACAAATTTTAGTATAAAATCTGTATTTTAAAGCATTAAAACTATAAAGCTGAACACAAAAAAATTAAAGTCGTCCAGATGAAAAGTGATTTTCAATGGCCTGTTTTCTGAACATTTCATTAGTAAACGGCATCCCTTAAAAGTATAAGGATAGAGCCATAAATAATAAATATTAAATAATACTCAACGCCCAGATGGTATATAAAGGTCTTTGGGCGGTTGGGAATATTATTATTAGATCATGCATACGACACAATATCTAACAAATATTGGCGTCAGTTACTCTCTCTACACCGTATGTCCTTTTTCGACTTGCAGCATAGAACTTTCCCATGTTATTTTTTCCATTGCATATTCTATCTCTACTATGATTTTTAGACAAAAACTTTATTAAGAAAAATTGTTCAGTATTTTAGTCCCACATTGTGCCAAATTTTGAATAAAAAAAATCACAGTTTGTTTGAAAAAGGTACGCAATATTTTTTGTACTTACTTTTATATATGTTATTTAAAAATAACAGTTGCCATGAAAATAGTTAATTGTTGAAATTGTAGGTGAAGATGAAATTTGGTTTCAATATGACGGTTGTTCAGCGCATTATGGTACCGAAGTAAAAGGATATTTAAATTTTACGTTTCCAAATAAGTGGATTGAAAGAGGTGGTCAAATACTTTGTCCACTAAGGTCACCAGATTTAAATCCATGTGCTGTTTTTTTGTGGCCCTTCATAAAAAATAAAATGTGTAATTTCAATAACATCCATAGACGATTTAAAGCAAAAAATAATTTAATAGTTAATAATTTGTAGTTACATTCATGCGCGGACTATTGCAAATATAAACAGAAATTTCTACAATAGATTAGGTTTTTGTTTAGCTAATAATGGATATTTATTTGAAAATTTAATTTAGATGTAATCTTATTTTATTTTGTAAATTTATGTTAAACCTTGTTTGACGTTCATTTTCATTTGTGCATGGCAATTGTTATTTTCAGATATAAGTACAAAAAATATTGTGTGCCGTTTTTCAAACAAATTGTGGATTTTTTTATTCAAAATATAAATAAAGTTTTTGTCTACAACTTATAGTAGAGATATTATAATATGCAATGGAAAATTTAACATGGGAAGCTCTATGTTGCAAGTCGAAAAAGGACATACGGTATATCGCCGCCTTACACTTGGCGATAGAAGGAGATAACAGATTTTATGAGTTTTATGTAATATTTTTGTATTTTTTAGCAAAAGTAACCCGACTTAAATTAAGTACAGATTATTAATGCCAGTTTGTTACTTGTTTTTATTTTTTACGATGAATGAAATCTCTCTCTCTCTCCTCTCTCTCTCTCTCTCTCTCTCTCTCTCTCTCTCTCTCTCTCTCTCTCTCTCTCTCTCTCTCTCTCTCTCTCTCTCTCTCTCTCTCTCTCTCTCTCTCTCTCTCTCTCTCTCTCTCTCTCTCTCTCTCTCTCTCTCTCTCTCTCTCTCTCTCTCTCTCTCTCTCTCTCTCTCTCTCTCTCTCTCTCTAATTTTACTTAATTTTTATTTAAAAACCATCACTACTGTGGTGAGTAGTGCCTAAAACAAATATATCGTCAACAATTTATGATATACAATGACTCAATATATAGTATGCATTGGCAGCACCATTTGCTGTTGTATTGCGGTTACTTTCGGAGCTGCAGTCGGTTGCAGTTAATAGTTTGCGAAGTGGGCACTTGACTACAGATATTTTGGAATTTTTAATATTTCATTATTTTTTATTGTGTTGTGGGCATGCAAAAAAAAAATGCAATTCAATTTTTTTTTTTATATGAAATTAATCTTATAATAAATTCACGAACAGATGATGGATATAATAAATGCAGAAATAAGAATGTAGGATATCTCAAGAATTTTTTTGAAGTTTCGGGGCACAAGTTATCAAAATGTATGTATTTTAGTATTGCAGAGAACCAATTTACGGGGGTGGGGGGTTGAAGCTACGCCACTGGCTGCAGAACCTCCATTAGAGGTTTCCACGAGCCGCCACTGGTATATATGAGTTGTTACGTTAAATTTTATGTTTTATATTTTTTACTAGCTGACGAGCTCGTACCTCGTACGATTTTTGTTATATATTTCTGCTGCAACGTAAATGATGAGTGAGATACAGGGCCAGATCTAGGGTGTGGCAAGCTAGACAAGCAGGGTTGGCAAGAGCGCACGAAAAAATTGAGGCGCAAAAATCACGCCTCCTTTTTTTTGGTTATCACTGCGATTCGTCTTAATTTTCTATTTAGTTAAGGATGGGGGCGCAAGACTGACACTTTGCCTCGGGCGCAGATATACCTTTGCCCGGCTTTGGTGAGATAGTTCAATTTCAAGAAGATCAAAGATCATATATTTTGATGTTAAATAAATAATAAGCTAGATACTTCGTTTATGGGTGGCACTACCCATAGTTTCTCGGATATATATTTTATTTAAAAGTACATTGAACAGAAAAGAAATGGTTCCTCAATCTAAAATAATTTTCTCAAATAAATTTTTGATGTAAAATAAATAATAATTACAATATTTCAAGATTTTAGTTAAAGGGTGAAAATCTCAAATATTCATTCAATCTAAAAAATGCATAGAACAAAAAATATATGTTTTTTTATTATAGACAATTTTTGTTTTAAATCAATAATAAGGGAGATATTTTAATGTTTTAGAAAATAGTTTTAACCCTAATACTCTCCCTCAGAAAACAAATTTTGAGATGCCATATAGCACATGTTCGAACAGTGGTTTTACTCTAGCATCGTACCAAATTACGTGAGAATATGTCCAGCCATTTTTGTGTGAATCTCGGACAAACAGACTGACGGACAGATAGACAGAGAGGCACCAACTGCAAAATGTTCTAGGGATATTTGTTGTAGTATTTGATGATGTTGGAAAAGGAATATTTGTTATTTTATAAAGATTTTGCAAATGGTGTATAGATAGGATCGTCGCGTGTGTGACAGGCGCCCGTATGCGGGCATTCTTGAGACCGTCCTTTGCTAGAGTCGAGCCCAAATGCCGCAGGTGTTGATGAAAGTTTGCACTCCTGCGTGATTTGGATTCGATTCTAGTGAGGGGCGGTGTTGTGAATGTTTTCACATGGATGGTTAATTATTAGTGAGGTTTATGGGGTAACAAATGAACAGTCTTTCCTTGATTTTATTGGATATTTCACTGAATATCCTTGTTTTAATAAGTGTATTTTGCTATAATGTCACCCTAGTATTGGTTTGTTCTAAGTACAGTTTTCAGTAATACGAGAAAATGGGATTTTAATGTTAGAAGTGACATTCAGATCAATTCTGAAAAAAATTACTGTGTAGTAACGTTACTACAAGATAAAATATTATAAAAAGTATAATGACTTTCATTCATGATAGTAACTGACCTTGCTCATAGTGACAAATTTAGTTACTATTATCATAGTAACTGAGTTACATAATTAGTCTGATTGTATATTATATCACATTCAGACAATTTTTTTTACCATAAAATGGTAAAATCATTTTAACTTTAAAGTATGACTATTTTTTTTAACAAATAATTAATGTAAGGGACTTAATTAAGAAATTTTAAATTGGAGATAGAACAATTGATAAAGCAATAAAATCAATATTAAAATAAAAACATGTTTTATTAATTCATATATTATATATAATTATTGTATATTGGATTTTCAATTATTTACACAAGAACTAATATTTTTAAAATAAAGAAAACCAAATATTCATAGTACTTTTATTAATTTAATTAATTAATAAATTAATTAATTAGAAACTAAAACAAAATATATATTCAGAAGAATGACAAAACTATTTTGATATAATATTCTTGATCTACCGATGGCATATAGGGTAACATTTTTGGGTTTAGTTTGGGAACATCTAAGGCAGAGTTTCCCAAACTAAGTAGGATAACAAGCCCTTATAAATTAAATTACACGGCAACATAATACTTTATAGGTAAAAATGAGTACTAGTATTATAAAAAAAGCAAGAATGAATGGTTTCCAAATACAATGGAATGTCAAAATGAGGCTCGTTTCTATTTATGATCGTTTTTAAAAATATTGCTCGGACTCTCGATGACGTTGAAATGAAAGTTTCAAAAAAATTTAAGTTCGAGTAAATTCCGATAGAGGCGCTACATGCGTAAAGTGTATATCAAACTTTCACGTTACCAGCGATTGGACGTCCAGAAGAACGGCAACGTTGCATCTTGTTTTCTATACGTACTTTACAAGTAGCGATGCTTAAATGCTGAACAGCATCGCCACATTATTATATTCCACAAAGTTTTTGAGGTGTGCCAACAAATATTTGGTAAATATTTATTATTGTGCATACATAAATATTACATTACAATACATTATAATACAATTTATATATAATATGTATTAAACAATATAACATTTGGATTATTAATATGAACTAAAATCAAAATACAAAACTAAAATTTTAAATTAGCTTTTAGGTACAATTAATTTTTATTCACCTCCCCCAGGCTTTTTTTGGTAACCACTGGATCTAGAAGGGTAGGCATGTATAGATTATTATTAGTAGAACATACACTATCTGTTGTAGATATTTCGATTGGGAGTAAACGGTTTTGGGGAGAGAAGTACAAATTGAAACAAATTTAATAACATTTGATAGTGTTTTTAAATAGAAACAATTTTTATAGACAAACATCTACTTTTTACCGATCGCCCCATATGCAAGGGAAGTATTGTCATAATACCGATTTTGACATTTCGAGATTTCGAAGGATCTCCATGATTTGTGGTTTCCACATAACATTTTGACTATTTTAGCATGATGTCTGTCGGTTCGTGAACACGTGTAGAGCGAATTTGGCTATACGGATTTTTATGAAACTTCATATTTAGCTTTTCATTTCATTAGCTTTTGGTAAAGTTTACTCGTGTTTTTTTCAATTTTTCATCTTTTTAAATAATAACTTCTCTATTAGAAAGTATTTTGTTTAAGAACTTGTAAAGGCGGTCGGTTCTGTGGTGACCAAAACTGACTTTTTTAAATTATCATTAGTTGGGTAAAATAAAAATAGGTATCTACACTATTCAAGTTATTATCATTTAAAATCCTAACCACTTGGACCATTCGCCCCGAATTTCCATTTCCATTTAAAATTTAAATCTAATTAAACTCGCCTATTTCCGGATTTACCAGTTTCAAAAATATTGCCAGAAAATAATCAACCTCCTAGATCAAGTTGTTGTCAAAAAAGGGCCTGCTACGGCAGTCAAGATATGCTCTGTACATGCTGTGACATTACATGTAGGTACGTACAAGGTGTATCAGACCACCCTAGGTTATTATACTCTGAGGTGCAAGTAGCTCAAGATTAAGGAAGTGAAAGTGTTTAAATCAAAATAGAAGGCACTTTGAACACTTGTAACTAAAAATATTTCACTTTCAAGTAGTTGAACTGAAAAAATAATCTATATATATAAAAGGCAGTGTCCTGACTGACTGACTCATCACCGTCCAGCCCGAACCCCTGGGCCTAGAAACTTGAAATTTGGCGAGTATATTCCCTCCATGACGTAAGCACCCACTAAGAAGGGATTTTTCGAAATTCCACTCCTAAGGGATGAAAAGGGGTGAAATGTGATGTCACGAATTCCTTAATACCTCTTAGCGCCGATGGGATATCAACTTAGTTTTTGCTTACAAGTATTACCCATACAAATGCCGAAAAAGTCATTTCGGGATTTTGCCCTAATCAACCCCTAAAGGGGTGAACCTACAATCGGGGTGGATTATACATCCCGTTGCATTTCCTGTGTTCGTTTAGTTGCAAGATTACTTTTTGGCACATAGGTGTCTTTTTAAAATATCTCGAAACGGTATTGACAGTTTTTTGAAATTTTATCCCTAAAGGGTGAAAAGGGGTGAATTGTGATTTCAAGGATTCCTTAATATCTTTTAGGACCAATAACATATCGACTTGCGTTTTGCTTACAAAGATTAGCCATACAAATACTAAAGGGGTGGATCTACAATCGGTATGAATTATACATCCCGTCGTAATTCCTGTGTTCGTTTAGTTGCAACATTACTTTTTGGCACATAGGTGTCTTTTTAAAATATCACGAAATGGTATTGACAGTTTTTTAAATTTCACCCCTAAAGCGTGAAAAGGGGTGAATTGTGATTTCAAGGATTCCTTAATATCTCTTAGGACCAATAACATATCGACTTGCTTTTTGCTTACAAAGATTAGCCATACAAATACCGAAACACCAATTTCAGGATTTTGTCCTAATCAACCCTTAAAGGGGTGGATCTACAATCAGGGTGAATTATACATCCCGTCGTAATTCCTGTGTTCGTTTAGTTGCAACGTTACTTTTTGGCACATAGGTGTCTTTTTACAATATCTAGAAATAGGTTTGACAGTTTTTTAAAATTTCACCCCTAAGGGTTGAAAGGGGGTGAATTGTGACTTCAGGGATTCCTTAATACCTCTTAGGACCAAGATATCGACTTGCATTTTGCTTACAAAGACTATCCATGCAAATTCCGAAAATTTTTTTCAGAATTTTAACTTAATCAACCCCTAAAGGGGTGAACCTACAATTGGGGTGAATTATACATTCCGTCGTATTTCCTGTGTTTGTCGAGTTTTAACATGCATTTTTGGTACATAGGTGTCTTTATAAGATATCTCGAAACGGTTTTGACAGTTTTTTAAAATTTCACCCCTAATGGATGAAATGGGGTGAATTGTGATTTCAAAGATTCCTTAATATCTCCTAGGATTAATAAGATATCGATTTGGTTTTGGTAACAAAGACTACCCATGCAAATGCCGAATAAACTATTTCAGGATTTTATCCTAATCAGCCCTTAAAGAGGTGATTCTACAATTCGGCTGAACTATACATCCCGTCGTATTTCCTGTGTTTGGTTAGTTGCAACATTTCTTTTTGGCACATAGGTGTCTGTTTAAAATATTTTGAAATGGTTTTGACAGTTTTTTTAAATTTCATCCCAAAAGGGTGAACAGGGGTGAATTGTGATTTTAAGGATTCTTTTATGTCTCTTAAGACTAATAAGATACCGACTTTAGATATTTCAGGATTTTGTCCTGATCAATGCCTAAAGGGGTAAATCTACAATCGGGGTGAATTATACATCTCGTCGTTTTTCCTGTGTTCGTTTAGTTGCAACATTACTTTTTGGCACTTAGGTGTCTTTTTAAAATACTTCGAAATGGTTTTGTCAGTTTTTTTTAAATTTCACCCCTAAAAGGTGAAAAGAGGAGGTGTGATTTCATGGATTCCTTAATATCTCAGGACCAATAAGATATCGACTTAGTTTTTGTTTACAAATATTGCCCATGCAAATATCGAAAAACTTATTTCAAGATTTTATCCGAATCAATCCGTAATGGGGTGAATCTATATTCGGGGTGAATTAAATATCCCGTCGTATTTTATGTGTTTGTTGAGTTATAACATTCCTTTTTGGCAAAATGTCCCGAAATTGTTTTTTAAAATGACTTTGACATAGATATATGAAATTCGCAAAGTTGATTCCTTCCATGACGTAAGTACCCACTAAGAAGAGATTTTTCGAAAGTCGACTTCTAAGGGGTTAAAAAATTTAAACATACAATAACATACAATAATTTTTAAAAAAATTATGATTTCGTCCCAATCCACTCCAAACGGGATGAATTATAGTACCCATAGTTTTTCCTGTTTGTTGAGATATAACATTCATCTTTGGCATATACGTGCCTTTTTTAAAACACCTTTTTCAAAATCTTTTCAAAATTAAGTGTTTTGACAGTTTTTTTAAGTTTCATCTTTAAAAGGGTAAATTGGTATTTTTTATTCGATAGAAAATCCAATGGATATTAAGACATGAAATTCGGAGCTTACATTCCCTCCATGACGTAAGAGACCAATAAGAAAAGATTTTTCTAAATTCCATTTTTAACTGGTGAAATGATGTGAAATATGATTTAGGGATGCCTCAATATCTCTTAGGCTCAATGAGATATCGACTTGGTTTTTGCTTACAAATGATACCCATACAAATGTTTAAAACAGAAATTCACGTGTTTGCCCTAATGAACCCCTAAATGGATGAATATGCAATCGGGGTGAATTATAAAAACCTTTGTATTTTCTGAGTTACAACACTTCATTTTGGCACATAGGTTTCTATTTAGAAGGCGTTTGACAGTTTTTTAAAATCATCCCTTACGGAGTAAATTAGTATTTTTTATTCGATAGAGCGTCCCTTGACAAAGAGATATGAAATTCGGGAGAAACCCTTCGTATCTCCTGTGCTCCAAGAGACCATCAATATACCGTAGCGAAGCACGGGTTTACAGCTAGTATACTTATAAACAACATTATTTTTCATAAACCGTAAAAAGTATTAAAAAATGTTTAAGTAAAATTTGTTTCTTTTCAAAAGTTCTACCTAAAGAAATCAAACTCGACATGTGTTACCACTTAAAAATTCAAAGTTGACCTTGATATCCTGTACTTCCGATTTGTTCCGGAAAATTTCAATACTACCATTCGATTCTTTGATTTGACTTTTTTTTTCAACTTCACACATCGCGTTTTCGAGAAAAAATGGGTGGACGGGGTCTGACACACCTTGTATATTAATTAATACATACTAGTTTTTAAGCCTTACTTGACTTTCTTGCAATATTTATTCTGAACATATACCTTCATTTTAAGCCACTTTTTATTATGGAAATTTTCTAAGTACTTTTCAATAATTTTTTCACATTTGTAGCGCTTCGGTGGTTTTTTACCGACCGTCGACATATATAAGGGAGGTATTGTGATCATACCGAATTTGAAATTTCAAGATTTCGATGGATATCCACGAATTCGCTACATAACGTTTTGATTATTTTTAGCATGATGTCTGTCGGACTGTCTGTCCGTCCGTCCGTCTGTCTGTCTGTCCGTCCGTCCGTCCGTCCGTCTGTCCTTCTGTCTGTCCGCCCGTCCGTCTGTCTGTCTGTCTGTCTATCTGTGTATGAAACTTCATATTTAAACTTTTGACATCGATGGCACGAGTTGATCAACTTTTGGTAAAAATCGGTTGACTAGAAATGGGAGTTTACTTGTGTAGATTTTAAGATTTTTTCGAATATTTAACAGAAAAATATTTCGAAAAAATTTATTTAACAAAAGTTGCTATAAAAGCAATAACTAACAACTTTTATTTGAGACAGTTTGATTTCCGTGATTCTTCCTCCTGCTCATTTTCACTGCCTTTGTTTCCAACAGTAACTCTCTCTCCTTTCGGGTGATATTTATATCTTCTACAAACTTCTTCATATTGATTATTGTTTATAGAAACGTTAACGTCCTCAATATTATGTTCCATGCGTTGATGCTAGTACATCTTCTTCTAAATCTACATCTATCTCATTTAGTGATTTGCCTTTGTACTGACCAGCTTCTCCTTTTTCCATTAACATTAGCAATTTAGTTATTTTCTTTGTCTGGTATACATCGTCTAAACAGATCTAAAGGAAGACAACCACAACAGTTTTTTCGTCAGTAACCAACCCCCTTCAGCCAACCTTCTATATCTAAATTTAAGATCCATCAGGAACAAAACCGAAATCTTAGAAGCATATTTAACAGATAAAAACATCAACTTTGTGTGTATCACGGAGCATTGGCTTAAGAAGGAAGAAGCTCTTTTCGTCTTCTCGATTATAAATGTGCAGCCTCTAACTGTCGAAAGTCAATGGGCGGCGGAGGTACAATGATATTAAATAGGACCAACAGTAACGCTATTCCCCTTATACAGATTAACAATTTCGGCATTGATTCTCACTGTGAGGTTAGTGCTGCGTTTTTAAGTTTGTATAATTTAATAATATTATGTATATACAGATCTCCATCTTCTAATTTGCCCATCTTTATCCGCAATCTTAACAAAATATTGAATGCCTTGGATAGTTCAAGGAATATCATTATATGTGGTGATTTCAATGTTAATTTTAATACTAATACTACTGATCTTAATACTATCTTAGATTTGTTCGGTAGCTTTAATCTAATTTCCTCAGTAAATTTTAACACTCGTCTGAATAACAGAATAGATAACATCTTTCACAACATGAATATCAATGAAAATAACATGCACAAAATTCCTGGTTTTTCACACCACGATTGTATCCTAGCAACTTTCCCCCTTGACTGCATTAGCGTTCCTTCTAAATCCACTACGCCTACCTCCATTTATTACAGAATGATCTCCGACTCAAGCATACAAAATTGTTTCGTCAAATTGGACTCGCTTTCATGGGATTTATTAATCTCTACCTCTGACTTAACAGATAAGTTCGACAAATTCTTTCAATTATTTCTCTCCATCTTCGACAAAACATTTCCTCTTAAGAAATCCAAAATTTCAAATAAAGTCAACCATTGCCAAGTGAATTGGTTTAATGTCCATCTTCGGAATATGAGAAATACTCTTCGTATTCTAGAACAATCTTTCCAGGAAAACCCAAATAGGATAAACAAGCTCGCACTCATCATATATAAAGTTCTTTACCGAAAAGAAATTTCTGAAACTAAGATAGCAGCACACTCTAAATTCATTGCGGAGTCTAGTAATTTAAACAAAGCCGCGTGGAAAATCATTAACTAGCGTAGAAAGAATTCAAAAAACTCCGACCCTCCATTTTCAGCAGAACAATTTAATGAATATTTCTCCACAATTGCCAAAACATTAAGTGATAAACTACCTCCCTCTGATGTATCGCCTGAATTCTTCTTACGGTCTCGCCTTAATTCTTCCTTCCCAAACTTTTCATTTGAACAAGTTAGTGAAATTACAGTCCGGGACATTATCTCTTCGCTAAAAAACAGCAATACTCGTGACGTCTACGACCTATCTTCAAAGGTCATAAAATCTGTCAAAGATCCCTTAATTCCGATCTTAACCAAGGTGTTTAACGACTGTATACAGAATAATTGCTTTCCTGACGTATTAAAACGGGCCAAAGTTTTGCCAATATTCAAGAAAGGAGATTTAAATAACCTTAACAATTACAGACCCATATCAATTCTTCCGATCTTTTCCAAGATATTAGAAAAAATTCTTCACAAGCAGATAATGCAGCATTTCACTAAATATAACTTATTCTCCAATAGTCAATTTGGTTTCAGAAACAACCTAAACACGACTCACGCACTCCTAGATTATATTGCTTATGCCACGGAAGCACTTGAATCTGGCGAGTACTGTCTCAGCACTTTTCTGGACTTAAGCAAAGCTTTTGATTGTAATTCACACAGCATTTTACTTAATAAACTCCCCTTTTATGGCTTTGACGACAATAGCTGTTCTATGCTTAAGTCTTTTTTATCCAATCGACAACAATTCACCCAAATTGACGGCCACAAATCTGAACCTCTTCCTCTTCTTCTCGGTGTCCCCCAAGGTTCAGTTCTCGGCCCACTACTATTTTTAATTTATATCAATGACTTCTCCCTTTTCATGGAGTCCAAAACAATCCTTTACGCTGATGATACAACTCTGTTAACTGCAAATTCAGACTTAAACTTACTTCTATCTGAAAATGAACCCCTCATCAACAATGCCAACTTATGGTTTACCAGCAATAAATTATGCTTGAATGCAAGCAAATCCCAGAACCTTCTTGTAACAACTAGACCACATGACTACGACAATCCCGCACATGTAACATTTCTTGGCATTCATGTTGATCCCCATCTTCGCTGGGCCCAACATACGGAATTTCTTAGTCGTAAACTAAGATCTTCTACCTATTTAATTAGAAACTTAAAACGAGAAGTTAATACTGACGTGGTTCTAAAAGCCTATTTCTCTCTTTTTCATTCCCAACTAAGCTATGGCTTACTAATCTGGGGACATTCGCCAGCTGCCAAGAGAATCTTCGCCCTACAACGTAAAGTTGTGAGAATAATGGCCTCTGCTCCTTTCCAAGCTGACTGCCGGGATCTTTTTGTGAAATTCCATATAATGTCCCTGCCATCCTTATATATCTATCACTGCCTGTTGCATATCTTTAAAAATTTGCAAAATATTCCAACCAACAGCGAAACACACAGCCATTATACTCGTTCGAGAAACAATATCCGCTCCAATTTTCTACGCCTAAATATATCCAGAAACTGCTGCAGTTATTATTCAGTTAAATTTTTTAATCTTTTACCTGAGGAGGTTAGAAAGCTACCTTTTCAAAAATTCCAGGCAAAACTCAAAGTAATCTTGTGTCAAAATCCATTGTACAGCTTTGAGGAATTAGAACATGTAAATTTTAATAGTGTATAATTGTGAAATTTGTATTTTGTATTTTATGTATTGACTGACTAAAAACAATACCTACTCTGTATAGTATCTTAGTCAA
Source organism: Liopterus haemorrhoidalis (assembly GCA_963971575.1). NCBI lineage: Eukaryota > Metazoa > Arthropoda > Insecta > Coleoptera > Dytiscidae > Liopterus > Liopterus haemorrhoidalis. The sequence goes on along the minus strand of OZ020614.1, from coordinate 32,701,082 downwards.
TAAACATTATTATTATTATTATTATTATTATTATTATTATTATTATTATTATTATTATTATAGTCAGGTAACCTGTAAGCCTTCCCAGCAAACATTCAACCATTGGCCGGATCCCGGCAAACTGCTTTTTCTGTTGGTAAATTGCTGGTACCAAAAGTTTGTGCAACGCCAATATTAATAATATACTTCACATTTGTATTTCGCACTCCTCCTATACGAAGTACTTTACCAGCATTATATAAGCACTCCTTATTTTTTTTAATATCCCATCAAACATTTTTATATGGGCCAGTACTGTTGAAGCACATACTCCCCGGCATTGAAAGTAATGAGCCAGTGCTGGTATTACTGGCATTTCTAGATTTTTACCAAAAGTTGATCAACTCATGCCATTGATGTCAAAAGCTTAAATATGAAGTTACATAAAAATTCTTTTAGCCGAATTTGCTCTGCACGTGTACACAGACAGACCGACGGACAGACAGACAGACAGACAGACAGACAGACATCATGCTAAAAATAGTTAAAACGTTATGTAGGGAACTCAGTTCGTGGAGATCCATCGAAATCTCGAAATGTCAAAATCGGAATGTCAAAATCGGTATCACAATACCTCCCTTATATGTTGGCGGTAGGTAAAAATTTCTATAGAAAATTTTGATTTGTCCGTTTTGAAATAACGTAATGTTATTTAGTAACGGATATCAATTTGATTTTTCACCAGCACTACATTTTATATGACTTTTAATGCATTCTTAATTCACAATTATGCATCTGCAAAACTACGCCCGAATCTATGCCAGATGTACGCAACACGTAACCGACACTAACGTTCAGTATGTATGATGTACAGCAAGGGTGTCAAACTGGCGGCCCAATACTTGCACTTAAGTGGCCCGTAACGACTTCTTATACTATAATAATTTTTTATACTATATATAGTATAAACATTTATTTGAACGAAAATACCTCGTGACAGAAGCTGTCCGAGCTGCGGCGTCAAGACTTCGGAAAGGGCGGGAAAACCAATGGTCAGACAATAACTGTTGCAGTTAGCCGTGCGATAGTCGGTAGATCAGAGATTCCCCGTGATTCCAAATAATACTCGCGTAAGCAGAGCTTTCAAATACCACTTTTCTATAGGTGCAACTGCTGTGTACAGTACCATTACGCTGATTTCGACCCATTGATTTCAAATATTGTAGATTTGGTTTTGTTGTTCGATAAAGCAAATATTTTGGCAAAATTTAATTGTTATTATTTAAATGTTATTTCCTTACTTCCTTCAAATAAATATTCAGAAAAATGGAGGAAAATAAAAAACAGAATAAGTAACAATATAAATATAGGCTATTCCAAACGTTGAGATGGAACTAGATTTTGAAATCTAGTAATTTTTATCTATTAATTTGGACTTTTAGTCATTTTGTTTAAGCTTTGTAAATCATACTCACATTGCAAATTCTAGATTAAATTGATTGTTATTATAAAATGTCCGTTTCAATAATTTTAATTTTTTGTCATTCTTAATAAAAATTTCCCATTTATTATTATTGTTATTTTTTGTCTTCAAAATATGTGAAAATGTATTCAAATTTTTAATAAATGTCATCGTCTCTATGGTTTCACTGTTGGAATTTTTAATTTTCACATACCAACGTTAAACTTGAAATTATCCAAGCAAGGTTCCTTCTCGTGACAACCTTAAAGAACGAAATTCCCATTTAGTTCCGCCTAAACGTTTGGAATAGCCTGTACATAACGTGCGGCCCGCGTAAATTTTACTTGTTAGAAAAATGACCCGAAGCTGAAATGAGTTTGACACCCTTGATGTACAGTAAAATTTTGGCGACACCGCTGGACGTCCGCTGTAACTTTAGTTGGGAATGAAATATGTTGTATATAGTAGGAGCTCCAATATCGCCTAAATGAAAGGAGGTTTGACAAATAGCAAAATAAAAGTTAACATGACATTAATGAGAAAACGGTTGTGATAGTTGAATTGCCCGGTACTTGAAACCCAATATACATGAAAGTATATAGGAATATTCACAGTATTTCACATGGACGTCGAATATCCCGGATCTGAAAGGACGTCCGATAGATATCGTGATGTATATATATAATTGCCTTTGTTGCTGTGCGCCAGAAATTTTAACTAACTAACTATTTATTTTAATATATATATATATAACTCTGATCTAAGGTATTATAATTCGTTTTGTGCATATCCTTTCGAGTTCTTTTTCTAATTAATTGATATGCTGTTATATTTTCTTTGTAGAATGAAGTATTAAAATTAATAGTTAGTTAGTGAAAATTTCTGGCGCATCTGACTATTCAAATTATTTGAAAAACGAATTTTTTTATAAATTAAATGTTTTATTTTTATACGGTAAATTGTAAAAATTTAAAGATTTTAAAATGATTTGATAATCATAAAAGTGTTCCTCTTATAATTGAATAATTTTCAGTTTTACTTTAGGTTAGTGCTGAAAGTCAGAAGCAATTTAGGATACCGCGCATGCGCTTGAATGAAAAGTTGGATATAAAATAAAATTATGTGAGTTTTAAGACAGCCCAGAAAACATTCAACTAACGGCCGAATGCCGGCAAACTGCTTTTACTGCTGGTAAATTGCTGGCACCAAAAGTAAGTGTAACGCCAGTATTAATATTGTACTTCACATTTGTATTTCGCACTCCGTCTATACGAAGTACTTTACTAGCATTTTATAAGCACTCTTTATTTGTATTAATCCAAGCAACCATTTTTATACGGGCCAGTACTGTTGAAGCACATACTCCCCGGCATTGAAAGTAATAGGCCAATGCTGGCATTTCGCACTGGGCCAGTACCCTGGTGTTCCGGTGGCCGTTAGCTGAGCCATCAATGGGTCATTGATGTATCGGCTCTTCTTCACTCATACTTTTTACTTAAAACTAAACTTTTTTTGAATGTAATAATTTGAAAAGTCTGATTGTTCTTAGTCATAAAACGCCCTAACGGCGTGGCCTTGGAGGGTTAGCCATTACATGTTGGGATGTGTTGGTGGACAGTGTGTCAAGATGTGTATTTGAAAAGTTATTGTTTTGTGAGCGCATTATACAGTTTTTTATTGTGATTTGTGTGTGTTTTGTTAGATTTAAGGACGTAGTTTACACAAACTGTTTCATGTTAAATTGTTTAATTTTTAGTTTAGTTCAATCATAGTTTTTTTCATGTAATAAAATTTTCAATTATTTATAAATTTGTTATAAGATTATAAATATGTCATTTAAAAAATATAATTTGTCATATTTCATTTTGAATAGTGACATCTTAAATATTTTGTAAATATAATACTAACCTAAAATAATACAAACTTCCAAAACTGTAAAGCTTTTTTTACAATATAACCAAGTTTCTAAAAGTCAGTAATACACTATAAAAATCACCAAAATAATCAGATCTAGTTTGTTCTTACAAAAGTGAACAGCTTATAGCATTAATGCTTCTAAAATTTGATTATTGAATTTATTTTAACAAGTATGATTTCCTTAGGTTGGCAGTCTTCAAGTCAGGAGGAAAAGATGTGATAGAAAATACAAGACGAATATTGGCGAAAATTATTAGTCACACCTTATCTTTAGAATGCAATTGGTTTGGCCGAAATGGCAGAAAACCATTTTCTTAAAATTCTTCATTAAATTAATAAATTAAATAAACTAATTCCTGTTATTCTTGAAATTATATTTATTTAATATTTATAAATAAATCAATAAATTATAACTGTTAATACAATTTACAATCGGCCAGTTTTACCATCGTTGAATAAATTTATTTAACAACTTAAGTTAACAATCGCATCATTCTATTGACAGCAATGTTAATTTCTTCATTAATAGTTTAAAACCGATGCGATATTGTCAACTTTATTTGTTAAATATATTTATTCAACGATGGTGAAAATGGCCAAATGAGTATTTATTTTGAACCTAACCATTAATTTATTTTAATACTGGGTAAGTACACATATGTTATATTTGAAACACTAGAGAGTGGGTATAATATAAGCACTGGTTCGTCAGAAATAAATCTTGCAACTAATGCGATTATTTTGCACTTTACCGTTGCTGGGCCAGCAACTGATACATCAATGGGCCAGCTAACGGCCACGGGGACACCGGGGTACTGGCCCAGTGCAAAATGCCAGCACTGGCCCAGTGCGAAATGCCAGCACTAGCCCAGTGCGAAATGCCAGCACTGGCCCAGTGCGAAATGCCAGCACTGGCCCAGTGCGAAATGCCAGCACTGGCCCATTACTTTCAATGCACTTTCCCGTTGCTAGGCCGGCAACTGATACATCAATGGGCCAGCAACGGCCACGGGGACACCGGGGTACTGGCCCAGTACGAAATGCCAGCACTGGCCCATTACTTTCAATGCCGGGGAGTATGTGCTTTACCAGTACTGGCCCGTATAAAAATGTTTGCTGGGAGAACAAAACATTATTAGAATAGTAATCTTTTCTTTTATATATATAACAAAGTATATAGCCAAAAATATCGAATGTGGCTGCAAAAACTGTAAAATATTTGAATGGATAGAGAACAAAACAGTTCTGAAATTCCCAAAAATAATATTAAACTCAAAAAACTAAAAAATGGAGATAGGACAAACCAATTCTGGGGTGACGATATACTGTTTTCAAATAAATTATTATTAAATAAGTCATTATTATTATAAACATCTCAAAGTAGTCTCACCGATATATGAATACTATCATATGGCTACTTTATTGGGAGCTGGCACTTTCACTTCCTTGGTGCAGGTCCACTAATTCCATAGTGACCCTATCCTGCAACGCTCTGTAGCTGATGACAAAATTATATGAGGCGTATAAGTTGACTGTTTTATTTTTACTTTATTTACTTTAATGGACATGATGTGATAAGGACGTATAATAATAATAATAATAATAATATTTATTCGTGTTAAATACATGACAACATGCTTACACAAGTCAAAAGTTAAAAGTTATAAAATTGAATAATACAATACAACAGATTAAAATAATAGTTTCAAGTCAAAGTAATAAAAATACATAATAAAAATAAATATAAAAATAAAATTAAAATAAATAAATAAGAACATTATAATTATGACAAATTTACAAATAGATGCAACAGAGATATATAAAATTAAATTAAAACAAGTCAGAATTTACATGGATTTCAAAGCATATTCATATCATCAGTAAGAAATTCTTCATAGCTATAGAATGCTTTATTCTTAAGAAAAGATTTTAATCTTTTTTTAAAGGTGTTAAGTGGCAAACATTTAATGGTTTCAGGTAATATATTGAAGAACTGAATGCAATAGTAGTTAATAGAGTATCTTGCACTATTGACTCTAACAAATGATGGCCTGATTAGGTGTTTACCTCTTGTTCCATAGCTATGAATTTGTTCCTGGCAAATGAAATTATCTCTGTTTATATGCATGTATATTAGGCATTGCAGTATATATAGTGACGGTAATGTCAATAGTCCCAAAATTCTAAAATGCTGTCGGCAATCTTGTCTGTACTTCAGTCCACAAATCACTCTAATAACTCGCCGTTGTAGGCGAAAAATTCGCTGGGTATGTGTGGAGTGTCCCCAAACCAGCAGGGCATATGTGATATGCGACTCAAACAGGGCATGATAAGCAGTTACTAGAACTTGCCTGGGTACATTAGATCTTAAGTTTCTTATGCAAAAGACGGCTTTACATAATTTTACAGCAATAGCCTCCGTATGTCTTTCCCAGTTTAGATTAACACCAATGGTGACTCCTAAAAAGGTCACAGGATCTTGGCTATTGTTTTCTGGTGTTGGTCTTAGAGAAAATAAGAGCTGTTGGGTTTTAGATTCATTTAGACTTAGTCGGTTGGCTAAAAACCAGTCTTGCGCAGCTTTTATTAAGATGTTTTTGGTTATTTTCATGTCCTGAAAGTCTACGGACTGATTAAGTAGCGTGGTGTCGTCTGCATATAGAATTGATTTTGTGTTATCCTTTTTCATGAAAAACGGCAAATCATTAATATAAATCAGAAACAACAATGGACCTAATATTGAACCTTGTGGCACACCAAAATGGATCTCTTGTTCATCAGATTTTTTATTATTAGTCCAAACAAACTGCTTCCGGCCTGTTAGAAAGGAGTTTAGCAGTTGACAACTGTTTGGACTAATGTTATAACAAGACATTTTTTTGATTAGTAAATCATGTGGCACACAATCAAACGCCTTTGTTAAATCGAAGAAAGTGGCAGTACTATACAGTCCATTGTCGAATCCATTTGTTATAAAGTCCATAAACTCCAGAATGGCAGTAGTTGTTGATATGCCTCCTCTAAAACCAAACTGACTCTTGTTTAGTAGATCATACTTATCAAGATGTTCCAGTAACTGCTTAAACAGAATTTTCTCAAAAATCTTTGAAAAAATTGGGGTAAGAGATATAGGCCTATAATTATTTAACTCCTCCTTGCTCCCTTTTCCCTTATAAACTGGTATTACTTTTGATAATTTTAGCACCGATGGAAAAATATTTGATTTTATTGCATTATTGTAAAGTGAGCAAAGTGGAGAAATAATTGTATCCTTAATCTTGTTTATTGCGAGAGCGTTGAGATTATAAACATCCCTACTTTTATTATTTTTTAAAGCATGTATGGCTTCTCTAATCTGATTGTGAGACACTTCTTTAAAATAAAAAATAGGGATATTCCAGTTATTATTTGCTGCTTTAACTATTGATATGGGGTCAGTTCTACTGAGGGGGAGACTAGAATTTATGTTTACGGCAATGTTTATAAAAAAGTTATTAATTTCGTTGCATGGTTTAGGGCACTCCACATGTGGTTTCGGGGGTCTGTGACTGTTTACTACAGCCCAAAGAGCTTTTGGTTTATTATTAGAGTCATCTATGTATTGACAATTTGCTCTTATCTTGCTAGCCGTAATATGTTTTCTGTATATAATCCTGCACCTATTTCTAAGATTTTTATTAATGTGAGTGGGATTTTGCAAATAATGTTCTTGGGCTAGTTGAGCTATATTTCTTAAGAATTTTATGTCTTCGTTGAACCAGTGAATTTTATTGTCAGTTTTCTGTCTCATTCTTTTTTCTGGAAAGACTCTGTTAAATATGGTTACTATTTGACTAAGAAAACTCTCAAAATCATTCTCACAGTCGGATTTATCATCATTTTCAAAATTCCACTCAACCAAAGATAATTCATAATAGAATTTTATCAGTCCTTCATTTGTAATTGGCCGAGAAATATTAGGAGTGTCATTTAAAGGGGCATGAACCATTTGGGTAACCTTCCTGTATAATCCAACACCGCTGTGATCGGAGAAGGAATTATTGACTCTAAAAACATTGTCACTATCGGTAGATGATGTTACGAATATATTATCCAAACAGTTTCTGCCTCTTGTGCTGAAAGTCACCAATTTTTGCAAGTTGAAAGCCCGTAAGGTGTCATAAACCAATAGCGCATCAGATTCATCTTTATTAAATTTTACATTAAAATCACCTCCTACGATGATATCGTAGCAGGGATTTATAATGCGTAATGCATTGTCAATGATTTCTAAAAAATGTTTTAAATTTCCATATGGCGATCTGTATAGATTAATAATAACCGTTTTTATTGAGTGAAACTGAATTGCTAATATTTCACAATCTTTTTCAACAGATAAGTTGTTAATATGTTCTAATATTTTATAGTCCAACTTTGACAATAGGGATGTATTTATATAAATAACAACTCCACCATTTTTATGGTTTTCCCTGCAAAAACTAGTGACAATTTCAAAACTTTTTATAACATACTCACTAATTTCAGTTTTCCTCAGCCAATGTTCTGAAAGACAAAGGAAATTGAAGGATTTATCCATAATTAATGATTCTACATAATCGATCCTATTTCTAAAGCCCTGCAAATTCAGATATAATAAATTTAAATTGATCTCTATGTTTTTTTCTTTTCGTTTGAAGTTGTTTCTAAAAAAATATTTTGTGTTTTATTCTCATCTTTCTTTAAAATAGTGACATTATTTCTATTGCTTAATTGTTTATGTTTGTGTAAAGAATTGTTGCTGATTGAAATGCCGTCAATTTTTAGAATACTGTCGTTAATTAAAAAATCTGTTCTATTTGAATAACTTAATTTACTATTACTGTTTAAAATATTGTCATTATTTAAAATATTCGTACCGTTGTTTGTATTTAAAATATTGAAATTAGATGTTTCTAAATTTATTACAGAGTTTTGTACATTTTTTACATTGATATTAACATTGTTTGTTGTTGATTTGTTATTAAATTTAGAAACAGCCATGTCAATATACTGCATAACTCGAGACATTACTTTAATTTTACCTCTTTTATTTAAATGTAGCCCATGTCTTGACATGTCAGAGTAGTTGATAAGAATGTTAGGATCTATAAACAGTACGTTTTTAAAATCTGAGCAAGTACGATCGATCAGTGAATTTTGTAGGAACACATTATAGTTATAATCATGTTTGTGTTCCCAAAAAAATGTGCCAATGAGTAGCACATTTGTATGTGTTAATTTATTCAATGTGTAACTTACAGTTTGTTGACTAATTAGTGATTTGTTTAATATATCATTTGCGCCGGCCATTAAAATAACGTAGTCATCATGTGTAAAATCTTTGGTAAGTGTTTTAATACTACTTGTCACATTATAAAAAGATGCGTTAGGGTAAAAAAATACATTTATGTTATATTTATCGTTGGGGATGATTTTGCTCAAAATATTTGCACAATGCCGCCCCTGACTGTCCGCCAGTAATAAGATTTTCCTTTTGTTGTTATTATTGTTCATTTGTATATTATCAATATTTCTAACGTTTTGGGGAGTTGATTTATAAATCTTTTGTTTGGTTATGTTTGTATAAACAACATGTGGTTTCCGCTGAGAGGTGTTGGTGTCGCTTGTAGTCCTGGTCTCACTTGGAGGGGGTACTGCTTTCTTCTTACTTTTTTCTGATTTGATGAATTTATTTAATCGAATTTCTAGATTTTTAATTTTACTTTCGAGTTCATTCACATAATTTAAAAGCTTGAAATAACCATTCCTTTTAGTTGCCTTTAATTTTTTAATATTTGAACACTTTCTTTCTACTATTGTTTCTGCACTACTAGTTGAAACGTTTAAGTCATTCAAGTCCTCTGAAGAAGCATTTAGGTCATTTAAAACATTGCTAGTATTTAAAACATGATTTTCAATTGCTTCATTGCCGCATTCTTCATTGCCGCTTCAATTCGCATTCGTCTGTATTAGGTATAAAAGCATATGCCCTCTTCCATCTCTTCCATGACGGGATATGACTCAAACTTTTTTGCGCTACCGAAGGCGGTACTATACGGAGTGTTAACTCCAACACTGCTTATTAAAATTATTCTTTGTCTTTGCAATCGGGTATTAAAGAGATAAATCTCTAATAAGTTAATTGTATCTCTAATAAGGTGGTTTGCCCAATAATTATATTTATTTATCAGTAAGTAAAGAAAAGTACGTTTATATGGGAAATCGTTTAACACGAAATAATTTTCTGGTCCTGACCAAATACTAGGTTATTACATACATTTATTTTCTTTCAACTCGAAACAAAAATCACTTAACACGAAAAGATTTCGCATCTCGGAATAACAAAAAAAATATGCACATTTACTAAAATATACCATAAAATGTTTTATAACTCTATATCTTTAGATTAGTATATTAGATATCGCAAAAATTTTATGTTTATAAACGACTAATTTTGTTTAGGTTATAAACGCAGTCAAAAGATTTAATTTTTAGGGTTTCTAGGAATGACAATCAAAAAACTCTTAAAACGTCACTCATGTGTCTGTATGTACGGTAGAAATTAAAATTACGGTAAAATATTTTATTATTATTTTTGCATTTTTCGGGTTTTGTAGGTATGACCACCAAAAAACCCTTTCAAGGTCACTCACGTGTCTGTCTCTCTGTCTGTCCGTCTGTATGTCTGTCTGTTTGTCTGTCTGTCTATCTGTCTGTCTGTCTGTTTGTCTGTCTGTCTATCTGTCTGTCTGTCTGTGTGTCTGTATGGTAGTAATTGTAGCCAAACGGCTTAACATAGAAAGTTGAAATTCAGCATGCTTATACAACTCTTAGACCCACATATAGGAAAAATACTGAGAGCTCAAAAAAACACATACCGAGATAAATATAAACAATTATGTATTTTATAAAAAAATAAATATTTTTTTAAAATTTTGAGTGGCATATATCAAATGAAACCTCTTAATTCGTGGATCAACAAACAAATTTTTATTTTTGAAAAATCATTTTTTTTTTGGGATTTTGGCCAAAAATGTGTAAAAAATGTTCTTATGTTCTCCCCACTCTATCTCCCAGAGGGGTTGAGGAGTTGAATTTAAAAAAATATATATCAACGACTCAAAAAAATCGACATTTTTCGAAAAACTTATCTGAAAAAAATCTCGGTAATGAACATTGATGGGAACCGGAATAGTTCCAGAGGAATTTTCGATCAGATTAGTTTTTTGAAAAAGGTCGATTTTTTGAGTCGTTGATAAAAAAAAATTCTTAAAAAAAATTCATTGTGTGGTATCAAAAGAAAGCTCTTAAGACGTAGATTAAGGAACGATATATAGTTTTCTGAAATTCATTTCTTTTAACACAATTTTAGTCAAAAATGTGCTAAAAAAGTTCTTGTCCGCACCCTTTTACCAAAAAGGGTTAAACCAAAAGCCTAAAAGAAATTTAGGTAATGTACATTGATCTGAGCAAGAAACGTACGAGAGGAATTTATTATCAGATTTTTTTAAATTAAAAATATTAAAAAAAATTATATTTTTTTAAATATTAGTTGCGAACCGAGTTACACGCGATACCACACTACACTCAACACTTCAGTTCAGTTAGAAGTTCAGAAGTGTACAGTTATTTTATTATACTATTATACGCTGTGAATTAACCTATTTTTTGAATTAAATTAGATACTTGTTTTTAAATTATCAAAGAGGAATAAATCATTTGTAGTAATAAAATACTTATAAAACAAATAACACATTGTTAATAGTGAGAAATATGTTTCTGACATTGAAAAAATGAAGTCATTTACCAATATATTTCTTATTAATCTAATGAAGACTTGAATACGAAGCAAATACAGAAATGTTCAAATATCTGTTCTTGGGTTCAATTAAAATTTTTATTTTTATAATTTTATTACAGTCGACAAGTTTTGTTGTTATAAATGCAGTCAAAACATTTTATTTTTATTTAGTCTCTTCCTAACCTTTTTTTACAAAAAAACAATTAGTATATTTCTTTTTATTGTAATATCTTGGATAGGCATGTGAAGTGTTAATAAATAGTGTACCTAATGTGATGTGCTATATGTATCAATAAATATGACATAAAAAACATTGGAGAGTATTTTTTTTGCATATTTCTTTTCACACGAAAAAATATTTCAGTCCCCATGGTTTCGTGTTAAACGATTTCCACTGTATTTTTATTTTACCATCCTAATTCCATTTAAGAATAATTTAATAAACTTTAATAAATTTAATAAACGATTTGTTAATGTTGTGATTTGAAATTTAATAAACGACACTAGGAAAATAATTGTTTACAAAAAAATACAATTAAATAATAAATTAATAAACAAAAATAATTTTCAAAAAACTCGCCAATTTTAAGTTGTTTACGTAGTTTTCATTGTTGTCTACTTAACGTAGACAAACTACAGGGTAGATTACGTGTAGATTACATGTAGAATATACACGTAAATTACATTTTATTCTCTAGGGCATATTACTGATTAAAACACAAGTTTCATAAGGCATGATTTTGCAGCCCGCGTCGCGGTAAAAAACGAGTCGATTTTCTAAACGATAAGTGCGGCAAAAAAACATATTTAACGAGTTTTAATGCTATTTCTGTTTTGTTTTTTCATGCCTTTTAAAATAATAAATTTGCATTATATAATTAAAAAATATCCTCGTTTAGGATATTTGGAAAGTGAATGTAGCTGTTGGCTGAACTGATTTGACAGTTTTATATTTTTAAAGGTAGCTATCAATCTTTGTTTTATAAAATGCAGGTAATTTTACCAATTTTATGAAATAATATGATTAGTGTCATAATGAAATTTATAACACTCAATTCAGTTTCATAATGTTTCTCTTATATATGCAAAATAGAAAAACTTTATTATTATTTTTAGTATTATTATTTAACATAAAAAAATATCAGGAAACGAAATATTTCTTTCTTATTCATAAATTTTATAACACTGTGTCGGATAGCGTTAGTAGCTTGTACAATCGTTCTAATAACCGAAACAGTAATCTTGGCACTATCTATATATATATAAAATCGTAACTAAGCTACCTACTCATAATCAACGCCCAGCCCAAACCACTGAACCTACAATCATGAAATTTGGCGAGTATATTCCCTCCATGACGTGAGCACCCACTAAGAACGGATTTTTCGAAACTCATCCTCTAAGCGGGCGAAACGAGGGTTAAAAGGGGTAAAATGTGGCTTCACGGTTTCCTTAATATCTCTTAGGTCCAATAAGATATCGACTTGGTTTTTGCTTACAAATATAACTCATGTAAATATTAAAAAACTTATTTCAGGATTTTGTTCTAATCGACCTCTAAAGGGGTGAATCTACAATCAGGGTGAATTATAGAACCCTTCGCATCTTCTGTGTTTATTGTGTTATAACATTCATTTTTGGCATATAGGTGTCTTTTTAAAATATTTAGAAAGTGTTTTGACCGTTTTTTTAAATTTCACCCCTAAAGGGATAAATTGGTATTTTTTATTCGATAAAATTTCGTCTAGACAAAGAAACATAAAATTCGGGGAGTATATCCCTTTTATGACTTAAGAACCCTCTAAGAAATGATTTTTTGTAATTCGACCTCTCAGGGGTGAAAAGGGGTGAAATGTGTTTTCACGGATTCCTCAGTATATTTTAGGTCAAGAATATATCGCCTTACTTTTGCTTACAAAGACTACCCACGTAAATGTTGAAAAACCGTTTTTCAACATTTATGTGGGGAACATTTTCAGGATTTTGTACTAATCAACCCCTAAAGGGGTGAATATACAATCAGGGTGAATTATGGAACCATTCGCATCTTCTGTGTTTGTTGTGTTATAACATTTCTTTTAGGCATATAGGTGTGTTTTTAAAATATTTAAAAAGTGTATTGACCTTTTTTTTAAATTTCACCCCTAAAGGGGTAACTTGGTATTTTATATTCGGTAGAATGTCGTCTAGACAGAGAAACATAAAATTCGGGGAGTATATCCCTTCTATGATTTAACACCCCCCTAAGAAATGATTTTTGGAAATTCAACCCCTAAGGGGTGAAATGGGGTAAAATGTGTTCCTCAATATCTCACAGGTCCAATAATATATCGCCTTCATTTTTGCTTCTAAATATTATCCATATAAATGTTGAAAAACTTATTTCAGGATTTTGTCCTATTCATCCCTTAAAAGGGTGAATCTACAATCAGGGAGAATTATAAAACCCAACGTATTTCCTGTGTTTGTTGAGTTATTAAATTCCTATTTGGCATATAGATGTCTTTTTAAAATATCTCGAAATGGTTTTGACAGTTTTTCAAAATTTCACCCCTAAAGAGGTAAAAGGATATTTTTTATTTGATAGAACATCCCTTGGGCATAGATACATGATATTCGCAAAGTATATTCCCTCCATGAGGTAAGCATACACTAAGACGGGATTTTCCGAAATTCAACCCCTAAGGGGTGAAATGTAATTTCAAGGATTCTTAAATATCTCTACGGACCAATAAGATATCGTCTTGGTTTTTCTTACAAAGATTACCCATATAAATGTTGAAAAACCTATTTCAGGATTTTGTTCTAATCACCCTTAAAGTGGTGAATTTCCGAACAGGGTTAATTATACAACCCATCATATTCCCTGTGTTTGTTGAGTTATAAAATTCCTTTCGGCATATAGGTGTCTACAAAATATCTTGAAATGGTATTGACAGTTTTTAAAATTTCACCCTACTGGGTAAATGGATATTTTTTACTCGATTGAACGTCCTCTGGACAAGATACATGACATTCGTAAAGTATATTCCCTGTATGACATAAGTTCCCACTAAGACGGTATTTTTCGAAATTCAACCCCTAAGGGCTGAAATGTGATATCAAGGATTCCTTAATATTTCTTAGTACCAATAAGATATCGACTTGGCTTTTACTTATAATGACTAACCATACAAATGCCGAAAATTTGATTCCTGTATTCTTTCCTAATCAACCCCTAAAGAGGTAAATCTATAATCGGGGTGAATTATACAACCCGTCGTATTTCCTGTGTTTATTACGTTATAACATTCATTTTGGCACACCGGTGTCTTTTTTAAATATCTCGAGACAGTTTTGACAGTCTTTTAAAATTTCACCTCTAAATGTAAATGGGGGGGGGAGTATAAATGGGTATTTATATTCGATAGAACTTCCCTTGGCTATAGAGACATGAAATTCGGGAGGTATATTCCTTCCGTGATGTAAGGTTAGCCATACAAATTTTTGGAACAGTAATTCAGGATTTTGCTCTTATCAATCCCTAAAGTGGTAAATCTACATTTGGGGTGAATTATAGAAACCTTTGTATTTCCTGAGTTATAACATTCCATTTTGGTACATAATTTTCTATTTAAAATATTTAGAAAGCGTTTTGAAAGTTTTTTACATTTCATCCCTAAAGGGGTAAATTGGTATTTTTTATTTGAAAGAACGTCCCTTGATATAGAGATATGAAATTCAGGAAATATATTCCCTCCATGTCGCAAGCACCCAGGGGACGAAAAGTGATAAAATGTTTTTCCTCGGATTCTTCATTATATTGATTTGGATTTTGCTTACAATGTTATCCGTATATGTGTTTAAAAATTAAATTCAGGATTTTGCTCTAATCATCAATCCCTAAAGGGGCGATTCTAGATTTGGGGTGAATTATAGAACCCTTTATAGCTTCTGTCTTTGTTGTACTATAACTATGTTGTGCTTTTTCGCATTTAGGTGTCATTTTAATATCATTAGTTTCAAGATCATTTCATTTTGACCGTTTTTTTTATATTTCAACCCTAAATTGCATTTTTTATATTTCCCTAAATTTCATTGGTACATTGGTATTTTTTAGTAGACAATTGAAATTCGGGGACTATATTTCTTCCATGACGGAAGCAACCACTAAGAAGAGATTTCTCGAGAAAAATTCGACCCCTAGGGGGTGAAAACGGATTTCTTAATATCTCTTGATGAAATAACGACTTGCTTTTTACTTAATATAGTTACCCGTACGCATGTATAAAAATGTAACTTAGAATTTTGCTTCAATCAACACTTAACGGGGCGAATCTACATTAAATCAGGGCGACTTATAAAATGTTTCGTAACTTATTTGTTTGTTGAGTTATAACATCCCTTTTTGGTATATATATATTCTAATCTTTAGAAAGTGTTTTAAACGTTTTTTTTTTTTTATCTATAAAGGGGTAAATAGGTATATTTTTGATTAGATACATGGAATTCCGAGAACATATTCTTTCCATAACGTAAGCATCGAACCCTTTATATCTCCTGTGCTTCTTGAGTTATAACATTCCTTTCTGGCATATAGGTGACTTTTTAAAATCTTTCGATAGTGTTCTAACAGTTTTTTAAATTTCATTCCTAAGGAATTTTTTATTAGAAATAAGAAATTCCAAGAGTACATTTCTCGATATAACGTAAGAACGCACTAAGAAAGGATTTTTCGACCCATATAAGATGAAAAGGAGTAATTTTTTTTTTCACGGATTCCTCAGTATCTCTTAGGATAGATGAGATATCGACTAGGTTTTTGCTTATAAAAGTTACCCGTGCACATGTTTAGAAACAAACTACGAATTTTATTTGTCATTAGTATGAACCTCTAACGGGGTGAATCTACACCTGAGGAGAGAGGCAGCAATGTGATCTATAAAGAACTATGACTTATTATAATTGCACGATGCTGGCAAACCGTCAATAAACCGTAGCGAAGCACGGGTACTCAGCTAGTTATAATATATTTCCTTAAACTGCAATTTTCGGATAACATTGAATAGATATTTTTTGTTCAGAATAAATTAATATTTCAGAATATCCAAAACTATAAAGGTTATATTTGAAAAAAATATGGCTTTTGTGAAGAACTCTGAAATCTGGTGGTCTAGGGTCTCGATTTTTTCACTACCGTCATGTATAAAAGCAACTACTAGTTTGTCCATTTAATAGTAATTGTAGCTCTGCTAACATCAGAGTTAGCAATGGTGCCGGTGCCGAGTTAACATTTAATCGGGTCTATTCTGTATCTTTTGTGGTTAAAAAGATTTGGTTAAAAATGGTGGTTAAAAAGTAACATTTTAACTAGGCGTTACAATTTTAACCTTAGTTCTTATTCTGTGTCTCAGGTTATAACACAAGAGTTAAGTTCTAACATTTTAACCTTATGGTTAAAAGTGTGTAGTCAAATTATCTACAAGGGACGTATTTTGCTTGTGTAAGTGTGGATTTAATGTAAAGAAGTGTTATGGTTGAATCGTGAATGAACGACGTTCAAATATAATAAATCTATATAGAGGAAATGTACAATATTTGTATATAAATAATTATGTGTGCAGATCGTAAATAACATAATATTACCATAACATGCAAATATTTTTTCTTTCTTTTCTTTCTTCTATATCAAGATACTTTTATTTTCAGGTTATATTTACCTTATTTTTATTTTTAAACAAAAACAGAAATCAAAATTTATAAACGTATCACAATTTTAAAGATTTAAATATTTACTTGCAATATACCGCGAAATCTTTTGATTCTTGTCGGATTTTCAAAAAAAAAAAAAAAGATTTGTAAAACGAGATAGTCCGTAGAAGTTTTCGACAAATGAAAATATTTTAAAATGTTTCTTCAGGTAAATTAAAAGGGTCACTAATATCATGCAGTTGCCTTTGTTTAATTCGAACTGATCTTCGAAAAATCATTTGTATATATTTTTTATTCACCTATATTAATTTTTCACTTATTAACCTCTTTTTAAAAATGGATTTTTTCTATTTGATGTTTAGAGGTTAGAATTACAGCTGGTTAAATGTTAAAACCATGTATTTGGCTGGAGTTAAAATTCCAAATATTACCTACTGAATTAATCACATCGAGGTTAAAATTTTAACTCCATAGAGTTACAGAATAGCAAAATATAGTAAAGCGTGGTTAAAATTTGTTAACTTCGTCCATGAAGTTAATTTTTAACTTTTTAGGATACAGAATAGACCCGAATATGTGGAAGTAAAAAATCTCTTACTTTATTAATATTTTATTTGAGTGGAATGTAAATTACAGTTTAAGTATACTAGTTATAGGTACTTACGTGAAACTGTATTAACAAGTTTTGAACTAATTCCAAACTTTAGTGTGTACTTATATTTTAGACTCGAGCTTCTAAAACTTTTCCGTGAACATTTTAAAATCATTAAAACAATTTTCAATATAACTTTTTTCACCTATAGGATAGGCAGTAAAAATGTTTAGCTTAATACTAAAATAGGTTCATATTGAGAACAGAAAAAGTACAAGGCATTCGGGCTAATCTAAATCCATTAATATCCAGACAGAAAAAATCAGAGTGGTCCAGATGACAAGTGATTTTCTATGACAAATAGAAGTGTTTACTGAACATACCATTTGTTTGCAAACTGCACCCCTTGGAAGTATGGGGACAGAGTCTGATGAATTCTGGTTGTGGCTGGTTCACGTTGAATCGATCGCAGGGACGAACACCACCGCCAGTAGCAGTGCCAGAGCCACTGTCGCTCTGAAACTTGCTATCAGAACTGTTTGGTCCGCAAACATAGCATCTGTGTTGAGCATTCGCGATGGAATTCACTGAAACAGTGACAGAATTTCATTAATCGAATCAATAACTGCAGAATGTGGCTTGTGTTAGGGATGAGACATAGGGTGTCGGGTGTTTTGGTGTCGGAACTGTAGCCTCGGGACTTTGATCACGGCTGTTACTCGGGTTTCGGGAGTCGGGACAGACTGTGAACTCATCGCCTTCACAAATGTGAATAATACCCCCGAAAACTGGATCATATTGCTTTATATCAAACATCATAGCATCACAGCAACACTTCAAATAAAGCTTTGTTAGCTGTTGATGCCTGTTCTAGCCATCAACTGCTAACAAAGGACTCATTTCGAAAACAAATTCCAATTCTCATTTTGTTTATCATTCCTCCTAGCAGGTTTGGCAGTTTTTACCTTGCCTGAGGCCCTTTGAACTAAATTTATATAAAACACGATTTTCCAAACCAGGACCGTATTTAAAAGGTTTTACTGTTAAAATTAAGCGTCACAATTAATTTATAATACCGCTGCCCAATTACACTGTTCTGCATTTTGAAATTTTTTGTCGCTCCCTGACATTTTTTTAGGAGTTTTTATCTATTGTGAAATGTGGTGAAATCAAATATGAGCTCGGTTTTTGCCTATCACCCATAAGTTTTTAGGGAAGGGAAGAAGAATATAAAATATAATAAGCACATTGCATAAAAAATTAGGTGAATTTTCACAGAAAAAAAAGAAGAAACACTTTTTTAACAAAATATATTATGTTTTTTGAATTGAAAAAGGTATAATACAATCAAATAAAATTTGTTTTGTTGTCTTTTTTCGCTTGTATTCGCCGGGATCGGTTTCACGTGATCGGTTTGAGGATCCAACAGTAGTCCGCTAACATGTTTGGGGTCCATTTTCCATTATATCGCTTCTCCATTTAAACAATTTGCTGGTGAAATCTTTCACCGTGTTCATCTGAAACTGCACCTAAATTTTCAGGGAAGTATTCCAAATGGGAGTGAAGAAAATGCAGATTAAGTGACATGTTGCAGCCTAAAGTCTTATAAGATTGTATAAGTTCTTCAACTAGATCTTTGTAGTTCTCCGATTTCTTATTACCTAGGAAGTTGTTAAATACATTTTTGAAGGCAGTCCATGTCCTAATTTCATTTATTGAAAGTGTACTTTCAAAATTCTCGTCTTTAAAAAGTTTTCGTATTTGCGGCCCAACGAACATTCCTTCTTTAAGCTTTGCCTCAGTTATACACGGGAATTTTTGTGCCAAATAAAGGAAAGCATTTCCTTCTTTATTTAAGACTTTAACAAAAAAAATTATCAGTCCTAGTTTTATATGAAAGGTTCATTAAGGACGTTTTTTAGACCAAGCACAATGTTTTCACGTAACGGCCATTCTTTAACGACATAGTGTTGCGTTCTGGCTCTGCTGTTCCATTCGTATAAAAAACAACAATATTTGGTGTAGCCGCTCTGCAGTCCTGTTAGTAGTGCAACAAATTTTAGATCAGCACAGATATTCCATTTATGTTTTTCATATTTTATACTATTAAGTAATATACGCATGTTTTCATATGTTTCTTTCATATGTACAGTATAACTCACGGGAATAGATGGTTTTTCTTTTCCATTAAACAATAAAACTGCCTTTAGACTTGTCTTCGAAGAGTCAATAAATAGTCGCCTATCGGTAGGTTTATAGCAAATGCCAAGTTCGTTCATTAAGCCCCGAATATCATGACAGAAAACTAAGTCATTTGCTTTTGAGAAAAACACCGCCAGCATAGACTGTCTTTTCCGAAACGTGGAAATTTTCACTCCTTCTTGTAATAGGTTCCATTGATGTAAACGAGATCCAAGCAACTGTGCCTTCATTTTGGGAAGATCCAAATCACGAATAAGATCATTGAACTCTTTCTGGGTTATAAAATGTGGCTGTTTACTGCTACTATATTCATAATCGGCTTCTTCTTGAAAACTTGAGCCGGGTGTTGGTTCAAAATCATCTGGTTCATCCGATTCCGAGTCGGTTTCGTATTTTTCTGGAGGCTTAGGAACAGGTATACTAGAAGCATCATGAGGTATAGGTCGCATGGCTGAAGAGATATTAGGATATTGAATTTTATGTTTGCTTTTACTAGAATATCCCAGAATTTTTGTTAAACAAAAGTAGCAGTCCTCAACGTGATTTTGAGGCTCCCGCCAAATCATTGGCATTCCAAACTTCATAGACTTGTGAGTACCTAATAGTCATCCTGTTAAGGTTCTTGAGATTGTTAACACAAAAGCGCGACGACATCGTTTACACACACCAAAAATGAAACACTATTAACAACGCTATCACTATTCATTAATTCTTCCCACTCTGCTTGTATATCTAAAGCGCATGCCTAATTTGTAAGTAGCTAAGCCTAATGGGTATTCCTAGAAATATCATGTATCGAGAGTACCAGAATTCCTGTATATAGAGAACCTTCCATAAGTTTATAGTTAATCTTTTAACGACTAAGGATATGGTCATTTTGCAATTACATTCTTATATATCTGCATTGCAATACATCAAAACATGTTCTTGATATTCACTAGGTTTTGTTACGTGATTCGACAATTTATAGGTCTGTGTAAGGGTTACATAGGTAGAAATTATCGAAATAACACATTAGTTTGGCGGGGAAGATTTTCATGCAGAACAGTGTTATTAATAACAATGCAACGTGTAGAGAGTGGTCGGCGAACCATTTTGAGTGTAAGCCCAAAATATATTTGTGTACAAACAACAATATAACTCCCTAGACCTGAAATAGAGAAAAATCGAACTAAATTCTTTTAAAATTGTAGCATATGCTATTCAAACATTTTTTTTTTTAAACTACACAGAATCCGGAAAATACTAAGAGCATCTAAATTCAAAATATTTTTTATAGAGAATACAATCATACGAGCTGAAAAATAATCAACTTTACAAAATAAAACACAAAATTAAAAAATTAATGAAAAGAAAAATAATTTGCAGGAAATAAGAAAATAGTAATAAGCAAAATTAATAAAAATCTCATTAGGGAACTAGAGAATTGCATTAAAAACATTTTCACTTTAGGCTTTCCTTCACTTTTGATTTTGTTTCATTTTTTTTATTTTTTTATTATTTAAATATTTAGGACACATCAACAGCATGGTTATTAATGTCCACTGAAATTAGAAATTAGATTACAATAATTAATATTACATTAAATTTACAATTCGGTTTTTAAATATATACATGTACATATATTGATTTACTAGCTGAGTACCCGTGCTTCGCTACGGTATATTGACGATCTGCGATCATCGTGCAATTATTATAAATCATGGTTCTCTATAGATCACATTGCTTACTATCTCCTCAAGTGTAGATTCACTCCGATGGAGACTCATTAGTGTAAAATTTTCAGTTTGTTTCTAAAGATGTGTACAGGTAACTTTTATAAGCAAAAACCTAGTTGATATCTCATCTGTCCTAAGAGAATCCGTGAAAAACCATTTTACTCCTTTTCACCCCATAGGGGTCGAAAAATCCTTTCTTAGTGAGTTCTTATGTCATATCGAGAAATGTACTCTTGGAATTTCTTATTTCTAATAAAAAATACTAATTTTCCCTTTAGGAAAGAAATTAAAAAACTGTCAGAACACTATCGAAAGATTTTAAAAAGTCCTATATGCCGGAAAGGAATGTTATAACTCAAGAAGCACATGAGATATAAAGGGTTCGATGCTTACGTTATGGAAGGAATATGTTCTCGGAATTCCATGTATCTAATCAAAAATATATCAATTTAACCCTTTACAGGTAAAAAAAAAAACGTTTAAGACTTTAGAAAAAAAAGGTATGCCAAAAAGGAATGTTATAACTCAACAAACCAAGAAGTTACGAAATATTATATAACTTGCCCTGATTTAATGTAGATTCGCCCGTTAAGTGTTGCTTGCAGCAAAATCCTAAATTACATTTTTATACATGCGTACGGGTAACCATAGTAAGTAATAAGCCAGTCGTTATTTCATCAAGAGATATTGAGAAATCCGTTTTCACCCCCTAAGGGTCGAATTTCGAGTATCTGTTCTTAGTGGTTGCCTACGTCATGGAAAAAATATAGTTCCCGAATTTCAATTGTCTACTAAAAATACCAATGTACCAATGTAATGTAAAGTAATGTAAGAATAGCAATTTAGGGGTGAAATATAAAAAAATGGTTAAAATGAAATGATCTTGAAACTAATGATATTAAAAAGACATCTAAATGCGAAAAAGTATAACATAGTTATTGTACAACAAACACGGAAGATACAAAGGGTTCTATAATTCACCCCGAATCTAGAATCGCCCCTTTAGGTTGATGGTTAGAACACTGTAAGCAAAAATCAAATCAATATATCATTGGACCTACAAGATAATGAAGATTCCGAGGAAAAACATTTTATGACTTTCCATCCCGTAGGGGTCGAATTTCGAAAAATTCCATAGAATATATGCTTGCGACATGGAGGAATTTCATATCTCTATGTCAAGGGCCGTTCTTTCGAACAAAAAATACCTATTTACCCCTTTAGGGATAAAATTTAAAACCTTTCAAAACTCTTTCTAAATATTTTAAGTAGAAAATTATGTACCAAAATGGAATGTTATAACTCAGGACATAAAAAGGTTTCTATAACTCACCCCAAATGTAGATGCACCGCTTTAGGGGTTGATTAGGGTAAAATCCTGAATTACTGTATCAAAAATTTGTTTGGCTAACCTTTGTAATCAAAAACCAAGTAAATATCTTATTGGTCCTAAGGTATATTGAGGAATTCTTCAAATCACATTTCACCCCTTAGGGCTCGAATTTCGAAAAATCTCTTCTTAGTAGGTGCTTACATCACGGAAGGAATATATTTCCCGAATTTCATGTCTCTATATACAAGGGAAGTTCTATCGAATAAAAATACCCATTTACCCCTTTGAGGTGTAATTTAAGAAAATGGTCAAAACTATTTCGAGATATTTGAAAAAGACACCGACCGGTGTGCCAAAAATGAATGTTATAACTCAATAAACACAGGAAATACGACGAGTTGTATAATTCACCTCGATTACAGATTTACCCCTTTAGGGGTTGATTAGGAAAGAATCCTGAAATAAAATTTTCGGCATTTGTATGGGTAATCTTTATAAGCAAAAGCCAAGTCGATATCTTATTGGTCCTAAGAGATTTTAAGGAATCCTTGATATTACATTTCACCCCTGAGCGGTTGAATTTCGAAAAATCCCGTCTTAGTGGGTGTTTACGTCATAGAGGGAATATACTTTACGAATTTCATGTATTTTGTCCAGAAGACGTACTATCGAGTAAAAAATACCCATTTACAATCATTTCGAGATATTTTAAAAAGACACCGATATGCCAAAAAGGAATGTTATAAGACAATAAACACAGAAAATATGAAGGGTTGTATAATTCACCCCGATTGTAGAATCACCCCTATAGGGGTTGATTTGGACAAAATCCTGAAATAAGTTTTTCGGCAATTGTATGGGTAATCTTTTAAGAAAATCCAAGACGATATCTTATTGATCCTAAGAGGTATTGATGAATCCTTGAAATCACAGTTCACCCCCTTTTCACTCCTTAGGGGTTGTATTTCGAAAAATCTCGTCTTAATGGGTGCTTAACTCATGGAGGGAATATACTTTGCGAATATCATGTATCTTTGTATCTTGTTCAAGGAATATTTTATCAAATAAAAAATACCCATTTACCTTTTTAGGGGTGAAATTTTGAAAAACTGTCAAAACCATTTCGAGATATTTTAAAGACATCTTTATGTCAAACAAGAATTGTATAACTCAACAAACACAGGAAATATGACGGATTCTATAATTCTCCCTGATTGTAGATTCCCCCTTTTAGGGAATGGTTAGGACAAAATCCTGAAATAAGTACTTCAACATTTATATGGATAACCTTTATAAGCAAAAACCAAGGCGATATATTATTGGACCTAAGAGATATTGAGGAGTCCGTGAAAACACATTTTACCCCTTTTAACCCCTTAGGGGATGAATTTCCAAAATCATTTCTTAGGGGGTTGTTAAGTCATAACAGGGATATACACCCCGAATTTTATGTTTCTCTGTCTAGACGACATTCTATCGAATAAAAAATACCAATTCTTTAAAATTAAAAAAAAAAAACGGTCGAAATACTTTCTAAATATTTTAGAAAGACACATATATGCCAAAAAGGAATGTTATACACAGTAAACACAGAAGATGCGAAGGTTTCTATAATTCACCCTTTTAGGGGATGATTAGGACAAAATCCTAAAATATGTTTTTCAACATTTATATGGATAACCTTCATAAGCAAAAACCAAGGCGATATATTTTTGGACCTAAGAGATAATGAAGAATCCGTGAAAACACATTTTACCCCTTTTCAACCCTTAGAAGTTTACAAAAATATTTTCTTAGGGTGTTGTTAAGTCATAAAAGGGATATACTCCCCGAATTTTATGTTTCTCTGTCTAGACGACATTCTATCGAATAAAAAATACCAATTTAAAAAAACGGTCAAAACACTTTCTAAATATTTTATAAAGACACTTATATGCCAAAAAAAAAAAAAAAAATTATAACACAACACACACAAGAAATACGACGGGTTCTATAATTCACACCGATTCACTCTTTTAGGGGTTCATTAGTACAAAATCTTGAAAAATAACTTTTTCTACATTTATATGGGTAGTCTTTGTAAGCAAAAGCAAGGCGATATATTATTGACCTAAAAGATTTTGAGGAATCCGTGTAAACACATTTCACCCCTGAGACGTGGAATTTCGAAAAATCATTTCTTAGGGGGTTCTTAAGTCATAAAAGGGATATACTCCCCGAATTTTATGTTTCTTTGTCTAGACGACATTCTATCAAATAAAAAAATACCAATTTACCCCTTAAGGGGTGAAATTTAAAAAAACGGTCAAAACACTTTCTAAATATTTTAAAAAGACACCTATATACCAAAAAGGAATGTTATAAGATAATAAACACAGAAGATGCGAAGGGTTCTATAATTCACCCTGATTGTAGATTCACCCCTTTAGGGGTCTATTAGTACAAAATCCTGAAAATAGTTTTTTAATATTTACATGAGTAATCATTGTAAGCAAAAACCAAATCGATATCTTATTGGACCTAAGAGATATTGAAGAAACCGTGAAGCCACATTTTACCCCTTTTAACCCCATTTTCACCCACTTAGAGGATGAGTTTCGAAAAATCCGTTTTTAGTGGGTGCTTACGTCATGGAGTCAATATACTAGCCGATTTTCATGATTGTAGGTCCAGTGGTTTGGGCTGGGCGTTGATTATGAGAAGGTAGCTTAGTTACGATTTTATATATATATAGACCAGCTGAAAACCCGTGCTTCGCTACGGAATATTGATGGTCTCATTAGCATAAAATCCGCAGTTTGTTTTTAAAATTGTGTATGGGTAACCTTTGTAACAAAAAATCTAGTCGATATCTCATCTGTCCTAAGAGATATTGAGGAATCCGTGAAAAAACATTTTACTCCTTTTCACCAGATAGGGGTCGAACTTGAAAAAATCCTTTCTTAGTGGGTTCTTACGTCATACTGAAAAATGTACTCTCCGAATTTTTTATTTCTAACAAAAAAATACTAATTTACCCTTTAGGAGTGAAAGAAAACTGTCAAAACACATATATGCCAAAATGGAATGTTATAACTCAACAACCGCTGGAAATACAAAGGGTTCTATAATTCACCCCGAATGTAGATTCCCCCTTTAGGGGTTGATTAAGATAAAATCCTGAAATTCATTTTTCGGCATTTGCATGGGTAATCTTTATAAGCAAACACCAAGTCTATATCTAATTGATCCTAGAAGATATTAAGGCGTCCTTGAAATCACGATTCCCTCTTTTC
This sequence comes from Liopterus haemorrhoidalis, assembly GCA_963971575.1. Taxonomy (NCBI): domain Eukaryota; kingdom Metazoa; phylum Arthropoda; class Insecta; order Coleoptera; family Dytiscidae; genus Liopterus; species Liopterus haemorrhoidalis. The sequence continues at coordinate 32,675,094 of OZ020614.1, read as the reverse complement.
ACCTTTTAGTGGTGATATTTGTTAAAGGTAAAAAACTGTTAAAACCATTTCGAGACATTTTAAAAAGACACCTATGTGCCAAAAAGAAACGTTATAACTCAACAAACACAGGAAAAACGATGCGATGTATAATCTACCCCGTTTGTAGAATCACCCCTTTAGGGGTTGATTAGGACGAAATCCTGAAATAAGTTTTTCGGCATTTGTATGGATAACACCAGGTCGATATCTTATTGGTCTTAGGGAATTAAGGAATTACTGAAATCACATTTCACCCCTTTTTACCCTTAAGAGGTGAAATTAAAAAAAAAATGTCAAAATCATTTCGAGATATTAAAAAAAAAAAAACCTATGTGCCAAAAAGTAATGTTGCAACTAAACGAACACAGGAAATACGGCGGGATGTATAATTCACCCCGATTGTCGATCCACCCCTTAAGGGGTTGATTAGGACAAAATCTAAAAATTGGTCATTTGCAAGGGTAGTTTTTGTAAGCATAAACCAAGTCGATATCTTATTGGTGTTAAAAAATATTACACAATCCTTGAAATCACATTTCACCCCTTTTCACCCTTTAGGGGTTAAATTTAAAAAAGTTGTCAAAACCATTTCGAGATATTTTAAAAAGACGCCTTAAAAACATGCCAAAATGAAACCTTATATCTCAATAAACACAGGGAATACGACGGGATGCATAATTCACCCCGACTGTAGATCCATCCTTTAGGGGTTGATTAGGACAAAATCCTGAAATATATTTTTTGGTATTTGTATAGGTAATCTTTGTCAGCAAAAAGCAAGGCAATATCTTACTGGCCCTAAGAGATTTAAGGAATCCTTGAAATCACAATTCACCCCTTTTCACCCTTTAGGGATGAAATTTTAAAAAACTATCAAAACCTTTTCGAGATATTTTAAAAAGACACCTATGTGCTAAAAAGTAATGTTGCAACTAAACGTACACAGGAAATACGATGGAATGTATAACTCATCCCGATTGTAGATCCACCCCTTTAGAGGTTGATTAGGACAAATTCCTGAAATACGTTTTTCGGTAATTGTATGGATAATCTTTGCAAGCAAACAGTAAGTCCATAACTTATTGATCCTAAGAGATCTTAAGGAATCCTTGAAATCACAATTCACCCCTTTTCAATCCTTAGGGGTGAAATTTTAAAAAACTGTCAAACCCATTTCGAGATATTTTAAAAAGACACCTATGTGCCAAAAAGTAATGCTGCAACTAATGAACACAGGAAACACGACGGGATGTATAATTCACCCCGATTGTAGATCCGCCCCTTTAGGGGTTGATTAGGACAAAAACATGAAATATGTTTTTCGGTATTTGTATGGGTAATCTTTGTAAGCAAAAAGCAAGTCGATATCTTATTGGTTCTAAGAGATATTAAGGAATATTTGAAATCATAATTCACCCCTTTTCACCCTATAGGGGTGAAATTTTAAAAAACTACCAAAACCTTTTCGAGATATTTTAAAGACACCTATGTGCTAAAAAGTAATGTTGCAACTAAACGTACACAGGAAATACGACGGAATGTATAACTCACCCCGATTGTAGATCCACCCCTCTAGGGGTTGATTAGGACAAATTCCTGAAATAAGTTTTTCGGTAATTGTATGGATAATCTTTGCAAGCAAACAGTAAGTCGATATCTTATTGATCCTAAAAGATATTAAGGAATCCTTGAAATCACAATTCACCCGTTTTCAACCCTTAGGGATGGAATTTTAAAAAACTGTCAAACCTATTTCGAGATATTTTAAAAAGACACCTATGTGCCAAAAAGTAATGTTGCAACTAAACGAACACAGGAATTACGATGGGATATATAATTCACCCCGATTGTAGATCCACCCCTTGAGGGGTTGATTAGGACAAAATCCTGAAATTGGTGATTCGGTATTTGTATGGGTAATCTTTGTAAGCAAAAAGCAAGTCGATATCTTATTGGTCCTAAGAGATATTAAAGAATTCTTAAAATCACAATTCACCCTTTAGGGGTGAAATTTCAAAAAACTCAATACCATTTTGAGATATTTTAAAAAGACATCTATGTGCCAAAAAGTAATCTTGCAACTAAACGAACACAGGAACTACAACGGGAGTAGTATAGCTAGGCACGTTTCGCCTCATTTCAAGGCCACATAGACACTTTACTTCCACATTTTACTTTCTCGTCCCATCCCCCTCCACATTTTACTTTCTCGTCACATCGCCAGGTGTTTGCAAGAAGGTCATATTTTTCAGACCTTGCGTGTTTAGCCCGAGGCGAGTTGCAACCTTAATACCACACCCCGCCCCAACCTTAATTTCACACCCCGCCCCTAGCCTAGACATGTTATTGTCGTTAGAATGTGAGGTCATATTTACTTTTTATAAAAATGAAAATATTTGCGTTAGAAGGATACTTAGAATGTCGTTTAAAATTAGAATGTTAAGGTTATAATTATATTTAATTTATAAAAATCAAAATAGTTACGTTGAAAGGTAATTTATATTTAACTTTTATATTACAATCTGCTGTAACCTTCTCAACATGATATTAATCTAATGATCTGAAAAAGGGTCATTAAATAAAACATAGTTTGTATATTTTTCACATGTGAATTTATTGAAATCATAAAACATTACAAATATATCATTACACACTTTTATCATATTTTATACGTTAAGTATACATATTAAAATAAAATTACAATACACGTACAATACTGGTTGTAGGAGAATATTTAACAATTTTATCATGTTAAATTAAACAATATGCAGTAGTATTCGCAGGCATGTTTTCACCAGTTTCAAATTTCAAACGTACTTCTACAGCTCCAGATTTTAATACTTCATTCTGATGAGTGCAGTCAATAACCACCAATGGTGCAAATCTTTTAAAATCATCTGGTGACATTATCGGCCCATTATCTCGACCGTAATAAGATGATTGAAACTGTGCATACATATCATATAACATTGCATAACAATTTTGCTTAAAGTTCAAATTTAAATTATCATACGGATATATTTCAGAATTTAAATATAGTTTTATATTTGTTAAATTACAATGGTTAAATATACTCATACTTTTACCCAAATCATTTTTCACATTTGTCTGTAACCCGAAAATGATAAATCGAGGTTTTTCAAGTTGAGAGGTAGTTTTCACCGCCCAGGTATGATGTTGAGTTTCTTGCAAAACGGGATACTCGATCAACTCCCAACTTCTAAACGCTAATTGCAGTTCAGCATTAGCATTAAGAAAATTCAACAACATTAAGCGTTCCGCATCTGCCACTGAAATGTGTGGAATCTTCCACTGAACTTTATTTAGTTCAAGTTTTAGTTTTTCTGTAGCAACAGAATTTTTAAAAGCATTAGTATCCGTGTTGCTGCGTATGAGAACCAACTCTTGACGCAAGTTCATTATAATTTTTCGGAAATCCTCAGCAAAACCAAGCATCATTTTTAGTGGTATACATACATTGAAGTAACCCTTTTCATCTATTAACGAATCAGCAGTCTCTGAACACCCATACCAGCCAGCGTTTTTCAACGCCTTACTTTCATTCTGGTTACATGAAACAAACGATTTCATAGTGGTTGTAATACCCGGATTTCGAACCCTATCAATTACAACCCCGTTCACTTCATAGCGAATTTCATCGAATAAAAATGCAATACCATTATTCGTAAATTTTACGTTGGTCGAAGGTTTTCTATCCTCCTTAGTTACTCTACCTTCTATGTAAATTAAACTTCCATGGTAGAGTATAAGTATCCTGCTGGGGGATCGGTATCCGAATCTCATCATTATTGTTAAAAGTGGTTGATGAGTATGGTTGATGAGTGTGTTTCTCTGCGTTAACAATAGAATTATCTTCTAGAGCACGTTCTGTTACATTTAAAATATTAAGATCCATTTTTCCTAGTACACTTGAAAACTATACTGATTTTAATCCTAATCCAAATAACTACCGTAGAGAATTTATTCTTCTTCTTGTTGTCAGCAAGATCTTTTATTTTACCACCAATTTTTAAATCTTAATTTGAAGTCCAAGCGATTGCAGAAATTTCCGATTATCCAACGTTAACTGTTTGACCGTCCTTAACGAACTGGGTTTTTTAAACTCATACGGTTTATTTATTACCGTGCGGATAGTGGGTTGATTGTATTTAATGATCATTCTGAGCTACTTTCTTTAGATGTAGTCTTAACGTGATGACTTCATCCCTGAAATTGATTAAATTGCCATCTTGATCTTGTATATGTACAATAATCGATCTTATACTACGTGTGTTTATAGGCATGTAAATCGTATTTTGTGGATTTTCAATAATTTTTTCACCAGGTTCTACATTTGGGAAAAATTCATGAATAATATGCGTTTGTTCATTATTATTATATGATCCTGATATCAAATTGCACATAATACATATAGCGTTTACTTTGAGAATATTTATTGGATAATCAGCTATATGTACCTCATTAGCTTTTAGAAGATTGGATTTATACCCCAATAATTCTCTGAAGGTATCATTTCTAGTGAAATCAATATCTTGACTTGCTAATATTTCACATTTTAAAGTACTTCTGTTCGCCTTTATTATTAATGTTTCTTTCCCACCCGGAGCATCCTCATTCAGTTTTTTAATAAACCTGTTCAAGTATGTTTTTATATCCCTCACTTCGTATGATCCTGTTGGTAATTCACATTTTTTATCACCAAAATAGAAACAATTATTAACACTCTCTTCAATGTTTGGAATCGCATTATATGACTCACAATTAATTAACCCCAACACATATTCCCCATCATCATCTAAATCAATAGCGGGATTAATATCTGCAGTTAAGATAGAGCTGCGTCCTGTGAGAGTGAACGTGTATGACATGGCTTCTTTAAGGCAACTAATATGTTACACCTTTACATATATATTTTATTTGTTTTCATACAAAAATTTTAAACATAAGTGACCACAATTTATATCCTTGTAAGTTTGATGCACATCATGATTATATCTAATAATATCACAATCATTATTACTTTTAAGATATTTCACTAATTCAATCGGTGGTTTTAAGTTACCAAAACTGTCAAAGTATATAGCCACATTTTCATATTTTTTATAACACACCCAATGTGAACCAGGATGGTTAGCATCATCCAAATTTATAACACCCATTTCAATTTTATTTACTTTTACGGGTAGCTCATTTCGAGAAAAGACTCCACGAAAATATGGTAATTTTAATTTTTTTGCAAATTTGCTTATATCGATGTCGGTGAGTGCACGTTCTGGTAACTTTATTAACAGTTTTTTGATTTACATGGAGCTCTCAAATACATTCCATAACCTTTTTTATGTGGTCGCAAGTACAATCCTTTACCCATAGCTACCGCCTCTAACGTTTTGTTGTGTCTCTGACTTTCTTTCAATTGTTCAGAGGCGGTACGGGCATCACCAACACCCTTTGCAATTCCTGCTGCACCACCTCCTAAGGCTCCTAGGGCGCTAAGCCCTGCAAAAAGAGGGATCAAGGGAAGAAAGCCACCAGATTTTGGTAGTGGTATTACACGTGGTGTTCCAATTTTTTTCTTTATTTGTTTGATTGAGCGGAGAGCTACTTGAGCTGCTTTCTCTATGTTTACAGGTTTATTTTTTCTGATGGCAGTACGAGCCCGTTTCACTACATCACGAAAAGAGATAACTCCCTGACTTTTTCGTTTCCTAGTCTTACGTTTAATCGTGGATTGTTTGTTAACCATACCCATGCCTAACTTCACTTTTGCCTTCATAGCTCATTTTACTCCGAGCGATGAAATTTTTTCACCTATTGATGCGTCTGATGATTTGAGACGTTGAGATGCCTCCTCAGCTAGAATCCGATCTGCTTCGTGTCGATCTTTAATTTTTTCACTTAGATTATAGGCGATATCGTGTTGTTTGCAAGCCTCGTCTAACCTATTTATTCTAGGGTCCCCACGAAGTAATCTTTTCTCTAAGCGGGTACCAGGACCACAATATCTATATCCTGGGATATGAAGTTCAATTGGAAGTTTGTTTATTAAAGTGTTTAAGAAACCTGCACCCTGTTTGCGATACACACCTCTCTAATCATACATTACAAATGATTAAATAAATAAAAATGTTGAGATATTTATTAGTTTTCCACCAACAACCACCATGCGTGTAGTAAAATACTCCCAAACATTAAACGTTGTAAATTGTGATATTGAATGCAAACAAAAACAATGGCATAGTACCTTACTACCTTCAATTGTTAGATGTTTGATTTCTGGTCCGAGCGGTTGCGGGAAAACAAATATAATCGTTGCATTAATTGAACATCCAAACGGTTTACGTTTTGAAAATGTTAATGTTTATTCCAGGTCTCTGTATCAACCCAAGTATAAGTATTTGGAACAGTTGTTGAAACCGATAAATAGCATTACGTTTAAAGCATTTAACAGTTGTGAAAAAATTGTATCGCCTGCTCATACAAAATGTAATACTGTTTTTATATTTGATGATATTATGACAACTTGACAGGACGTAGTACGTTAGTATTTTTCCATGGGGCGACATTTTCTGGTTGACTGTTTCTAACTTGCCCAGACATATTCAAAAATTCCGAAACAACTCATTCGTGATAATTCAAATTTAATCATTCTATTCAAACAAGATGAAATGAATTTGAAGCACGCGTACACAGATCACGTGGGAACAGATATGAATTACAATGAATTCAGAGACATGTGTTCGTTTTGCTGGCGTGACAATTATGGTTTTTTGTTAATTAATAAAGAATGTGCTTTGAATAGTGGTCGCTACAGGAAAGGTTTTGATCATTTTTTAATATTGGATAAATAATTCGGATGGAGCAAATTGTTCCCAGTAATAAAATAGAGTCGGAGAAGAAAACAGCTCTGTTTAGTTTGTTTTTACCTAATTTTAACCTGTTTTAACATATTTTTAGTTGTTTTGGGGGAGTAGAGCAGATTGTTTCTAGAAATAAAATAGATTTTATGAATAAAACAGCTCTGTTTAGTTGTTTTTAACCTGTTTTAGTAGTATGGATAAAAAACTGAAAGAGAGGTTGGTAAAAACTCGCAAAACGGTTAAACGAAAACTGCAAGCTCTAAAAGAAGGTGCTTAAGAGCAGGAAAGCCAGCTAGAGAAATCATATGAACCGGTTACAAAACAACTGAAAGAACTAACGAGTAAGTTTTATGATGTGAGTGCGATTAAACAAGAAGAAAATCATGAAGAAAATTTAAAAGGTGAACCAAAAATTGAAAAACATTCCTCTTCAAACGTAAAAAAACCTTCCAAATCAGTACCAAATGTTTTCGATGCTAGTACAACAACCGATCAGGAAATTCCCTCATTTCTCGAGAGTAGTGTAATTGCACAGAATGCACCAAGCATGGAGGAAGAAGAAGAAGATCGAGATATTGATTATAGTTATTTATCAAATATTCTACCTAAATCAATGTCTGAGGAAGCATGGGAAGAATATCTTACACAGTATCACCCACTACCACGTCAATACATTGAAGAAATGATAACACATGAGGGTACTAAATTTGATCATACAACCGGTATAACTTTAAATCCGATTAGTAACAAATTTAAAATTGCTAATGCTGATGTTGACTTTGTTGATAAGGATATAGTTATAAATAATGTAAAATATAGTGGCACCCCTGGTCTGTACGAACTACTTTTTAAAAGTAAACCTTCAGGTTATACTAAAGTTGACAATGCCAATTATCATGATATTCTAGAGAGATTTAATGTTCATAAAAGAAATTATGATCCTGATGAGCAGGTGCGTGGGAATCGCTCACTAAAATATAGAACAATTATTAAACCGTTACTAACACGAACAACATCAACTCCGAGACGGGTTTCTAAAAGACAGGTTGTGAAAGGTTTGCATGGGGGAGGATTACTTATGAATTATAGTAATAATCCTGTGGAATATGTACACTGGGATAATCCAAACGAGCTAGTTGATAGATTGAAGCTTTTAATTGCATCCCAAGTGGCTGGTAACAACAATCATAATAATGAAATTGTATCCATCATTGAAGAGTTAAAAGAAGCCAACATTATTAAATAAAATCAGTATCAAAATGCCCATCAACAAGTTTGGACTTCATGCAACAAAATACCGTCATTATGATGATGACGATGATGATGATGCATATAATTTCAATAACAGGCGAATAGTAAACGTCGGTGATCCTATAAATGATAATGATGTAGTTAATAAAAAATATATGAGACAGGAATTGGATTCTACATCAATTAAATTAAATGATCGGATTCAAAAGCATAGGGATGATATTGATATCATATTGAAACGTGTAGTATCAGTAGTAAAAAGAGTAGTTGAAGAGTTGAAGATGCTGAAACCTGAAATAGAAGATACTTCAAGCAAGAGCGTTCAGTTAGACCTCGATTCTGTTACAACAACAACGAGTACAGTGACAACCGTTGAATGATTGAACATGTCTAAAGCAAAACGTGATGTTGTTAATGAATTACATAGATCTGCAAGGATTAATTTTAAACGGAGACAAGTTATCATTAAAGGTTTAGATGAAACATTTCAAGCAGATTTGGTAGAAATGCTTCCGTATGCGCGACTAAATTAAGGATATCGATACATACTGGTGGTGATCGATACATTTTCAAAATATGTGTGGGCTGAACCAGTTAAAAGTAAATCAGGAGTTGATGTGTCTAAAACAATGCAAAAATTTTTTCTAGAAATAATCGAATTCCTAAAAATCTACAAACTGATATGGGTAAAGAATTTTATAATAAAGAGTTTAAAAAATTAATGGAAAAATATAATATTAACCATTACTCAACATTTAGTAGCAAGAAAGCGAGTATTGTGGTACACGCTCCACAATACTCGCTTTCTTTTTTGATGGCTTACAAAAAAGTATCACAATTTGGAATGGTGTTGTGGAAACGATTCATATATCAACTTTCCTACAACACTCAAGGATTTATTAGCTGGTGTTGAAATTGAAAATGTATATGTGAAAGGGTTGGATAAAGTGCAATGGTTACAAAATTACATAGACAAGAAAATAATAAATCTTGAAAATTTAGGGTGTCCAAAACTAGCTGAGATTAGTGAACCTCTTCAAACAGACTATTGCAATTTACATATTAATAATTGTGCTGGTCGTAATGTTAAAGCAGTATTAAAATGGTTTAAAAAAACATTTAATACCTATGATGCCTTCAAAACATATCAAATTCATGGTGGTGTTTTGAATTTTATGGATGCCGAAGAAATAGCTCAACTTCCCATGGAATTTATTATGGTGTTTGCAGAAAAACAAATCAACGATCAATGGAATAAATGCCCAGTGTCTTGGAGGAATGATACACGTTTTCAACAATATTTGTGTTGCCACACCCATTATAATGAATGGAACGGTGAAAACGAAGATGTTGTTGGTTTTTCCAATCCATTGAGGAAGGATTGTTTACAGTGTAATATAAACTAATAATATGTATATTTTTATGTATTAATTATATCAATTTTTAAAATAAATAAATATGTTTTAACATTAAAATAACTTTCATTTTTATATCATCATATTCCTTACAATATTCTGCTGGTGGGGAGTTGTATATAAGAGATGTAATGATCATATTTCTTGAATTAGTTGTGGGAAATAACTCACCGTAACAACCATAAAAAAGAAAGGTTAAAAATGATAATGGAAGAAAACAGGCTTAATACGTTTGAAAATTGGCCTTGTCATTATGTACATCCACGCGATTTAGCAAGATCCGGATTTTATTATTACAACGTGGAGGACACTGTTCGCTGCCCTTTCTGCAAAATTGAAATCTGTCGTTGGGAAGATGGAGACAACCCTTCAGAAGAGCATCGGTACTGGTCAGCAAATTGTCCATTTAGTAATGGACTTGATGTGGGGAATATACCAATATCTACCGATTTTCAACATGAATTTAACATGGATATTGACGAAGTTGATTTGACATTTACAGATGGTGAAAATAACGAAAATACCGCTAAAATTCCTGATAAAAATTTAAATAAATCGCAGGATGCTAATTTACCAGTTAACAAAAATGAGAATATGGCTGATGAAGATACAATAATATTTTCAAACCTTAATAATATCAAAATTTCAAATCGTAAATTGAAAAATATTGAAATGAATATGACTCAAGATGGAAATGAATCTATGGCAACAATTAAGTTTAAATAAAGAAATTATTAATTGTATATTATTATGTATTGTAACAATTGTAATGAAGGAATTGTAAGGAGGTATTGTAAGGAAGGAAAAATAAAAACAAAATATTCATTATAATTATTTTATTTATTTATTAATATTATAGTTACATACACATTACAGTTTATATATATATTAAGAAATTATTGTATTGTTCGATACCCCCATGGTAATGTATCTGTGTATACATAATTTACAACCCTTTTATCGTCATGGGGGCTAAGAGTCAATTTTTTCTGTTTAACTGTAAAAACTTTATTCTTTTTGGATACAATATTGCTTTGCTCTTTTGTTATAGTGGTGTTATTAAACAAACAGTCATAGTAGTCATCAAATCCGATTGTTTTCAGAACTGCATTGGTTATACCTTTTGCCCGTTTACCAACCTTTTTCTTGTGTACTTTGTACGCATACATTTTTGATCTTAACCCAACGAAGGAAGTCATAATATCACCATTTAATTCATCCTTCATCAAACCTATCACCTTTTTATTGACTCGAGGCATGTTAAATATATTGATTTCGGGGTAATCTAACGTATCAAATTTGTGAATATCACACTTCATTACTTTAAAAATGTCAAAATTGAAAAAATTATATATGAGGCTATCTGTGTCTGTGTAAAGGAGTTTTGCGTTTTCACCAAAATTTTTCTTTATGTAATTATAATGAAAATCATATAAAATTTTTTTAGATAAGTCAAGAATTGAAAACCCAACGTAAATCGGTTTATTAAATATGACCTGTTTTTTATTCATTTCTATAAGTATCATGTCATCATCTAAAATTGTACAACTATGAAAATTAGGTTGGGATATATACTTCCTGGCTCCATAACGACCCTCCCACTTTGTGACCAGTTTCACATCTTTATATTTGCGTACATTTTCCATTGTTTTACCAAAAACAGCGTTGTTCATTAGTTTATAAAAATTCTTTTTAAACTCATTGACTTTTTTCTTAATTCAGTATTTAAATTAATATATTTTCTAAGCCATGAACTTTGTTGAAATTTTAACACGCGGTGAATTTTGATAACTTTCATTCCGAGTTCTAAATACTGTTTCAAGTTTTGATAGTGAGTCACATAATTTTTTTTATCATATAAATTTGTAATTAATTTTGCTCGTTTAGATATAGGTGGTGTGAATTTTTCTAGACAAAGGGGTAGATCCTTATGTAACCCTTGTAGCTCTCATGGATATTCTAAATCCACTTCAAAGATATAACCAATATTGGACTCATTTGATGTTTTTAACAAATCAATTTTATAAATGTCAACATCTGGCACCCACTTAAAATTTGCATATGGTAAAAACATAGACATAGCTGCACCATATAAGTTATTTACATCATAATACATTAAATGAGATTCAGCTTCATTATGATTATAATCCTCACATATGTACTTGTTATTGGCTTTGCCATACCTGTTACAACACTGAGACACACCACATCTAATACCTTTTTCTATAAACATGATTTTATCAATATCTGTTAACAGTTCCAACTCAATTTCACTACACTTCAACATGGCGTCAAACGCAAGGCCTGGGGCAGTATAATAATGCAAAGCATCCAATTGGTAGGTCTGCATACAGCTGTCTCGGAAACCTTGAAACACATCTGCTAGCAGCGTGATGTCTGTTTTTAAGTAGAGATCGGCATATTCACTCAACGTTTTTATACCAAATGTATTCCATACATCTTGAGCGTGTTGATAATCTTGTTCACTTACACCTTCATTTAATAGTGTGCTGAAGAAGGCCTCTTTTGGTGGTAGATGTATATCATCAAGCTTTTCGCAAGAGTCCAAGTATTCATATGGGAATATACCCTTCCTAGTGAGTAACTTGAACTTTTCATCCGAATTACAAAACGATCTTGTTATCGGCTTTTCAAAATCCTTCAGATACGAAGATAACTTATCCAAACTGCTTGCTATAAAACGAAATGAATCAATGAAGCGAAATTGTACTTTGGTACCCTCTACATATTTAGTAAAGGAAATGTAGCGTTCCTTATTTATCGGGAGCAAATTAACATGGCCAGGTATTCCTGTTGCAATATTTTTTATTATAAAATGGGCGTCGTAACCGGTCAAGTTATGGAAAACCACTGGAATTACCCTCGAGCTATGAAACTTCAGGTTACATATTTGATGACTAGGACCTCGGTATCTCGATGTTATATGACAGTGGTCACGTGTGATAATATCTCCATCTTTAAATATCCCACCACAAATATGACATACCGTAGCACTAGCAAACTGAGTTTCTTCTTCATGCGTTAATTTCATAGGTAATGTTGTTTTCATTATCTTATCAACCTTTCGAGCCAGATGGTTTAATTGGTTGATGAACCAGTCGATACAGTCTTTACCACGATATGCCTGAAATGTTGATAGAGTTTCATCATATGAACACTTTAAATAGTAGCCAATGCTGAATGGTATATGTATATGAGTATATGTAGTATTTAGTCCACGTTTATCATCAATTTTCTCTACAATTGACTCGATGTCTGCATACAACACAAACGGTACTTGGAGTTTATATTTAAAATTCTTAAATTTTAGAATTTTATGTTCCTCATCTGGAACTTCAAGTCTGCATTTATTTGCTTCAATACAATATATCACATGTTTTTGTAATGATGTTTGTGTTCTAAAATAATTGAGACATCTATCACATAAAAACGGTTTATAACTTTTAGAAACTTGTCTACGTAAGAGTCTGGATAAATTTTTAATCCACATAAAGTGATAATTTTCAGGGGCTCTGATGTGATTCACTGTCTGTTGATCCTGGTTATATTCAATCATTTCATCTTCTTCTTCTTCCTGCTCACCATTAGAACACATCATCAGAAGGTGGATTGCATTCATATTATTATTGAATTTAGTGCTGAGCTTAACCGGAACTACTTCATGTTTTCTTCCAATTTTTTCAAGGGTGTATACATTTATAACCAAATTGTTCATATCTTCAAATTTTGATATATCTTTTATTTTAATGGGAAAATCAATTCCATCATATTGTAATACATCTTCAAAATGTGGATAGGAAGAAACACGATCCGAGTTTTTGTGAATGGGGTATAGAGCTGACATTATAGCCCACAAAAAGCAATAATTGTCATTATTTTTAATATTTATGATTGCCCTTAAAATTTTATTATCTTGAGGCAATTCAATATATGCGCTGGCTGCGATAGGTACATTGTTATTTATGTTCACTTTTAGATGCAGAATATTGTATAAAGCCCATCCAGAATCTTTTTCTTGAAAATTCTCTAGTTTACTTGGTAGTTTTTCTTTAACATGTTCATCAAACCAGGCAGCAATATCAGTTCCGTTATCAATTTCAATGTTCTTAACGTTAAAAGTTTTTATTTCAACGTTTCCCGTTGTGGGAAGAATAAATTCTGCACTGAAGACAGTGTTAACTTTTAAGATTGAAGTTTTCAAAGCATTTCTGATTCTGTTTATAAAAATCTTCTTACTTTTTTCAAAGAATATTTTTGGATCTTTGTACCCAGGTTTGTTGATTATTGCTCCAGTTTTAATTCGATTCTTGAAAACTGACTTTATATCCACCCATGTTAGATTATTTTGTATTCGTTTGCGTTTAAGTCCTGCTCCTATCTTCAGCTGATTATTTTTTAAATTTTTTAATTTTTCACGATAATACTTTAAAATAATGAGATTTGCTTCCAATTTATGTATATTTTCTTTTTCACAACTCCTGTCATGATTTTTAGATGTTTGAATGACTTTTTGAACTGTTAAAATTATTTTATTCAGATGTTTACACCAAATTTTAGCTTCATCGTTTCTTTTAATCAATGTCAAAGCATTCCTTATATTTTTAATAACTTCATCAGTAGTATTGTTAATTATGTCACAATTCATATTATATATTTTAATTTTGCTATAATTAATCGCCTTTTATTTAAGAAATATTATTATTATTATTATTTTTATTTTATCTATTATTCAAAACTGAATTCGATTTCGACACTATTTGATTTATTGCTACCAGTCTTTTCACCGTGAGATATTAAATATGCGCATCCTCTTCTAGCCGCTTCGTTGGCTTGCTATAATTGCTCGTCCTCAATGGTATTGTATCGTGGCCCGAGAAATATCACAGCTTCCTCCAATTCAATATACCTCTTCTTAATATTATTATTTTATATTTTTGATTTACAACTAAATTATTTAACGGTAAAGTTGGTTTAGAATACCCAACTTTATTAAATGCTGTTGCGAGATTATTTGCAGACATGGCTCTAATATACAATTGGCGCACGAAACTGTTTTCGTTTTGGATTGGATCCGTATTTATACTCTAAATCGGGAAAAGTGAAAGTTCTAGAAATCCTTGATGAAATCAGGTCATTTGAAAGTTGTAACTGTTGTAAAAATTAAAATGTAAAAATGCTATGTTGACTAGTATAAATGAACGCTGATTTAACGGTAGGTTCAATGTGAAATCAGGTCATTTGAAAGTTGTAACTGTTGTAAAAATTAAAATGTAAAAATGTTATGTTGACTAGTATAAATGAACGCTGATTTAACGGTAGGTTCAAAGTGAAATCAGGTCATTTGAAAGTTGTAACTGTTGTAAAAATTAAAATGTAAAAATGTTATGTTGACTAGTATAAATGAACGCTGATTTAACGGTAGGTTCAAAGTGAAATCAGGTCATTTGAAAGTTGTAACTGTTGTAAAAATTAAAATGTAAAAATGTTATGTTGACTAGTATAAATGAAAGCTGATTTAACGGTAGGTTCATATTCGAACTCAAGTTTCAATTCACGAGTTTCAAGAATGTACAAACAAAATAATTTCGATCATAATTTTGTAACGTGCCCATTTGATCCTGCACATCGTGTGTTAAAACACAGATTCAGTGTCCACGTGTTAAAGGTGCACCCTGAATCTGTCAAAAAAAAATTTTAAAACGCAGAAGAATTGAAAATTCTGGGACCCACATCTGGACTGCAAGCCAAAAATCTCCCAACGGTATCAATCCCAGCAGATTGTGAGAGTTGGGAGTAAGTACATCGGTAAATCGGTGAATATATCGAAAAAGTTTTTTTAAAAACGCAGAAGAATTGAAAATTCTGGACTGCAAGCCGAAAATCTCCCAGGGCCTACATCAAGATCTGGATTGCAAGCCGAAATTCAAGATCTGGACTGCAAGCCGAAAATCTCCCAGGGCCTACATCAAGATCTGGATTGCAAGCCGAAAATCAAGATCTGGACTGCAAGCCGAAAATCTCCCAGGGCCTACATCAAGATCTGGACTGCAAGCCGAAAATCTCCCAACGCCATCACTCCCAGCAGATTGTGAGAGTTGGGAGTAAGAACATCGGTAAAGAATTAAAAATTCTGGGGCCTGCATCAAGATCATCTAGGCATCAAGATCTTCTAAGCAAAAATTTCTCTCAACACAATACATTCCAGTAAGTACATACCATGTACGAACAGGCAAAATTAAAAGTACGTGAAGTGTATCAGGAGCATTGGGACATTGTGAAACAAAAACTTCCCAAAACAATCTACAGAGATCTAACTTTAGATTGGTGGTCAAATGATAAAAAAATAAAACCAAAACAAAATTTAGTAGAAGAATATGATCTCTGTCCTGAGCATTATCGCGATGAATACGCACCATTCCCACCTGAAACATTTATCAAAAGTATGCAGCTTAATTTAGAAAATTCACCTAATTCTCTCACTGAAGTTTTCTCGTTTCACATTCGATATTCCCGATATGAAAAATGTTCACGTCGTGGAAGATCTACTTTTATGTGTGCTCGATGCTACAACAAAAATTCTTTTGCGGTTGGCGATCAATACTGGCATCGCACTTGCCATGATCTTATAAAAAATCCTTCTTGTTTCGTACGAAATGTGGTATGGAAAAAAGAAAACTGGTGTGTATTATGTTTAACAACACCTTTATTTGATTATCTATACACCAAGGATTTATGCCATGGTGTATGGATGTATCATGAAGATGGATTTTCAGATAACGAATCGGATTCAGAATCCGAGGAGCGAAATACCACTGTTCGTCGTCGTAGATTAATTTTAAAAGAACTGTGTAGTATGAAATAAAACGTGCACTGTAAAAATTATTATTTTGCAATGCATGTTTCATTTAAAGAGACACACTTCTTTTAAAATTAATCTACGACAACTAACAGTTCTTGTTACTAAATTAACTTCTTTCTTTAAAAAATAATTTTTTAAAACTTCTTTGCTTTATTCAGTTTTCCTCGATAGGTTACGAATAGACCCCCCTCTGACACAATTTTATTTAATTTCACTAAATTTTCCGGTGAAATTTTGTTGAAAGAAAAAAGTTGAATTCCTTAAATCTATGACAACTAACAGTTTTAATTCTTAAATTAAATCGTTAGAGAAGAAAAAACAAAATTCGGGATAGAATTTTGGTTGGATTTGAGGAATTCAACTATTTTCTTGGGTGAAGTTTCAACTTAATTTCACCGGAAAATTTAGTGAAATTAAATAAAATTGCGTCAGAGGAGGGCTGTTCATTAGTTATCGAGGGAAACTGCACAAAGCAATTTTTTTTTTTATTTTATTTTTTTTTATTTTATTATTTTTTTTTTCTTATTATAATTTTAGTTTAAATTATTTTTTAATTATTTTACAGTACACGTTCAAAGAGACACAGTTTATTAATTAAAAATTGTGTGAGTACGGCTCTGTATAGTGAACGCTAGTATCTAGGTCAAGTCGCTGTAAGCGGTGAACTCAAGCAAAAGTGGCTAACGTAGCTTCGTTCGCCGCACTAAGAGGAATTTTCCCCGATAGACTTTGCTCCCAGGTATTAAGTTCTTAAAGAGTTGAATTCTATACCGATTTTTGTTTTTTCTAACTAAGTATACAAAGTATTTTTAGTTGTATTTGTTAGTTTCTTTTAACATATATTTTTCATGTATTTTATTGTAAGTTATTGTAAGAAATATATGTGTATATGTAAATAAATACTTTTATTTCATATTAATGTAGTAATTTTTATTTCATATTAATGATATAGGGTAAAAATACATGAGGGTTTTTATTACAAAATAGATTCTGTGTTAAAATAACTATGTACTTACAAGGGTCTGTTATTCTTAATTTTTTTCTTCGATACAATTTAAACAAAACATAGGATCACTGTTTTGTAAAACCACTTAATAAACACTTATAACTTTAAACGTAGACTTTAAACATAGCTACAAATGCAGTCGCCTTTATACCAAAGAATAATAGAAAGTGAATAGGAACGGAACGGAAAGTAGGTTAATTGATATTTAGAAATCGAAAGGGTATTTTATACTTCAATAAGATTTTTTATTTATATGTAACACATTTGCAAAATTGTTGTAACATACGTAACGTGAAAGGATTATAAAGGAAAAACATTTACATTTTTTATTTATATGTAACACATTTGCAAAATTGTTTTAACATACGTAACGTGAAAGGATTATAAAGGAAAAACATTTACATTTTTTATTAAATATTTATTAATTATTATGGTCATAAATACTCATACATAAAATGTTTAAGATGAAAATCGTCTTCTTCTGGAAAAATTTTGAATGCTTCGGCCCACGTTGGTATATCTGTTTCATAACCAATCCCTCCAATACTTCTTTCCAGGTTATCTTTCGAGCATAAAAAAGTTCGAATCAAAGAATATTTTCCGATGACAAACCTGGCAATTACAGGTGGATCGAATGGCTCATATAATATGAGAGATATTATTTCACCAACATTTTCCTCAAAGTTTAGATATAAATTTTCAGTTATCTGATTATTTTGCAGATCCGTTAAATAAAATAGATTTGATTGAAAACACTGCAGATTCAATTTAGGTACTAAATCCTGAGCTAGTTTATGAACATGATACTCATTCACGAGTTTTACATAAAACATGATTGTGATGTATGTGCGCGTGTGTGTGATATTCTCAAGACTGTGCATATTTCTTTCAAAAGTATTCATTATAAAGTTTTTCCCAACTAGGTCGCAATGTAGGTCGCAAACTATGTTTTATTTAATGACCCTTTTTCAGATCATTAGATTAATATCATGTTGACAAGGTTACAATGTAATGTAATATAAATGTTACCTTCTAACTTAATTATTTTTTTATCTAAAGTAATAGTAAATATGACCTCACATTCTAACGACAATAACATGTCTAGGCTAGGGGTGGGGTGTGAAATTAGGGTTGGGGCGGGGTGTGATATTAAGGTTGCAACTCGCCTCGGGCTAAACACGCAAGGTCTGAAAAATATGACCTTCTTGAAAACACCTGGCGATGTGACGAGAAAGTAAAATGTGGAGGGGGATGGGACGAGAAAGTAAAATGTGGAAGTAAAGTGTCTATGTGGCCTTGAAATGAGGCGAAACGTGCCTAGCTATACTACCAACGGGATGTATAATCCACCCCGATTGTAGGTTCACCCCTTTAGGGGTTGATTAGGTCAAAATCCCGAAATTAGTTTTTCGGCATTTGTATGGGTAATACTTGTAAGCAAAAACTAAGCTACCAGTTTTGTGGCAGACCTTAAATAATTTTTTAAGTAGCCCTGGCGGTGTATTGTCTTTGACGTAATTTACGAGTTCTGTGTGGCACTCGGGATATTTAGTTGTCCAAGGTGGAAGGTTGGTAATATATTTAGGCTGTATCGCAGGTGGGTTTGGGCATAGTTGGTATAATATATTGAATATTTTGGCTTGAAGTGGAGTTTTGTGTTGAGGGTTGATTATTTGGTGGCCTGTTTTAAATATGAAGAGGTAGGATGGATGGGATTGCTTGCTAGCGAGCTTGGCGTTTCATTTTTGATACATCAAAATTATTGATTTCTGATGTCAAAGTAATTTGGATACTGTCTTCAGGGTTCAACCGATTTTCATACTTTGTTTTTAAGTTCATGATAGTGGAAAATCCTTATTCACAAAGATAGGTTGTTGCAAATAGCAGCAGTTTTATCGCTTCCTCGTGTGCAATTTTGGAAGTCTTTGCAGCTCTTGACATCCGAAAAAATCAGCTGTGGCCACCACAGGACCAACCGCCATCACAAAGTGCTTGTATAAAATACATTCTAGCTGGGCCTAATATTTTCTAACAGAGATATTATTTATCATGACCATGGAAACGTTACATATAAGTATGAAAAATAGATAACTGGAAAAAAATTCGAAAAATTTTACAAAATTTTTTCGTTTTATCAAAAAAAGTCTCAAATAAAAGTTGTTAGTTATTGCTTTTATAGCAACCTTTGTTAAATAAATTTTTTCGAAATATTTTTTTGTTAAATATTCGCAAAAATCTTAAAATCGACACGTGTAAACTCCCATTTTTAATCAACCGATTTTTACCAAAAGTTGATCACCTCGTGCCATTGGTGTCAAAAGCTTAAATATGAAGTTTCATAAAAATCCATTTAGCCGAATTTACTTTGCACTTGTACAGACAGACAGATGGACAGACGGACAGACAGACAGATAGACCGACAGACATGCTAAAAATAGTCAAAACGTTATGTAAGGACCTCTGGGGACCTGTAGGGAATTCGTGGAGATCCATCGAAATCTCGAAATATCAAAATCGGTATGATCACAAAACCTCCCTTATATATGTTGGCAGTCGGTAAAAAGGACAGATCTGCTTTATTCCGAAATTCAGTGCATGCTTCATCGATGGAGGAAAGTCAAGAAGAACAAAAATGATGATTGTTTGAAATAAATATACAACTTCAATAATTACCCTCGCTTATCAAATTATATATTTTGGAAAAATTTTATTTATTTGTTTATTGTGCCGTCATTACCCCGATATTTAAAATTTTACACCATTCGGTATAATTTACCCTGGTTCCCAGACCCCTAATAGAGTAGAGGGTTTATCCATTGGTGAGAGTCAAATATTTCAATAACTGCTTCGCTGCTCTAGTGATACTTTTATTTTTCTACTATAGGGATGAAACGGTACTATCGATACCAGTAAAGTATAGATATTAGTAAAGTATCGATACTTTTCTTTCGATTCTAGTATTATAGTATTCAATACTTTTTTTTTTTAAATATTTTACTGGTATCGTTCATAATAATTATCCGTAATGTTTGTGTTGTAATGTGAATCAGCGATCTGCAGGATTAACTGCAGGGAGGAAACCGCCATGACACGCCTCCGTATAGGCCAGTGTTGGTGGACCCATGGACACCTCCTTCGAGGTTAAGAGTCCCCTATCTGTGAGACGTGTAACACAGATTTGTCTGTGTTATTCTTTTTAAATAAATGTGTACAGTTCGAGAATGTTAGGGAGAGGTTAGGCCTGTGCTATAGGTGACGACAGAGTACTCATGGACAGGCTGATACTCTTCCTGAGAGAATTGAACTTACTGTTTTATGTGCGAAGTCTTGCACCTTATTTTAATGTGTTCCTAGTTATTG
The DNA here is from genome assembly GCA_963971575.1 of Liopterus haemorrhoidalis. Lineage (NCBI taxonomy): Eukaryota > Metazoa > Arthropoda > Insecta > Coleoptera > Dytiscidae > Liopterus > Liopterus haemorrhoidalis. The sequence goes on along the minus strand of OZ020614.1, from coordinate 32,654,283 downwards.
ACTGTGATATTCGATGGTAATTGGCCCCTTTACAGCCTGTTACCATCACCCTGAGTCTGTTCAAATTTTTCGAACAGACTTTTTATATTTATTTGTGTTTGTCAGTGCAAGATTTCTTTTATTAAGTATGCGTAAATTTACTGATTTTATCTATTTATTTATTGTTTAATTTATTGTTTGTAGTCATGTAAATGGGCTGCTTTAGGCGCAAATAGTCTTTGTTGCTGTGCGCCAAAATTTTTAACTAACTAACTGAATCAGCGATCCTAGCGGTAAATCACGGTATTTCATATTAAGTAATGTAATAGTTTTGTAATCAACTAGTTTTGTGCTGCTATCTGTAGAGATAGCAGCACAAAATAAAACGTGTCACGCGGGATATTAAATAATTTGGCACCAATTTCAAATCGATAAATCATTATTTTGTAATTTACTACGACTCACAACACTACATAATACTAGCTCGAATTATGTAATAGTAACCAATGTTTTAATTTGACAAGTCCTCCTATAAATCGTTAATTTCATGAAAAACACCCAAAACTTGTTTGCTCTTTCTAAATTGTCCAAACATATTAGTCTTGTTAATAAAGACTTTTTTATACTCGTAATTTTTGTTTACTAGTACATTAATTGATACCATTAAATACTGATACTATGTTTCGATACCGATATTACGATACGATACTTTATCAATGCTCAATATTCGATGACCCAACACTGGTTGCACAATACATTTTTTTTTTTAACTAGAAATAATAAACGACACCGCGTAGTATCTATACCTGTAATCTATATTTACATCCATATAATAACAATGATATAATATAATAATAATAATAATAATATTTTTACTAGTGTTTTTGAATAAATGTTATACATAGATCATGTTAAGGGCGTGATCTGGTGGTGGTCCCGGAAGGGGACACTGACCAGAACCCTGCTCTGAGGAGCACTAAAAATAAGCGGGTGGACTGTATATCATGCGTAATCCACGCGATTGTAGAGTGCTCCTCAGAGCAGGGTTCCGGTCAGTGTCCCCTTCCGGGACCACCACCAGATCACGCATTTAACATTTTGGTCCTTCGAGAGCCGGAAGTTATTGTGCGTAGCGTCGTGACGGTAGAATCTTTAGAATCGTTAAAATTGCATTTTCTCGCGGTTTTTTCACTTATAAATTCATTCCTTTGTTAAAATTTGCTATTTTAGTTCGTGGTTTTTGCAAGTTCGTTATTTTGTTAATCCTTCGCACTTGTATGTTAGTTAACGTACGGGTATTGTTTCGTTTTGTCTTTGCGATAACCTTCCTTCGAGGTCACCTGTTGTGATTTCTTCTGTCAAAATCAGCTGGTAGTTTTTCAGGTCCGTATTTAGAAATTTTCTTTTTTCGCAATGGATACTTCGACATTAATTTTAGCACGCGATGCGATCAGGCGATCTATTAAATCCATGTTAAAAATCGCTAGAACCGCGAAAAAGGATATATCATCATGAATCTTTGAAAACTAGGTTTCAAAACCTAGACAGCCTTACGTCTGAATTTAAAGCTGCAGCTTCAGATAGAACCTGAAATTCAGAAGCTCAAAAAATCTGATGACTTAGAAGCTCAATTCCAAATCCGAGAGCAGAATGAAGAATACGTTTACGAGATAAAGGGTATTTTTCGCAGTTTGTTTCCCAGTGATGCTATCACCCCCTTTGTCTCACCCTAAATCTTCTGACGTTCGTATGCCTAAGCTAGCCATCCCTCAGTTTTCGGGTGATTATACTTCATGGTGCCGTTTCGCGGATCTCTTTCGCAGTCTAGTCCATGATAATGACCAGCTCACCCCCGTTACTAAATTCTACTATCTGAAACTTAACGTGAGCGGTGAAGCCCTTAACGTAATCAAAAGTCTCACAGTCACTGCTGAAAATTATCCTGTCGCCTGCGCGCTCTTGGAGGAGAAATATGAGCACAAACGCCTCATAGCAACGCAACATCTGGAAAAACTTCTTTCATTGCCCAATATTTCCACCCAATCACCGACGGCACTCAGAACCTTTCTGAATGAAGTTTGGGTGAATGTTGAAGCGCTGAGGGCATTAAAGTTACCCGTATCTACATGGGACTTTATTCTGTCCGTCATTCTCCTCAAAAAACTAGATGCTAAATCACGTGAGGCTTATGAGCTCTCGCTTGATGAGTGCAACCCCTTTCCGAAACTTATAAATCTCTTAGATTTTCTAGGAAAGAAATTGCGCTCAAAGGAGTCGTGTTCACCATCGGACAGCGTGACCAGCACGACTTCCAACCCCATTGTCTCACCACGTCGTAAACATTCGGCGTCAGTGTCATTTGTGTCCAGCAAATACACTCCCCCTAACTGTGTTATCTGTCAGACACCTCATTTCGCTTATCAATGTCCAGTCTTTAAAAGTAAAACTCCTCGCGAACGGTTTACTATTGCTAAAGATAATCACTTGTGCATAAATTATCTGAGCTCTTCTCACCAATTTAATTCATGTCCCTCGGTACGCTCTTGTTCCATCTGCAACAAGCGTCACCATTCGCTCCTACATTTTAACGGTAGCAATCCTGCTACCAGTAGTTTGACTACTCCCACTCAGCGCCCAGAACGCGACCATTCGGAGTCCGGCCCTGGGTCTGCTGGTATTTCTACCCTTGTTAATTCGAGTTAGCGACCAAACTTTGTGTTGCTAGCTACAGCTCTTATTAACATCACCGACGTACATGGCCGACCGCATGCTTTAAGGGCCTTGTTAGACTGCGCTAGCCAGTATACCTATACATGGACTTGGAGGAATTAGCGTGCCCAACGCTCGTGGCATCGCTACCTGTACTATCTCCCCTCTGGGTAAAACTACCCCTTCATTTGTCACTTCAGCTGTTGTCGTTCCATGCATAACTGGAGTCATACCCAACCGGGCACTGCCACACAGTTCTACCTTCGCGCATCTCACTGCGTTGAAGCTCGCTGATCCGCATTATAATTCGCCCTCACGCATTGATATGCTTATCGGTGCGGATCTCTTCCCTCACATCTTGCAAGGCGGGCGGCTGCCCAGTATTCTAGGGTCACCCGCAGCCTTAGAAACAGTATTCGGTTGGGTTTTGATGGAAGAATTATCTGCACCTCAGATAAACCCAATCAATACTTTTCATCTCGCTATTGACTCGTCTAATGAATCTACTGCATTAGACACTGCCCTCAAACGATTTTGGGAAACCGAAGAGGTCACATCTCCAGCACCTGTTCTCAGTTCTCAGGATAGACGCTGCGAGACTATATTTCGGGACACTGTGCGTCGCGACGCCACTGGTCGCTACAGTGTCGCCCTACCATTTCGAGCCTACCCACCTACCTTAGGTAACTCTAGCGCTCAAACGCTGCGCTGTTATTCCGCATTACAGCGGAGGCTTACAAAAAACCCTCAGTTAAAAAACTGATTATCTTGCCTTTATGCAAGACTACATCGAAACAGACCATATGAGCCAATTCGCTAAGCCAAATATGGAAGAAAATAGCTATTTCATTCCACATCACTGTGTACTGAAAACAGACAGTACGACTACAAAACTTCGTGTCGTTTTTAATGCCTCCATGAAATCCTCCTCGGAGATGTCATTAAACGACGTCCTGTTGACAGGTCCTCCGCTGCAACAGGATCTCTCAGCTATTATGATACGGTTTCGGTTTCATAAATATGTTCTGACAGCTTACGTCCGTCAAATGTACAGACAAATCCTTGTTCATCCTGAACACAGACCATTTCAACGGATCTTATGGAATTCTGATTCTTTGCAACCCCCACATGTGTATGAGTTAAATACTGTCACTTATGGCATGAGCTGCGCGCCGTATCTTGCTCTACGCACTCTCCAGCAACTAGCTCACGATGAACAGCATAAGTACCCTTCTGCAGCCCAAGTTATTTCCACATGTACCTACGTGGACGATATTATAACTGGAAGTGACACCCTCGACGGTGCCATTCAGTTACAGCAGGACTTGTCCGCGTTATTCGCGAGCGGAGGGTTTGAATTAAGAAAATGGAGCACCAATAATCCGAGAAACTTTGATCCATGTCCCTCCTACATTTAAACAGGTCGTGGATACTCCTCTTCAGCTAGACCGTGACCTCTCTATCAAGATACTTGGCCTACGCTGGAACCCTCTTCTAGGTCAGTTCTCTTATGAGACAGAATCCCTTGACCCCGTTTGTACCAAGCGGAAGATTTTATCCGAGATAGCTAAGATTTTTGACCCACTGGGATGGCTCGCCCCCGTGACTGTGTTTGCTTAACGTATCATCCAATTGTTATGGACTCTCTCTGTTGATTGGGATCATGAGCCCCCTCCAGACATAATCAGTCGTTGGAAACAATTCCAGACTGAGCTCAGTGCTCTTTCCGCGATTAGCATCCCGCGATATATCGGGGTGGAAGAGTATTTCGATCTAGTCGGATTTTGCGGCACGTCCGAGGCTGGCTATGCAGCCGTTATATATAGTCGGTCCTCTTCGCTCCACTCATCTTCCCAGATTACTTTGTTGTGCTCTAAATCACGCGTTTCCTCCCTCAAACGAATATCGCTCCCGCGACTTGAACTTTGCGGTGCTGTACTATTAGCATGCTTATTTAAGTCACTGTTAGAGATGTTGTCGGTTTCTTTTCGTGACATCTACGCATGGTCGGACTCAACTGTTGCTCTTACTTGGATCGGGTCTTCCACACACCGGTGGAAAACCTTTGTTAGCAACAGAGTAACGGAAATACAATCCGTTCTCTCTCCAAATCTCTGGCGGCACGTGCGTTCCGCAGATAATCCAGCTGATTGTGCTTCACGCGGAGTGCTTCCCCGCGAGTTGGTCAATCTTGAGCTCTGGTGGTATGGACCTAGCTGGCTCATGCTCCCAGTTACAGAGTGGCCATCTCCACAATGCTTTAACAGCTCGGTCGCGGTGGAGGAAATTAAGTCTGAGAAAACAACCCTTAATTTTCTCAGCACTAACCCATCGTCACTAGAGCTTGTTGACAGATATTCCTCACTGTCGAAGCTACTCCGTATCACCGCGTACTGCCGTCGCTTTTTCACTCGTATTCGTACTGGCAGTTCCCCCGCATCCACTTGTCTCACCACCAATGAGATTAATACTGCTCTTACCACTTGGATAAGAACAGTTCAATCAGTGGTATTTTGTGCTGAATTATTAGCGGTGCGAAATAATCGCCCCTGTCCCAGATATTTCCAAAAATTGAATCCATTTGTAGATAAAGACGGAATTCTCCGTGTCGGAGGCCGTCTTCGCCATGCGTTTATTGAATTCGAGCAAATGCATCCTATTCTTTTGCCTCGCTGCAACCATCTTACTAGTTTAATTATCATCCAGTATCACCAGCGGTATCTTCACCCCGGCCCACAAGCGTTACAGGCTATTTTAGGTCGCAGATACTGGATCATATCCGCTCGTAACGTTATACGACATGAACTCAGTAAGTGTCGCCAGTGTTTTAGAGCTAACCCTATAGCTCACACCCCTTTCATGGATGACTTACCCTCTACACGAGTCACCCGGATCAAACCCTTTCAAACTGTAGGCGTTGACTACGGTGGACCGTTCACCGTATCGTTTTCACGCGCTCGCGGAATCCGCACCCATAAGGCTTATTTATGTCTATTTGTTTGTTTTGCTACTAAAGCGGTTCACTTAGAGATCGCCTCTGACTTATCACCGGACGTATTTATTGCAGCCTTTCGACGCTTTTTTGCGCGTCGAGGCCGCTGCAGTCACATTTATAGTGATTTCGGCACCAACTTTGTAGGCGCTAAGCGCAAACTCTCTGAACTGTATCGCCTGACTCAAGCTCAGGAATACAATAACCATTTAGCCACTGCACTGCTTACTGACGGTGTTCAGTGGCACTTTAACCCGCCTTCTGCTCCTCATTTTGGGGACCTCTGGGAAGCAGGCATCAAATCGGTGAAGAAACACCTATCTCGAATTGTAGGCGACCGGATCCTCACTTATGAGGAACTGTATACTGTTGTTGTTGAGATTGAAGCCGTTCTTAATTCTCGGCCCCTATGCCCGATAAGCTCCGATCCCAACGATCTATGCGCGCTCACTCCTGGTCACTTCTTGATACAGGAACCTCTGGTCGGTCTGCTCGATCCTGATGTCACTCCCATTAACCCTAACATTTTCTCGCGATGGCAACTCGTGCAACAAATACAGCAACATTTTTGGAACCGCTGGCACCACGAGTATCTAAATACGCTGCAACAGCGGAGTAAATGGCTGTCTAATACCTCTCCGATCTCTGTTGATCAGCTGGTCATTATTAAGGACGAACTGTCACCGCCATTACGGTGGAAACTTGGCCGTGTCGTCGCCGCTACCCCCGGGTTCTGATGGGATTATTCGAGTAGCAACCATTCGCACTCCCACGGGCACCTTTCTTCGACCCGTGGTGAAACTATGTCCATACATCCTCTTAACTTTCCTTTCGTTTTCTTCCCTCGTTGAAAGATTGTATCTTTCGGCGGGCGGAATGTTCGCGATACGTTCCGGTGCGAATCCTATATCTATAAGTGGGGGGTTTTTTAGCTTTAAATATTTTTTCTATACAGTATCGAACAAGCTAGCTCCGATGGCAGCTCGTTTATAATATCGTTAGTGTCGACAATTCTGGCTATTACAGCCTTGTGTTACGGTAAAACCCCGTTTTCGGGCTCTACAGAAGACGACCCCGTCTTCTCTTATTTTGCGATTGTGGACTTATTGTGTGTGTATCAACGTGGCTGTGTGTCCCATCTCTTCTCTCTCCAGAGTGGACCAGACTACTGCAGTTCAAAGGGCCCTTTGATCCGACCGCACATCAATACGAGGTAAGTCCATTTAACCGCTATTTCTCCCATCCTATCTTCTACATTCTACAATCGCGTAGATTACGCATGATACAAGTCCACCCGCTTATTTTTAGTGCTCCTCTGAGCAGGGTTCTGGTCAGTGTCCCCTTCCGGGACCACCACCAGATCACGCACTTAACAGATCATTTGGTCAAAAAGTTAATTTATAATAAGTAATTATAATTAAGATTTATAATGGTGAAAAATAATTATTAAATTAAAAAAAAAAATATGCTTGACATAATAAAATAATAGTCAGAAAGTAAAAACTAATGGCTTCCCTGTGGTTTAATTATTTTCGTTAACTTTTCAAACTGTGTTAGATTACAAACAACATCTTAAATCATATTCCGGTTGCAAGCAGTTTATAAATTTCCCTTTTAGAGCTGTAGAAAATCCTCTTTCGCACAAGTACGTTTTATGGGAAATAGCAGCATTAGGAGAACATGGGTAACATGGGTTTGTCTGTCCCATCTATGAATGTCTAACGCGTTCAGTTTACAATTTCTGGTGGTGGTATGATAACAGCATGCCAAAAGTAAATTATAAGTGGGTAGTACGAGCATCTATGTAAAAATTGGATGCATTGCTATTGTTTATTAATTATATAAATAGAGTAGCATGCAGTTTTTGTAGTTTCACAAGAAAAAGCTAAAATTAGACGGGAAATTTTATTTTCCTCAAGTTCCAGATGCTGCAAGTATCTCCAAAAGTGACAAAAATGATTTGCCAAGTGAATTATAAACAAAGAGGCAAAATTCTTATATTTCATTTTAAATAAATTGTAATTTAATTGTTATTCCTTAAAGATAAATTTTAGGTAATTATTTAGGTAATGTAAAAATAAATAATTTTGGGTCACTATCTATAGATTGAGAAGCACTGTCCTTACGTAAGATAACAGAACTGGTTGACATAAAAAGTTTTCTTACGCATGAATAATTTGAAAACATGATTTGCTTGGAAGTGGCCGCAATTATTTATTATGACTGACTCCAAGATTTAAAAGTCTGTAAACTCATACTTTTAAACAGACAGACAGACGACAAAATGACGGTGTAAGGGTTTTTTGGTCATACCGCCTAAACCCTAAAAATAGCAGCTGTGACTGTTTATCTCTCTCATAACGCTCCCTGTTGCAGCTATCTCTCTCACGCAACCAACGAATAAGCTGCCACACTCTTCTAACTCACCTGTTCTCCCCGGGGCTTAAATTGGTCTGGTTCCTAATTAAACAACGGAATTTCAGTCTGGCAAATTAATATTGTATTCTTTGATTACAGAACTATATCATATTAAAATTACAGCTATACTAAAAAGGTTTAAAAATTATTATTTTTTAATTACTTAAATTAGATCTGGCGCAATGTTAGCAACAACAAAACTGTTTGGCAACTATAAATTTATAATGCTAAAAAGACATAGAAAATTATAAAAAATTAAAAAAATGTCTTAAAATGATTTCAAGATATCCTGTTTACCTATATCTTTTTACCTGTACAGGCGAGATGCGCACAGGTAAACGCAACCGCTCCCAGGTGCCAGACGTACCGCATCCCTACCTTCAATAAGAAAGGAAAATATCGAAAAACCAGCCGATCTAAACTTCTTTCTCGAAAACGTTGCTAGCTCTCGTACTATATACTATTATTATAAATTCATATCATAATATTTTTTTATTTCTTACCTACATGCATACCAGATAATATTCTTATAGAATAATGAACTTATATCATCCGTTCGTCCGTTCGTGATGATTCGACCAATTTCGTAGGCATAAACAAGAAACTCTAGATACTCCTATATCCTTTGACCGATATGAACAATATTTTTCAGATTTATTCTCTAATTGGTTCGAAATATTTAAAATATTTTGGTAAAAATTATACACTATAAAATTAACCAAAATAACCAGACCTGGTACGTTCTTACAAAAGTGAACGCAATATATTAAGGCGGACAAACAATTAATTTTTACTGTTTAATAGTTTCTCACGATTTATTTAAAACTGATTTGAGATATAGTGTGTGCATTTTGTCGTGTGTGCTTTTTTCCGTGTTTATATTTTCCCCTGTGCGCTTTTTCCGTGTGCATATTAATTCGTGTGTATTTTTTTCCGTGTGCGTATTTTTAGTTTTAACAATATAAATGAGCTGAGTAAAAATGAATCGTTTTCCCATCTTAAAAAGTTTATGAACAAATAACTCGGAATAATACTTATAATTTGTCCAGTTTTTAATAATGGGCGAAGAGTTGATTCAATTTGAAATGAATGAAGTAAGGCGTATGGCTAGAGAAAGAAGTCAGAGGTGTCCAGCAAATTCCACATTAAGGTAATAATGTGTTTGCCAACACAGTTGGCATCGGGTGCACTAGTTTATATGTAATAAAATAATTGCGAACCTATTTCAAATCAAAATAGTCGGTGTAATTTAGAAATATTATGTACTTTCGAATAAAATTTTATCTCTAACCACAAAATCTCATCTCTAAACGCAGATTCACCTATTGCCAACTGTTGAAACAATTAAACCATCTTTGAACTGTTAAACCATCATAAGAAAATAGGCAGTACAAGGTCATAAGAAAAGAATACAGTACAAATCATGAACCTGGAGGTATTCAACTAAAATTGAAGAATATAATTTGCATCAACGAAAATATGAAATTTGTATTAGTATCATAAACATTAAATTACATACATCACAACTTAATATAAGTAACTATCTACATTGCAAATGAATTTGCAATAAATAACTATCAAAGAGATCAATAATGCAATGCCGTAACGCTACGTCTAACCCCCAGAGATTATTAGTTTCTTATACAAAACTAACAACTTGAAATAAAATTAGTAACAATCTATACATCAAATTTTGCACAGAATTTTTATGTATCTCATAGGATATTTTTGATTATAGTAAAAGTTGTAGTATAAATATTATCTTCTCTATATATACAAAAGAGGAAAATTCTTTGTTTGTTTGTTTGTTCGCTATACATTTCTAGGCCGTTTAACAGATTTAGACCATTTTCACAGTTAATCTTTAGGACCCTGCGGAACTAATGTTGCAAAAAAAGAATCGGTTTATCAATGATGTACATGTTTTTAAGGTCTACGAACGGAAATAAGTAGGAAAAAATCTTGCGTGCGGAACATTAAAATTGTTAAGAGGGCTAAACTGTAAGAGTATCAAATATATATATATGACAGACTTCTAAGGTATAATATTACTACAAAAAAGTCCGGGAGAGCATATATCGCAGGTAAATAGATAACTCACAATTATTATTTATTAGTTTTCATTTTCCGCGAAAATTATAACACTCAGTTTTCTGTGGAATATCGTCGTTACCTTTAAAAATTTACGAAGAACAGTGGCGAAGCCAGGATTTTGTCTTGGGGAGAGCCGAATCAAATTTCTAGGGCACTCAGGCCGCATACGGCCCTCAACCTTATTTTTTGTGGCCCCTGAAGCGGTAATCAAAATCACTTGAGCTTATTTAGGGGAAAAATATATTTAAAAATGTAAAATATACTCTCTTCCCCTTTTTTGTTAAAAAGTTAAAAAATGTCAAGAAACCCTTCGGGATATTTAAAGTTCCGTCACTGGTTATCATTTTGTATGTAAAATAGACTGCGACCCAAATCAGTTCGACACCCCTGCTGTTGGATATTGATGTTTATATCAAATAATAATTCCATTATTTTTTGATAAAAAAATGTAATTGTTAATCCATGTATCAAAAACTTTCACTCAAATTTTTCTTAGATAACTACATATTTATTTATATTTTTCGCAGGATATATGTTTGAAGTCTCAATTTTTTCTTACTTATGTTCAGTTCTCTAAATCAGCCGCTTGGCCACAATTTGTATCGAATGAACAGACTCATGTGAAGGTTATACCGAAGTCAGATTTCGACTTTATCTTATCTGAATGCAGTAATTAGTTGTTTAAAACAGTTTTATCATTTGACTGGGCGAATGTTTTAGTCGATGTGTCAGGTGGAAAAAGGATCAACGCTCCCCTTCATATTGTCACGTGGGTGGTTTGATTGAAAGTCAACTCCTGGTTTCAATATAACAAATTTATTAAATATGTATATCACATTTACAATGGTTTGAATTTGTCCATGGAGTTGGGGAAGTCTTCGGTCCACCCCGTGTTGGCCAGAACCGGCTTGGACCTATCTCCGAGGCGGGGGCTACCCATCCGGGAGTCGATGAGCCTGGAGAAGTCTTCTTCCACACACATGGTGACTGCTTGCTTGGCTTCACCCTCGGTACAAGTATCTGGCGTCAGTGTCTTGGTCGTCACCTTGTGGACTAATACGTGCAGCGGAATTGGCTATGTTCCACTGCTTCCATATTCTGTTTCATCCAGCCTTTTTGTAACGAAAGTTAACCCAGTTCCAATATTCATTCGTCATGACAAATATTTCCTCATTACGAAAATGCGGCGTATGCATTTCGTAATCAGGCCTCATGCGTCAGACGCTGACAAATAGTTTTCTAATCAGACAGCTGACCGTCACAATGTCTAGATGTCGTAATCCTGACCTAGGATTACCTATGTGACAATATAATTCGTTAAAGCATATTTGGAAAGTGATGTATTTTCACTTGAACAATAATTATGTCACTTTATCAAGAGTAGGCAATCTTAAAAAAATGTTTATTTGTACGCAAAAAAAAAATAATAATAAAAATTGCCAATATTGTTTACAATGAAGTAATTTAAAAATTAACTACTGTTGTGGTTAACAAATTTTATCTTCAACTCTCCGAGCAGCACCGTGTAATCTGCTGGTCCGGGGAGGGGCCCAGGCCTGTCGCCCCCCCCCCCCTTGACTGCGCCACTGCTTGTGGTTAACAAATTTATCTTCACCTCCCCGAGCAGCGCCATGTAATCTGCTGGTCCTGGGAGGGGCCCAGGCCCGTCGGCCCCCCTCTTGGCTGCGCCACTGCTTGTGGTTAACAAATTTATCTTCACTTCCCCGAGCAGCGCAATGTAATCTGCTGGTCCTGGAAGGGCCCAGGCCCGTCGGCCCCCCTCTTGGCTGCGCCACTGCTTGTGGTTAACAAATTTATCTTCACTTCCCCGAGCAGCGCAATGTAATCTGCTGGTCCTGGAGGGGCCCAGGCCCGTCGGCTCCCCTCTTGGCTGCGCCACTGCTTGTGGTTAACAAATTTATCTTCACCTCCCCGAGCAGCGCTATGTAATCTGCTGGTCCTGGAAGGGCCCAGGCCCGTCGGCCCCCCTCTTGGCTGCGCCACTGCTTGTGGTTAACAAATTTATCTTCACTTCCCCGAGCAGCGCAATGTAATCTGCTGGTCCTGGAAGGGCCCAGGCCCGTCGGCCCCCCTCTTGGCTGCGCCACTGCTTGTGGTTAACAAATTTATCTTCACCTCCCCGAGCAGCGCTATGTAATCTGCTGGTCCTGGAAGGGCCCAGGCCCGTCGGCCCCCCTCTTGGCTGCGCCACTGCTTGTGGTTAACAAATTTATCTTCACTTCCCCGAGCAGCGCAATGTAATCTGCTGGTCCTGGAAGGGCCCAGGCCCGTCGGCTCCCCTCTTGGCTGCGCCACTGCTTGTGGTTAACAAATTTATCTTCACTTCCCCGAGCAGCGCAATGTAATCTGCTGGTCCTGGAAGGGCCCAGGCCCGTCGGCTCCCCTCTTGGCTGCGCCACTGCTTGTGGTTAACAAATTTATCTTCACTTCCCCGAGCAGCGCAATGTAATCTGCTGGTCCTGGAAGGGCCCAGGCCCGTCGGCCCCCCTCTTGGCTGCGCCACTGCTTGTGGTTAACAAATTTATCTTCACTTCCCCGAGCAGCGCAATGTAATCTGCTGGTCCTGGAGGGGCCCAGGCCCGTCGGCCCCCCTCTTGGCTGCGCCACTGCTTGTGGTTAACAAATTTATCTTCACTTCCCCGAGCAGCGCAATGTAATCTGCTGGTCCTGGAGGGGCCCAGGTCCGTCGGCCCCCCTCTTGGCTGCGCCACTGCTTGTGGTTAACAAATTTATCTTCACTTCCCCGAGCAGCGCAATGTAATCTGCTGGTCCTGGAGGGGCCCAGGTCCGTCGGCCCCCCTCTTGACTGCGCCACTGCTTGTGGTTAACAAATTTATCTTCACTTCCCCGAGCAGCGCAATGTAATCTGCTGGTCCTGGAGGGGCCCAGGTCCGTCGGCCCCCCTCTTGACTGCGCCACTGCTTGTGGTTAACAAATTTATCTTCACTTCCCCGAGCAGCGCAATGTAATCTGCTGGTCCTGGAGGGGCCCAGGTCCGTCGGCCCCCCTCTTGGCTGCACCACTGCTTGTGGTTAACAAATTTATCTTCACTTCTCCGAGCAGCGCAATGTAATCTGCTGGTCGTGGAGGGGCCCAGGTCCGTCGGCCCCCCTCTTGGCTGCGCCACTGCTTGTGGTTAACAAATTTATCTTCACTTCCCCGAGCAGCGCAATGTAATCTGCTGGTCCTGGAGGGGCCCAGGTCCGTCGGCCCCCCTCTTGGCTGCGCCACTGCTTGTGGTTAACAAATTTATCTTCACCTCCCCGAGCAGCGCAATGTAATCTGCTGGTCCTGGAGGGGCCCAGGCCCGTCGGCCCCCCTCTTGGCTGCGCCACTGCTTGTGGTTAACAAATTTATCTTCACTTCCCCGAGCAGCGCAATGTAATCTGCTGGTCCTGGAGGGGCCCAGGCCCGTCGGCCCCCCTCTTGGCTGCGCCACTGCTTGTGGTTAACAAATTTATCTTCACTTCCCCGAGCAGCGCAATGTAATCTGCTGGTCCTGGAGGGGCCCAGGCCCGTCGGCCCCCCTCTTGGCTGCGCCACTGCTTGTGGTTAACAAATTTATCTTCACTTCCCCGAGCAGCGCAATGTAATCTGCTGGTCCTGGAGGGGCCCAGGCCCGTCGGCCCCCCTCTTGGCTGCGCCACTGCTTGTGGTTAACAAATTTATCTTCACTTCTCCGAGCAGCGCAATGTAATCTGCTGGTCCTGGATGGGCCCAGGCCCGTCGGCCCCCCTCTTGGCTGCGCCACTGCTTGTGGTTAACAAATTTATCTTCACTTCCCCGAGCAGCGCCATGTAACCTGCTGGTTCTGGAGGGGCCCAGGCCCGTCGGCCCCCCTCTTGGCTGCGCCACTGCTTGTGGTTAACAAATTTATCTTCACTTCCCCGAGCAGCGCCATGTAATCTGCTGGTCCTGGAGGGGCCCAGGCCCGTCGGCCCCCCTTTTGGGTGCGCCACTGCTTGTGGTTAACAAATTTATCTTCACTTCCCCGAGCAGCGCAATGTAATCTGCTGGTCCTGGAGGGGCCCAGGCCCGTCGGCCCCCCTCTTGGCTGCGCCACTGCTTGTGGTTAACAAATTTATCTTCACTTCCCCGAGCAGCGCCATGTAACCTGCTGGTCCTGGAGGGGCCCAGGCCCGTCGGCCCCCCTCTTGGCTGCGCCACTGCTTGTGGTTAACAAATTTATCTTCACTTCCCCGAGCAGCGCCATGTAACCTGCTGGTCCTGGAGGGGCCCAGGCCCGTCGGCCCCCCTCTTGGCTGCGCCACTGCTTGTGGTTAACAAATTTATCTTCACTTCCCCGAGCAGCGCCATGTAATCTGCTGGTCCTGGAGGGGCCCAGGCCCGTCGGCCCCCCTTTTGGGTGCGCCACTGCTTGTGGTTAACAAATTTATCTTCACTTCCCCGAGCAGCGCCATGTAACCTGCTGGTCCTGGAGGGGCCCAGGCCCGTCGGCCCCCCTCTTGGCTGCGCCACTGCTTGTGGTTAACAAATTTATCTTCACTTCTCCGAGCAGCGCCATGTAATCTGCTGGTCCTGGGAGGGGCCCAGGCCCGTCGGCCCCCCTCTTGGCTGCGCCACTGCTTGTGGTTAACAAATTTATCTTCACTTCCCCGAGCAGCGCCATGTAATCTGCTGGTCCTGGAGGGGCCCAGGCCCGTCGGCCCCCCTCTTGGCTGCGCCACTGCTTGTGGTTAACAAATTTATCTTCACTTCCCTGAGCAGCGCCATGTAATCTGCTGGTCCTGGAGGGGCCCAGGCCCGTCGGCCTCCCTCTTGGCTGCGCCACTGCTTGTGGTTAACAAATTTATCTTCAATTCCCCGAGCAGCGCCATGTAATCTGCTGGTCCTGGGAGGGGCCCAGGCCCGTCGGCCCCCCTCTTGGCTGCGCCACTGCTTGTGGTTAACAAATTTATCTTCACTTCCCCGAGCAGCGCAATGTAATCTGCTGGTCCTGGAGGGGCCCAGGCCCGTCGGCCCCCCTCTTGGCTGCGCCACTGCTTGTGGTTAACAAATTTATCTTCACCTCCCCGAGCAGCGCTTTGTAATCTGCTGGTCCTGGGAGGGGCCCAGGCCCGTCGGCCCCCCTCTTGGCTGCGCCACTGCTTGTGGTTAACAAATTTATCTTCACCTCCCCAGCAGCGCCATGTAATCTGCTGGTCCTGGAAGGGGCCCAGGCCCGTCGGCCCCCCTCTTGGCTGCGCCACTGCTTGTGGTTAACAAATTTATCTTCACCTCCCCGAGCAGCGCTTTGTAATCTGCTGGTCCTGGGAGGGGCCCAGGCCCGTCGGCCTCCCTCTTGGCTGCGCCACTGCTTGTGGTTAACAAATTTATCTTCACCTCCCCAGCAGCGCCATGTAATCTGCTTGTCCTGGAAGGGGCCCAGGCCCGTCGGCCCCCCTCTTGGCTGCGCCACTGCTTGTGGTTAACAAATTTATCTTCACCTCCCCGAGCAGCGCTATGTAATCTGCTGGTCCTGGGAGGGGCCCAGGCCCGTCGGCCCCCCTCTTGGCTGCGCCACTGCTTGTGGTTAACAAATTTATCTTCAACTCCCCGAGCAGCGCTATGTCATCTGCTGGTCCTGGGAGGGGCCCAGGCCCGTCGGCCCCCCTCTTGGCTGCGCCACTGCTTGTGGTTAACAAATTTATCTTCAACTCCCCGAGCAGCGCTATGTAATCTGCTGGTCCTGGGAGGGGCCCAGGCCCGTCGGCCCCCCTCTTGGCTGCGCCACTGCTTGTGGTTAACAAATTTATCTTCACCTCCCCGAGCAGCGCCATGTAATCTGCTGGTCCTGGGAGGGGCCCAGGCCTGTCGGCCCCCCTCTTGGCTGCGCCACTGCTTGTGGTTAACAAATTTATCTTCACCTCCCCGAGCAGCGCCATGTAATCTGCTGGTCCTGGGAGGGGCCCAGGCCTGTCGGCCCCCCTCTTGGCTGCGCCACTGCTTGTGGTTAACAAATTTATCTTCAACTCCCCGAGCAGCGCCATGTAATCTGCTGGTCCTGGGAGGGGCCCAGGCCTGTCGGCCCCCCTCTTGGCTGCGCCACTGCTTGTGGTTAACAAATTTATCTTCAACTCCCCGAGCAGCGCCATGTAGTCTGCTGGTCCTGGGAGGGGCCCAGGCCTGTCGGCCCCCCTCTTGGCTGCGCCACTGCTTGTGGTTAACAAATTTATCTTCAACTCCCCGAGCAGCGCCATGTAATCTGCTGGTCCTTGGAGGGGCCCAGGCCCGTCGGCCCCCGCTTGGCTGTGCCACCGACGAAGAAAAATTACTTTAATGGCAAGTATATGGCGAGTATTTACTAACGAAATAAAACCTTTTCCCTAACCTATCGTTATACATCAGAAGTAATCACAGAAAGAACATCATAGTAAATAAATTAATCTGATACGTGCATTCATAGACGCTACGTCTGATCGTTCGGGGTGCAGGCGGGTTAATAATACTGCTGGTTCAAAAAATTTCAAGTTGTGCTTAGTTGAAGTAAATTTTAAATTGTGTTTTATTACACTTGATCTTTTGCTTATCATTTCTCATATTTGTTTTTAACATGCGCAATACATTGTTAAAACCCTAAATAAAACAATTTTGATAAATTAAACGTTCTTAAATTAAATAATTAAAATGCGAAGGTAACGTATGCTGATATTTAACCCATCATTGAAATAATTTGATTTTTTTGATTGTGCAGGTATCATATATTTTTCCGAATTAAAATATTTTTGAGAAATTATTATTTTCCTGTCGAGCATTGCCGGGTATGTCTGCTAAAGCAAATATAAATATAAATTTTTAATTGAATGAACTTTTTTTTTTCCTATACAACAATTGTAAAATTGTATGCAATCAAATTCTTTGAAATTGTATTGAACCACTTACCAATTTTTTATAGATAGCGAAACTGACACACAACGTGATGAATATAACTTATTCATCACGTTTGCGGTTGCAATTTGCTGTGTAAAATTTGCCTGCTAATATGATTTATTTGGCCAAAAAATCAGGGACTAAGAAAGTAACGCAAATAAAATAACGGATATTAAACGAAACTTTTGAAAGAACAGAAACGAAAACAGGAACGTCATTTTGTTTTCTTTTTCTTTTTTGTTCAAGGATTAAAACAAAACTGATATTTTTAATACCGGTTTGAACCAATTTAACTTAATGTCATTCAGTTTACAGTCTGATTAATAAATAGATTAATACGATGAGGGAATTCATTAAGATTTTATATTTGACAAATACTCTTTTTATGATTTTATGAGGCAATACTTGCGCTTTATTTATTTTTTAAAAAAGTTAAATTTATTATTATATTGCTATGATTTAAAAATGAATCATTAAATAGTTTGTTCTGTTATTAATTAAAAATAAATATTTGTCCTATGAATATTCCACCTGTTATAGTAATAAATTGCATTTTAATTTTATTAAAAATAAGTATTAACTATCATATATATTCAGGGGATTAAATTGTAAGAAACATAATATAATTTTATCTAACTATTTATATTCAACCTCCCGCAGGTAGAACTTAATGTCCACATTGCATTGGTTTCTTTTGAACCTTAAAATGTAAATACTTCTGGACTTTGCTATTTACTCCCAATAATAAGAGATTTCAATTACACATTAGTTAATAAATTATATGTGTTATAATAGTTTCATTTGATAATTGTTAATAATATTAAGTAGTGAAACCGGTTTTAAATGGCTTTTATTTTGGTTCAAACTGGTTTCAGACGAATATAAAAGGCGAGAACGTAAAGAATGATTTTCGTTCCAAACGGAACAAGATTGATAAATTTTGAAATGTTTCAGAAATAAAATTTCATAATTAAATTGAAAATAATTATTTAGAAAAAAAAATAACATGTCTCTTAGAAAATGCACTTCAGATAAGTGCAGACTTGATTATTAGTATAAATTGAAACATAATATCATAAACGAGAAAAGGAAATCGTAAATTCTATGTTAGTTTACAAATGTGTCAAATAAGAGGTTTAACGTACAAATGTGATAAGGGCAATTTTTGTCGAAATCTTAATACTTTGTACGACTTAAATAAGAAGAGTATAAAGTTCATTGTGTACAAACATGGTAAGTACAAGCGCAACGTAATAAGAAATATTAAATATTAAACATGTGTTAAATGTATAAATGATACTCGAAACATACTTTAAAACCGTCATTTTTCAAAATAATGTTTTATGGACATAACACATTTGTGCGTTAAACCATCGAAATAATTATTAGATGTATTCGAACCATATGTAAATAACAATTAACCTATTTTCAAAATAAACATTACAGCTTTGGCTAGCTTTCTTTTGAGTATATTACAGATTATTACCTTGAGAAGGTTCAAAAGAACGTTCAAAACGGACTTTGTCACAGTAATTCAATTTTGAGATAATTTCAAACAACATTATAATCCTGTTTGCAATAAGTTGTGTAACACTTGCACTATCAGAATTATTTTGATAATAAAGATATTATTCATAACAATAGGTAGAGTGTTTATGCAATACCTACATAATTTTGCTATGTTAACAATTTTATTATGAAGGTTAAACAGAATATAAATAATAACATTAGCAATTTATGTGTGGTATAAATAGGAATCAAAATTAATTGTAAGGGATTCGGTTCCTGGCTGTGGTCTTGTGTATATGCATCAGATTCAGTCAAGCGGTCGACCATGTAAGTTTTATATTTTATTTTACATATTCATTTATTGATTTTTTTTTTTTCTTGTTTTTACATAATAAATTTACCATTATGAAATGTTCCCAATTGTTTGACTGTAAAATTCCCATCAACGAAGAAGCAGGTAAAATTAGATCAAATTGTTTTCCTAGTTTTATCTAAACTAGCTGGTGGCAGCTTTCCCCCCTATTTTTACAGTTTGGTAAATTCACCCGCCTGGCTGTTACAGTAGGAAACCTACATTTTTCAACCATTGAATTCAAACATGGAAAAACATCAAAACATGATTTTTTTAAATTTGGAATAATCACGTTTTGCATAAGATTAGTGAACAAACGGTGATTAAAATAGACAAAAGGATAAATTCTTATTTGAATGAAATTAACAAATATAGGTTTAAATTATTTTATTTCATTTTTTTTTTTTTTTTTTAATTTTATTATTATTAGAGGAGAAGATCCTAATATTGGTCCTCAAACAAAAACCAATAATATAGCTAACATCATCTTTCGGCAATAGCTTGAAAACACACCTACCTTTCGTTCAACAATTTTACAAATTTAGTGTAGTTGAGTTCTTGTTCCGTTAGAAACGAATTACAGTAAATGTGTTTGCTTGATTTTGATTCTTTTATAAAGGTAAATTGTTGTTATAAGAATGGACAAGATTTTTATTCGATTTGCTTGTGATTTATACTTGAAGCTGTTGTATTGTGATCGAGGTATATTGTGTTACTAGGAGCTACTTATTCTCAAAAAAGTCAAATATTAATTTAGATTGCCATGTGCAATGTTGGAAACATGGGCTCCCCGTGAGGTCTAAAGATCATTTCAAATTTCAAAAACTTAAAAAATTATCGAGAAAAACAAAAGGGGGCCCATATTAGGACCTTCTCCTCTACATATTTATCATTTTTAAATAGGCAATTTTCAACTTAAATTTTCCAAATAATCCCATAAAACCTCTTTTT
This sequence comes from Liopterus haemorrhoidalis, assembly GCA_963971575.1. Classification (NCBI taxonomy): domain Eukaryota; kingdom Metazoa; phylum Arthropoda; class Insecta; order Coleoptera; family Dytiscidae; genus Liopterus; species Liopterus haemorrhoidalis. The sequence continues at coordinate 32,634,388 of OZ020614.1, read as the reverse complement.
GATGAACTTCTATAGATAGAAGATCGTAGATTAATTCTTTGTACTGCTTTATAATTTCATCAAAATCTTTTTTAAAAAAACACTTTTTTAATTTTTTTATTTGTTCTTTGCTCATTTTAGATGATACAAACCACGTTTTTTTATTAAATTAATGATTTTATTTTATACATGTAGCTAAAAGGAAGACACTGATACCAATATCTCAATTTAGAATTTTGTGTAATAAATCACGTTTTCAATGTTACCTCAACAACTGTCATTGTTGAAATGTTGAGATAAACCAAACGATCAAAAGTGTTCTATGACATTTTTTTCATTTGGGCAATGATCTCGGAGCTGTTTAATATAGACAGCCATGGATTAAAGACATTTTAAGTGATTCGTAAATGACTCTTGTAAGAATAGTTGTCATAGTGTTCTGAGAAGTTAAAAGTAACAATGTAATTCGCATATACGATAGTGTAGCGTCCAGCTACAAAAATATTGATACATGTTCAGAGACTTAGGAGAGACAATTTTTTTCGGAGATGGTAGTGGCGATTTGGTGTGCAGTGGACAAATTAGTGTTTGGTGTGATACCAGTCCTCTCATGTGTTTAAGTGTTTGTGAATATGTGCCTTAAAATTTGTATTAGCTGTTATCATCATAATTTTAAGTCTTACGTGCATAATCTTGTAAATATTAACTAGTAATCGTAATTAAAGTATATTAATTATAATGTTGGCTTTAATTCAGCAATCTTTAAACCTATCCTAAGAATCAATGCAACCAGCCAGTGAACCCGGGGAGTTATGTCCGAAACCGCTCACGAATTTTGAACTCATTATATCGGAAAATAGAGGTTTTAGGTATGTGCGAAGTAAACACAATCACACAATAATAATATCAATATATGTTGAAATGGTCAACCTGAACAATCATCATTATAAAGGTCGTTAATGAAAACAAAATCTGGGCTCATTTAGGATAAAAATATATTTAAAAATATAAAATATACTCTCTTCTCCCTTTTCACTATATATATATATATATATATATATATATATATATATATATAGGAAATTATTTGGGAAAAAGAAGTAAAGCGAAGGATAATGCAATTATTTCATAATTGATCCAATATTTCGTTTATTCTTCATAAACTTTTTTTAACAATTATAATTAAACAATTATATATATATATATATATATATATATATATTTAAAAAAATCAAGGAAACCTTCGGAATATTTGAAGTTCCTTCACTGCTTGTCATTTTGTATGAAAAATAGGCCTCGACCCAAATGAGTTGACACCCCTACTGTTGGATATGTTTATATCAAAAACAAAAAGAGATGATAATTTCATAATTTGTTGATAAAAAAAACAAAAATGCGATTGTTAATCTATATATCAAAAACTTTCATTTGATATTCCTCAAAAAATTTTTTTTAACATTTTTTTCTTCGATAGATACATTTTTGTTTATATTTCTTACGGGATATAATTTTGAATTTTCAGTATTTCTCGTACATGTGTTCACTTCTCTAAATCCAGCCGCTTGGCCACAATTTCTACCGAACGGACAGACTCATGTGACGGAATAAGGATTTCTTGATTGTATCTAGGAAAACCAAAAAATAACATCGGAATATGTATTTTCTATTAATTTCAATACTAATCATTATAAAATATAGCTTATATATTGTAAAATGCATAATTTTGCTGTATGATTATTTAAATTTGTTAAATTTTCATTTCATTTGACCTTAAGGGGGAGGCACGTATCCCCGCCCTTGAAAACGCCACTGTAGAGAATGATACAAACTATCTCACTTAAAGACTATTATTTGCAAAGTATTCCTGACAACCCTCTCAAAAAACCAGATTATTTTACTCTCAAATAATTATCGGTCAGTCCGTACAAAAAATATTGTTCAAGTTTCCATAATATATACAGGGTAACCAGATTTCAGTTTTGGTATACGCTGAGATTGAAAAAAAAAAATCGGAAATATAGTATATTTTATACAATTTTTTTTTTTTCCTAAAACATTAACTGCGTCCATCGACCGTCAACCGTCATCCGCTACTGTCTGACTCGCACTACCAGCTGACAGTTGATAGTCCGAGTGCAGCAGTTGGCGACACAGTCAAACAGTCGGCGACTGCTGCAAGCTCTATACATCCGGCTAATCGGCTTTAACCGTTGGCGTGATCGGAAATAGAAAGAATTAGATATACGCAGGCACTGCGCGCGAGATTTGCAATGATTATATGAAACGTAAAATTAGCGTAACCCAGGGATTTTATAACAAATACCCAGAGCCCGAAGAAACGATGTTGAAACCCTGAAACTCCGGGTGAAACCCTGAGACCTGGTCACCCTGAATACGTATACCAAATAATATACCAAATACGTATTCTGAACTGTCCAATGAAAATCTACGTAGTATTATTTTATGAGAAAATTTTGAAAATTTCTGAAGACCACACTGTACAAAAAGGATACCGGAAGTTCAGCGTTTTAGGCAGGTCTCTGTGTGAACTCGTTAAACTTTAACAAGTCTCACATTAGCTTTGCAACGCAACACTCTGCTGGAAAATTAGCTATGGTATGTTTTGCTTTTCATAAAATTATCCGGTAACATACAGAAATTTTATTTAAGTATATTAAATTTGTAAATACGAGGTTTATAAACAGTATTTTTGAAAAACAGTAGTAAAGCACTAGCTTTACTACTGTTCTCAAATCACTAGATTCAGTTTTTAAGGTGGTGACAGCTGAAACTGAAGTCAACATGTTAATAAATAAAATTGTATGTGTTTTAAAAAATGACAGTTTTACTGGTTTGTGGCAAGTCGGTTGTCTGCAAAGCATAAACAAAGGTTCTCATATTCGGGATTCTAGATTTCACTTTCCGATATTGTGTAGTCAGCATATGTAGTCAAGAATTTATTAGTACCGTAAATGTACCGTAAATATAAGAGACTAACCAGATATTTAGGCGATTAGTAACAACACAAATCATTTTTGTGTTGGTAGTTGATTATTTAAGGGACACTTTATTCAAATGACAGTTCTGTTTGAAACCATAACCTCAATATTCTATGGTGTTCTGCACATTACATATGTATATATGTAAATATGTATCAACAATATTTATTAAACGAGACTTTTCATCGTCGTTGATTCATCGTCGATTGAAAGCGACTGATGATGAATTTATCGTGGATTATTTGAATAGAGGAGAGTGTCGCGCCATAAAAAAAAAAAAAAATAGAAGGGAATAAGAAACAGAGAAAACCCAGGATTCGATCTTGGTTGTTTTGATTAATAATCAATCTACCAAACTTCAGTAACCGCGTTCCGTAAATAAAAATTTTTTCAGTAATTTTATATTTTCGGAACGAAAAATCGTATTCTTGGTTGAAATTTGGTACATACTACAAGGGTGATTTAAATATAAACGGTATTTTTTTATACATTTATTTATTAATAATATACACAAGTGCAACCTTCAGTTTTTCTCTACATAGCTACCTTCACGGAGTTGCCTCCTCGGCCGCCCTTAAATTGTCTGCCCCAATAAACTTTTGCCAACGTTTTGGAAGCTTGAATATTCCTTGTTCAAAAAAAGTGTGACGGCGCATCGTCAACCAATTTCGCACACGCTCTTCGACATCTTCATTGTTCCCCTACAAGCGATTCTTTCATGAGCGCAAAATAATAATAATAATAATAATAATAATAATACTTTATTTAACATAAAAGTTAATTATATACAATACATTACATCTAAGCATATCTACTGTACATAAATTTAATAGACAGACATATTTTCCCTGATATATATGCAACACCCTTTCTTAAACCTACTTAAAATACTTTCTTGTTTTAACTAATCATCCAAACCAGTGGTTCCCAACCTTTTTACTTGCGGAGCCCATTTTAGAATCAATGTCTATGGCGGAGCCCCTAGGCCTACCATATGTCTTACAAATTAATGGTATTTAGAAGTAATGTTACGGGGGAGGGGGTAAATTTTATAGTTTATATAAATTCACTTTTATCTTTCACAGCTCACTTATTGATAGATAGACAGATTTTCATAAAATGAAGCAAATAATCAGAATTCACGCAGATTATTCAAACAAAAATGCATCTTGCCGATCACATTCCAGCTAGTCATAGAGTCATAAACTGGCTAGAGTTAAAAATCTCTCGGACATACATACAACTTGGCCAATTTTCTTTCAGAATGTAATTTCCAGTTTTCTTAAATTGATTACGTTTTTTATTTCTAATTCTTTTGGTTTTATTAAATTTTTATTTATTTTATTTCCTGGAACGGTTGCGGAGCCCCTGAGAAGTGCACTCGGAGCACTTAGGGCTCCGCTGAGCACAGGTTGGGAACCGCTGATCTAAACCATTGAACAATAGTAATCCCTTGTCGCAGGGGGACAAATCTGGACTGTAGGGAGGGTGGTCGAGGGTTTCCCAGTGCATTTCTTCCAATTTGTCCATTGCCAAAATCGCGGTGTGAGGTCTAGCATTGTCATGGAGAAGGTAGGCGGCTTTTGCTGACTCTAACAATTGGCAACAGTAAGCCGCATTCACCATACGTCGATCGTGAAGAAAATCAATGAGTAAAACTCCTTCGTAGTAAAAAAAAAAACGTCGCGAGAACTTTTCCGGCTGAGAGACGAGTTTTGGCCTTCAATAAGCAGGCTTCATGCTTTCTTCGCCACTCCTTACTCGCCATTTTTGACTTCAGAGTTAAATGATGGACCCAGGTCTCATCATATGTGACGATACGCCTCATAAAACCTCCCTTTCTTGCCGGAATCGATTCAGAAGTCTCTCACAAATCTCCAACCTGACCTGTTTTTGAGCTTCGGTTAACAACTTCGGAACCCATCGAGCACTAATTTTTCTAAAGCCAAGATGTTCACTGATAATGGTATGAGCACTCCCTATGCTGATACCCACTTTTGACGCGATTTCGTCAACAGTCACCGGCGATCACCTTCAACAAGCTCTCGAACGGCATGAATGTTGTCATCTGTGCGACTTGACTTTGGGCGTCGATCATGACTTTTGTTTTCTACACTTCTTCGGCCGCCCTTAAATTATGTAGCCCAATTAAACACTCGGTTCTGGGACAGAGTAGAGTCCTCAAACTGTGCTTTCAAACGAGTTAAAACCTCCGAGGGTTTAACTCCTTCATTGGTTAAAAACTTTATAAAAATACGTTGTGCAACATACGAAGGAACCTCTTGTTCACTAAAGAGATTCGCCGATGATATTGTTCTTCTATCAGATTGCGTTCAGGATGCATTCTAAATGATGCAGGAATTGAACGAGGCAGCTAAAAATGTAGGGCTCAAGAAAAACAAACATAAAACAAAGTTAATGGTTAATGCTTACAACTATCTTGTGTACGAAATACGAATTGTCAGCGATAATCAAACGTTCAAAATCTTCAGAAGAATATTACAAGGATGGATAGTATTTGGTAAACTAAGAAACATCTTTAAATATTATATCTTAATGTGCCTTAAAAAATAGCTTTCGAGCTAAGTATTATTCTCACGTCTTCAGGTACAGGACGGAAACCCAAGCAGTGACAGAAGCTTCTGCTAGAAAGCTGCAAGTATGGCAAAGAGCCACGGAACGAGCCATGCTCGGTATATCGATGAGTGATAAAATACTAAAAGCTAAAATGCGTCAATAGACGAAACTAACTGACATCCTTATAAAAATGGACAGTCGGAAGTCGACACATAAACCTTATCAAAACCATATCAAAGTGGTCCAAGGATATTAAATGAAATACCTCATAAAATAAAGAGAATAATGTTCATTTGTTGCACCTACAGCACTGGGGCTCTACACTAGCAAAAGTCGATCCCAAGAATGCCTGCACATGGGTGGCCGACAGCCACGTGGCGGTCCTGCCTATACACGGTTAACAAAATCTTTATAGAATAACAAACAAACGTTCAAATACTTTAATATCCCTAGACCGTTTTGATGAGTGAATATGAGATATGGTCAAAAATGGATTCTCAAGTGGCGGTATGGGCAGATACAAGTAACCGAGGAAGACCGATCACACGCTGGACTGATGACCTAAAGCGTATCTCCACGAACTAGCTTCAAGAAGTTCAGGACAGAGAAAACATCTAATCTACTGCCTAAAAAATAATTTAGGCAATAGATTAGAAAGGCTGAAGGATGATAAGGATGATATTTTAAAGTGTTTAATTAATATTATTTCATGTTTATAGTACATTAAAATATTTTATTGTTTGTTTTTGCAGTTTCTTGGCAGCCAAACTTATTCCTAGTGCCTTTTCCCTGCATTTTAGCGATACATGTAAGCAGTGATGGCATCCTAATTTTTCAGGAAGCGGTTCTATAAAGTCATGTGATATCTAGGAACCTATTCTGTATTTTTAAGAGTGAAAACAAATCACTTACTGCCATATATTAAATATAAGGAAAAAATTTTAATAGCGTATTATTAATAACCTATAAAATAAATATTACATTTGCAACACTGCAGGGCACGGCGCACGATTCAAAACTGAAGTCAGAGTAATTCATTTATTTTTAATAATTCTAACAACCAGTTCCCTAAGGTTTCATAATTTTAAGAAACGGTTCGCGCGAACCGGCCCGAACTGGTAGGATGCCATCACTGCATGTAAGTCATCAATATTAATTCTTTATTCTTTTGCTCCAAATAGCCTTATTAAATACTCCTGCATTATTAAATGCCTCCGATGAACTTATTTAATTAACTGTTTGTTCATTACTGTTTTTATACAAGCCCTGAAATGTGTGAAAATTCACACTTCACATTAATTTTATAGTTAACAAACAAATATTTTTACAAAATGTTTTTTTTTTTTCATAATTCCGTTTAATTAATTTGCACATTCCATTAAAAAATGTAGTAGCAGTTTACGATGTTCAAATTTTTTTGATTAATGGCAAAGATTTTTTGAAAAATAGTAGAAGATTTTTATAGTCTTCGAGCACAATTCGTCAGTATTTGAAAAGTATTCAGGAAAAGTGCAAGCTATTTACCACTTACCACATTCTTGCATGAACATTTGTTACTTTAATGTTCACGTGTTGTTACTGGCTTATTAATTCCATAATTGATGCATTTTAATCTTATTTAGTGTGAAACTTTACATTTTACTCATATTTTACAAATAAATGCTAAACACTCGGCGACAATTTACCTCGCCTATAGACAGAGCTAGACTTCGTTCAACATAATGTTGTTTGCGGCTCCCATGTGCAGAAACTAAATTTCGTTCATTACGTTATCAACAGTTAGTTTAATACATTTCAATGACGTCACTTACTTTGATTTGTTTTTGAATACGCGTATAGTGCGACGTTGTTTGATTATTTCCGTTATTATTATTTATTTCTCGTACGTTTCAAGGTATACAGTGTACTAAAATGAGTAAAAATATATTTGAAATACATGATTTTGTTTGTTTAGTATCCACAACAATTGTTTAAACCCTTATGTACGTCAATGTGATCAGCTGTTTTCTCGCGCAGAATTTATGACGAAGTCTAACCTTATCTCTCTATAAACTTTTTGAACTGTTCACTAAAGTGGATGGTACATTTAACGGAGTATTGACATAACCAAGCACCTACTGTGATAATTGAGATATTTCAAGTCAAAATCCTTAAATCTTTTCGGGTCTGGCCAACACATAACCGCTCGTACTGTTTTTATGTTTCCACTACATAAGACTATAGCAAGGAAAGTACTTTTTTTGCTGACATTTTTGCTAACATAAATGTTGTTTGTTGACAATACCTCTCTCCTATATTGAGAGACAGTAAATGTTCTGAAACATAGAGCCATATTAATAAGTTATTTGAGTGGAATGTAAACTAGCGTTTAAGCATGTCAGTTATAGGTACTTAGGCGGAAGTATTTTAATAGCTTTTGTACTTAATTCCAATGATGCCAACCCTTGATGCACATTTATATTATCGACTGTAGTTTCTGAAAATTTTCTACGAACATTTAAATTCATTAAAAGTATTTGCGGTTATAATAAATAAGCTTGAAGGAATGTAACACTAATTAAAGTAAGTGGGAATGAGGATTGCGGTTTATTAGTCCGAAAATATGTCACGTGAAGAAGGGTCGTTCAGGAATAATGTTGGGAACTTGGACAAATGTACTACATGGTCTGTTCTCGACGTTCACACTCGGAATCAGAACCGTAAACATAACAATGAGATATATCTTGAAAGGGGTTGAAACTTGAAACTTATTCAAGAGTGCTTGAAATCTTCCTAGATTACAAACACTACTAAATAATATTGTGCATGTATATGCGATACATTCACTATAAAGCGTGCAGTCCCGATTCAAACTACCCCACAATAAATCTGATTTCGGTTTCTGGTTGATAAAAACATGTAAAAAACAAACTTACTAGAATAACAATAACATATGGTACGTTTCACACACTATACGAGACTGTAAAGAAACTAACATGGTCAGCAGATAACTTCCAAAATATTGCTGTAACCTACAACAGTATGGTTACAGCAATATACAAGCAAAATAACAGGTTTTTTTCTGTTTTGGAAAATCGTAATTATCAAGAAACCCTTAAACAATTTAACGTATCAACAATGTTTTAAAAACTCAATTAAAGGTTTTGATTCTTCTTTTGAGAAATCCATATTAAAATCTCCATTCAAAATCATAAGTACGTAATTGATGTAAATTCCGTTTAAGCATAGTAGATTCAGCTGTAGCATAAATGAGCAAATTTTCTTGAATGAATTCGATGCTTTTATGTACACTTTGATTAGGTGAGATGTAAATTGCAACAGTTATAATAATGAAGTCCATTTTCCGTTTCACATTATACCACACAAATTTCTCCAACAGATGATTGAAAATTACATCCATCTGTGAACTTATAATATTCGATGTCTTTATTTATTTATTTATTTTTTTATATAGCTACTCCTGCAGCTCTGCACTGAGATCTCTTAAACTTAGCAACACATTAAAATTTGGAATATCTATATTTTCTTCGTTATTCATCAATGTTTCGGATTAAAGCAATATGGTTGAATTTTGCATAACACCGTCATCAAGGTCCGAGACATGTTTTTTTTTTTTAATTAGAGCGTCTGTTTCTATTTCGCCTGGCTCCGACTCGGGGAAACCGACTGAGCGTTTCGCTTCGGAAGCTGACGGATCAGACACATTCATTCCCAGCAAAAAATTTCTGTATGCGTCCAAAGAAGTTTTCACTTCAAAAATATATATTTCTTCACTTGATTCCAATGGAAGGTCCGCAACAGAATATATATATTCCTTAATATACCGGGTGATCAATACTGATTGACCGTAAAATGTGCTACTTTTATTCTATTATGTATACAGTTTTATTCCAGGAACTGAACTTTGTCCGTAATGTCACTTCTGCGTATGATCAAGAATGTGTTTACGAAACTATGCATGAGCGGCGTACTGTACATTTCTTTTATAACCTATACTTTAACATCCATTTAGTTTAATATCAATATTTAAGTTTTTACATGTCTATTTACTAACAATTTAATTTAAAATTGTGCGCACGTGTTGGTCATCAGGTGTGTATGTCGAATAATATTTTAAATAAAATGTCAAAATCTACATATGTATGTGTCACGCACGTCTATGGGTTTAGTCTACTTCACCATAATTGGTATGCGACCGCAAAAATATTGCGATGAAGACAATCAATGTTATATCATCCTGTATAAATGCTAGTGGGAACCGAAATTGGATTTTCGGGTACCCAGTTCAGGTCAAAAAAATTATAAAAAATTTTCCGGACAGCTTGTTCCGGATATCTTGGTTCGGATACCTGGTGCCCGTTTTCAATTCGTCTTTTTTCCATCATTTCGATTTGATGTATTCGGTTCTGGGTTTCAAGTTGTGGCTATGGGAGTGGACGTTGGAATAGCTCAATAAATAAAATGATAAAAATGTACATCAAATATGCCTACGTAAATTTGATATGAGTAATACCATAGCTTTGTAAAAGATCATATGAAACATTTAATAAACAATTTAAAACGTGCCAGTGCATTGTCAATATGCACATGCATTTTCGCTAAAAACTTGTTAAAATGAATTGTGCATTAAAATACTTGCGCATCCCACAACGCATGTTGTTGATTTCAGAGATAATTACATGGCATGGAAGTAACGCTGGGATTTACATACAGGGTTAGTTTTGTGTTGTCCTTTGACAGGCCCTTTGGTAAAGCAATATCTGTGGTAATATGGAACATATCAATATGTAATCGATATAGGATGCAAAGTGAGAGAGATGGTCTAGCTTCTAGCTCACCCCATGTTCCAAATGCATGAGATACATTTCACATGTAGGGAATATTCGCATACCTCACAGCTAAATTGGTTAAAAACATGCTATTGTAATATTAGCGTTATGGACCTTTTATGCTCATGTCAATGTACATAAAAATCAATGAGAAAAAAACTACAATATGGAATATTCAATTGCTTCATATACGTATGTGCTAATATATGTTTCTAAATTAGGTATTCTCATTTAATTACAATTCTATTATTGGATAAATGGTTAATCTTCGTGGTTTGTGGATTTAATTCATGAAGCCCTATTTTGTGCTCCAAGCTGATAATAAAAGAGATATTGTATTCAGTCAAAATGTTTGGTATTAGCTGGTTTTGACTCTCTTCCTATAGGCCAGTGATAGCGAACCTTTTGAGCTCGGTGTGTCAAAATTGGGTAAAAATCTAGCTTAACTCGCGTACCGTGTCACGTCTAGAAATATCCATAATTGTGTGATATTCGCAGCCTTAGTAAAATAGTTATATTTTTCATGTATTTATTTGTTAAAAAAACAAAAACAAATAATTCTTTACATTAGTTTTGTTGCTGATTTGCATTTGCTACATTCAATTGAAGGTTGGTATTTCGTGCACTTCAAGCCCAAGCAAGTGCTACTACCCTCATCTACCAGTCGGTTTCTTTTATATTATTTAACGCCGAGAATAAGATCTCACAAAAGTACGTAGATGGAAAAATCGTGAATAAAGCCATCTAGGTTTTGAGAAAGAGGCCGGTAATCGCTTCCAAGCACTCCAAATTTCCTGTTGGCAGTGCTCTTTTTCATTCTCCAAACGATTTCTCTCCAGATTCTCAAGTTTGGACCTCAAGTTGACAAACACTTGAGCCCAGATGCGTTAATTGTTCTTGGCCGAAGACCGTCCGTAAACGATGCGTGTCACTTAAAATGTCTTGGCGTGTCACCCGTGACACGCGTGTCATAGGTTTGCCATCACTGCTATAGGCAGTAGTTCAACCTCATCAATAGCTAATATAACTAAAATTTCTTCCCACATTACATATGTTTAAGAACGAATTGTTGTTAGCGACTACAGAAGCTAGCAATGTAAATATCGATCACAGGTATAGATACTTTGTAATGGTGTCGGTATCGTTTCATAGTATCGATATCGGTATTGGCATCGGAATAAAAATATCGATACTACGTGGTATCGATTACTTTAGTAAAAAAATGCAGTTAGCACTGGGATGTCGAAAATATCAATACTCGTATTGGGTCATTCCATATCAAGTGGTCTGGTGGTCCCTGCTCGACCATCACGGATTTCGATGAAATTTTGTATGGACATTCACATATGTCCCCAACGAACATTGTTAAAGTTTTACGTTCATTCATGCAATACTTGTTGAGATTTAGTAATTTGTTTGACCCCATACCGCAGCCTTCTATGGTATGCCTCTCGAGATTTCGGCAACTTTGAGACACAGTATCTCTGACAATATTTTGTTGAGAGAAACAAAACTTTGCGAACTTATGCAACTTTTTGCGCTCTATTAAACAAAATAATAAACAAATCTTCATGAGCGATTTCCGTGAAGAAAATTTGGATCAAACTTGGCCTAAAAATTTGCAATTCGAAAAAATTTTAAAGTTTGGCTTTTTATACCTCTGAAAGTAAAGGTACGATAAACGTGAAATTTTGCACATAATAACTTATCAATACAAGGTTAACGAATATAAAATTTCACACTCCTAATATTTTTCATTAGTTCAGGAATTGAGTGTAAAATTGATGATTTTTGTGAAAATGCTAAAAACAGGGTATATTTAGCCCACTTTTACAAAAATGTACCTTCTGGAAACTGTTTTAAATTATTTTCATTAGAAAGAGCATGTTTTAAACCCCCTAAAAAAGTAGGATTGGTTTTTCATCCCTGGTATATAAAGCCTTAGAAATAGGGACGTCATATACTTCAATATGCATTTTTTTACTTATGTAACTTTCCTTTAATTCCTGCTGAAGTTTAAAGTGCACAATTAATTTTTGTACGCTATATGAATCTGTTAGTCTGCTAGCGGTGATTCTACACTGATGGCATATTCTGTTAGTGCTGTCACGCGTCAGCATGTTTTGGGTATAGAATTCTGTACTGTTAGCAGCGGCGGTCGGTGAATAAGGTGACCAAACGTCCCGAATTGGCCGGGACAGTCCCGAATTTCCGCCATGCGTCCCGATTTTTTCAGAGGAAATACCGAATTTGGGTTTTTTGTCCCAAATTGTCCCGAATTTTAGAAAAGGTACTTATTTATAATAATTATTTTTAATATATTTCAACTGAAATTATTTTTACAAAACTTGAACTAAAAAAAATCTACCGAAAGGGTATTTTTTTGATGAACAGCTTTTGGACAAGTGAGAAGACTCAACTTGATGTAAACACATTAAAAGCAATATTACTGATTAAAGTAAAGTCTGAAGAAAACTGTGAGGATTTTTATAAAATGCTTCAAAGCAAAAAAGACCTACTCAAAAAGATCCATTAGAATTTATTTAAAAAATACTGTGATTTTAATAATGTTTCTTTTAATAATATAAGTTAATTATCTGTGATTGAAAATTTTTATTTATTATAAATTATAAATATATATGGTATACAATTTGTATAAAAAAAAATAATAATTAGACAATTATATGTGATATTTGAATAATCAAGTCCCCCTCCACCGTATTTGAGCTCCTTCCAGCACCATCAGTTATGTCACCAGGCCGACAGTATCAATTCCAAGAAGTGACACTGAAGACAGTGGCTATTAAATTCAATAATAAATAAGCAATCGTTGGAATTTGGCAATTCATACAAACTTCATGGATTTCGGCTTGGGAACCATGTAAGATACCCACTTCAGGCTTAGGAACCTAGGATAAGCCGCCCAATCATTGGCTTGGGAACCGGACAGATACCCACACAAGTCTTTGGAACCTTAACGAAGAAACCAAACTAGAGGCTTGGGATCCTCAACCAAGAAACCCACCCGTGGCTGGTATTGCACGGCTATCGGGCGTGAACCCTATGGCGATGGGGTTACTGGTTCAAGTTTCTGAACTGGTAGTGACAATGTCACCATGGATCAACACAATTTAGGTACTTATAATGCCTGTATAAAACAAACAAGATGAAAAATAATGGAATGCATGCGATATTGCGATAGCAGCATGTAACAGAAACGTTCGCAACTTTGTCCCTATTTCTAAGGCCTTATATACCAGGGATGAAAAACCAATCCTACTTTTTTAGGGGGTTTAAAACATTTCTAATGAAAATAATTTAAAACAGTTTCCAGAAGGTACATTTTTGTAAAAGTGGGCTAAATATACCCTGTTTTTAGCATTTTCACAAAAATCATCAACTTTACACTCAATTCCTGAACTAATGAAAAATATTAGGAGTGTGAAATTTTATATTCGTTAACCTTGTATTGATAAGTTATTGTGTGCAAAATTTCACGTTTATAGTACCTTTACTTTCAGAGGTAAAATCTGGAAAGAGAAAATAGAAAACTTTATCAAAGAAAACATGACAGTAGATGTAAAAATAAAATCAGTTAACAAAATAAATGAAAGAATGAGCGTCATCACCATGGAAAATTTTGAATATAAGCTTGAAACACTTAAGAACAAGAAAAAATTAAAAGATTTCAAGGAGAAAAAGGTATATATAGACTGTGATTACACACTCCAAGAAAGAGAAATGCAAAAAATGTTAAGAATGAGAGCAGAAGAGGAGAAGAAAACCGGCAAATATGTAAAAATAGGATACAACTATCTTGCAATTGATAGTAAGATATGGACTTGGAATTGGAAAATAAAAAACTTGGAGATAAAAAGTCCAAAAAACTAATCGATGAGTCACAAGACAAGGTAGGAAGGAAAACGACCAAAGCAACGGAAACGGAAACGAACAGGCAAATATTATGGAATTTAGGAACATGGAATATCCGAAGTATACAGGGAAAAGAAAATGAACTGGAAGAAGAGTTTGTACATGCAAACCTAGAGATATTAGCGGTGACAGAAACAAAAAAGAAAGGACGAGGGCTTGTGAAAATGAACAATGGGCATTTACTAATATATAGTGGTGTCGAGAAGAATAAAAGAGCTGCGGCGGGAGTTGCATGTATAATAAACAAAAATCTGGAAGATCAATTGGAAGAATGGACAGCTTGGTCTGAAAGAATTCTTACAATCAGACTGAAAAACAAAAATGAAACGCAAAATACTATAATTATTGTGTACGGTCCAAATGAGGATGATACGGTAGGTAACAAAGAAAAATTTTGGGACTTGTTAACGGATATAACAGAAAAAGCCAAAGGAAAACTGTATATAGCAGGAGATTTTAATGGCAGAGTGGGGAAAAGAGATAATGTATATAATAGCAAAACAATAGGGAAGTGTGGAGAAGAGATAAGAAATGACAATGGTAAGAGATTGATAGATTTTTGTATAATACATAACTTAATAATTACTAACACATTCTTTGAACATAAAGATATACATAAATACACAAGAGAGATGAAAAGCAGAAACGAAAAATCTATAATAGATTATGTTCTCGTAGAAGAAACAAATAGAAGCACGATATTAGACACTAGAGTGAGAAGAAAATTTGAAATTGGTAGTGACCATTACCTAGTAGTGACAAAAATAAGATACGATATAATAAAAAATAATACAAATACGGAAACAAGCAAGAAGGCGCTTTCATTTGAAACGATAAAATCATATAAACTAAGAAATGAAGAGACAAGCAAAAAATATGAGGAATTATTAACAGCTGAAATACAAAAGAAAGTAAAAATGTTTGATAACGGAAATACAGAAGAGGTATGGAAATTATTTAGACCCTATTAGATGCGACTAAAATGACTTGTGGCAGTTATAAAAAGAACAATAAAGTAAAGCAAACAGCCTGGTGGACTGAGGAAATTAAACAGAACGTTAAAATGAAAAAGAAAGCTTGGAAAGACTACCTAAACAAGAAAACAACAGAAAGCTACATAGAATATAAAGAACAGCGAAGAAAAGTGAAAGAATTGGTCACAAAATCAAAGAGACAAACATGGACAGAATTTGGGGAAAAAATGGAGAAAAATAGTAAAGAGAACCAAAAATTATTTTACAAAATAATAAGAACTAATAGAAAAGAAAAAAATTATGACACAAAATCAATAAAAGCTAAAAATGGAGAGTTACTAACAAAAGAAGAAGATATAATGGATAGATGGAGAGAATATTTTGAAGAATTATTAGGCGCAAATGAAAATGTAGCGTACGAGGAGCAAGTTAGAATAGCGAATGAAGAGGAAGAAGAAGATGATGATGAAATGATAACAATTGAAGAATTAAAAGATGTAATAAAAGAACTAAAAAATGGAAAAGCACCCGGACCAGACAAAGTAACAACTGAAATGATCAAAAAAATGGGACCTCAAGGAACAAAGATACTGCTACAAATCCTTAACTTATTTTGGAAAAAGGAATGTATCCCAGAAGACTGGCAGACCGCACTTATAGTACCAATCCATAAAAACGGAGACAAAAAAGTCTGCAGTAACTATAGAGGTATCACATTATTGAGCACAGCGATGAAAATTTATGAACAAGTCATAGACAAGAAAATAAAACCGATTATCGAACGTTCACTAGAAGAAACGCAAAGTGGCTTTAGAAAAGGTAGGAGCATACAAGATCATATATTTACCTTAAAACAAATAACGGAAAAGATGCTTCAGAAAAAGACAAATGTTTATCTAGGTTTTATTGACCTAGAAAAGGCCTTTGATAAAGTGCCACGTAATATACTATGGAAAATATTAGAGCAAAGAGGAATCAACAAAAAAATAATAAGAATAATTAAAAACATTTACGAAAGTAATCGTAACATAGTGATACACAACAACAAACAATCTAATGCTTTTAAGACGGTAGAAGGGCTAAGACAGGGAGGAGGGTTAAGCCCCACATTGTTTATTACATTCATGGATGACATCTTAAAAAAATGCAAGAACGAAGTATCAAAATTACAAATCGGATACAGAAATATGCATATCACGGAAATATCAGAAGGAGTGTTTGCTGATGACATTGTAATCATAGCCAAAGGAAGTAACGAACTGCAAGGAAATCTAAACAAATGGAACAAAGTATGTAAAGAATATGGCATGAAAATAAATAAGAACAAAACCAAAGTCATGATTATAGGAGAACAAGAAAACTTGAATATAAACATAGATAACGTCAATATAGAACAAGTAGATAGTTTCAAATATTTGGAAATGAATGTTGAACCAAATGGAAAGCAAGAAATGGAAATTAATACGAGAATTGAGAAAACGATGAAACTTTATTACGACATACAAAACACGATTATCAATAACAAGGAAATAACAAAAATAACTAAAATGAACGTTTACAAATCGATATATAGACCGATCCTGACTTTCGGATGTGAATCTTGGAACTTATCGACAAGAGAGAAGAGTAAAATCCAAGCGATAGAAATGAAATATCTAAGAAGAGTAAATAGGTATAACTAAAAGAGACAAAATACGCAACATTGACATAAGAAATGAGCTACAAATCGAACCAGTACACAAGTTTATCGAAAAGAGACAACTGAGTTGGTGGGGACATATACAGAGGATGCAGAACACAAGACAGGTAAAAGCAGTATGGGAGACCAAAACTCAAGGAAAGAAAAAAAAAGGGAGACCACGTCGTACATGGGATGAAACTATAAAGAAGATACTAAAAGCAAGAGGGAAAACGATTAACGAAGCGAAAAGGCTAGCAAAGAACAGAAAGGAATGGGCCAAATTTGTACATAAAGAAACGCCAGTACAAGAAAATTAATATGGAACATGAAAGTGTAGAATAACCTACACCACTCCGTGGTAGATGGTTTTTTCAGATATATATATATATATATATATATATATATATATATATATATATATATATATATATATATATACTTTCAGAGGTATAAAAAGCCAAACTTTAAATTTTTTTCGAGTTGCAAATTTTTAAGCCAAGTTTGATCCAAATTTTCTTCACGGAAATCGCTCATGAAGATTTGTTTATTATTTTGTTTAATAGAGCGCAAAAAGTTGTATAAGTTGGCAAAGTTTTGTTTCTCTCAACAAAATATTGCCAGAGATACTGTGTCTCAAAGTTGCCGAAATCTCGGAGTCATACCATAGAAGGCTGCGGTATGGGGTCAAACAAATTACTAAATCTCAACAAATATTGCATGGATGAACGTAAAACTTTACGAATGTTCGTTGGGGACATGTGTGAATGTCTATACAAAAATTCATCGAAATCCGTGATGGTCGAGCAGGGCACTTCTCTGAAATCAGACCACTTGACATGGAATGACCCTATTGTAAAGTATTGATATCAGTATCGATTTGTACCATCGGTATCGGAAAAAGGTATCAATATTTCGTGGTATAAATTAATGAATGTACTAGTAAAACAAATGACGAGTATACCAAATTCTTTATAAGCAAGGCAAATAACAAAGACAAATGTGTTTGAACAGGCTTAAGCTTAATTGAGAAAGAAGAAACAAGTCATTTTGGGTGTTTTTCGTGAAAACAGCAACTAATACTAGGACTTGTCAGATTAAATTATTGGTTACTATTTCGTAATTCGAATTTTAATATTATGAAGTATAATGTAGCTGTAGTAGCTGATTTTAAGATAAGAGTTTCCGGTTAAAGTCACTATTACAAAATTACTTAATATTAAATAACATAATTCACCTCTAAGATCGCTGATTCACATTACAATACAAATAATACTGATAATAATTATTATAACCGATACTAGTAAAAAAGTATCAATTCCATTAAAAAATATCTATACCAGTAAAATATTGAAACAATAAGTATCGAGTACTACAATACAAGTATCGAAAGAAAGGTATGTCGATACCTTACCTAGTATCGATAGTATCTTTTCATCCCTAACAGTGACTGGGCCCCATTAATCCAACTTTCTTACAGGAAGTCTTTTGTATAACTATTTTATTTAATTTTTTATCTGAATTATTTTTATACCCTTTGCTCAAGTCTAGGATAAATATACGCGGCCGACTCGCCGCGACTGGTACGCCGAGGGCCAACTCACCGTTCGTTCTAGTGATCGCGGTGGTTCTTTGTTCCTACTGTTTTGCAAACATTCAACAAAGCCAGAAACAGTTTTCTCTGTAATGGTATTTTACTAAAAACTACGCATTTTAAAGAAAAATACAATGGAGTTCACTATATTTTATAACTAACTCGCTAATTCAATATTACTAACTTAACTAATTATATTCTTTATTTCTCCCAAGGCCTCGCGGCGTTCAGGGTATTGGCCATTACAAATAGAAATAAAATAAATAAAATAACCAAAACAATCCAAATTACATAACGTACAATACAATACAATTTAATACAATATATTACATTTTCTCATTTCTTTCTTCTTGCTCCAGTATCCCTCTCTTTTTTCCAATTCTCATTCTGGTTTCCCTCTCCGATCTCCTTCCTTCTTGCTTCCAGTTCTCTTGCCCATCTTTAATTTATTTTATTCCATTCTCTTCCCTTCAACCGTTTCTTCACCCCTCCTCCTATCTCCCTTCCTTCCTTCCCATCATGTTATCCTTCCCCGATCTCAATCCTTCTTGCCTCTAATTCCTTCGCCCACCTCTCCCCCCTTCCATCTTCGTGCAACAGGTCTAATTTGCTCCCCGACCATACTGTCATCTCTCTACACCTCTTCGCGAGGTGCTCTATATCTTCTTCCTCCTCCCCGCACATTCTGCACATCTTATCCTCCTGTTTTCTGCAGTATCTATTTCCTCTCTCTTCATTCCCGCACCTTAGCCTCGCAATCCGCCTAACTCTCCCTCCTGACCTTCCTCTTTCTCCCTTCAAGTAGCTTGGTACCCCTATAGTTCTGACCTACTTATATCTCCCTGCGCTCCTTGATTTGTCTATTCTGACTGTCCTTTCTTGCTCTCCCACTTCCTTATCCCTCCTCCACAACTCCTCAATCACGCTTATCCCGTCTTTTCTTCTCCTTTCCACCTCTGCCGCATCCACTCCGCATCTCCAGTAATACTCCTTTCTCATCTCCCCCCATGCGTACCATCTTCATTTCTGTTCCTCTCTGGCTCTTTCCTCCCAGCATTCCCTCATTATTCTTTTGTCTGTTTCTATTCTTACTTTCTCCTCGTACTTAACCGCCCTCCTTCCTGTACCCACTTTCATCTTATCCCTTTTCAGTTCCTCTCTTACAATATACCCTGGTGTTGTTCTATCTACCCCTAAGATCCATCTCAAATACCTCTCCTGTACTCGTTCTACCTTCTCCCATTCCTTCCATCCCCAAAATTCCACCCCATATAGTAGGATGTTCTTCACCACGGCGTCAAACAACCTCAATCTCCATCTAATATCGTCATTAAACTTCCTCTCTCCTATACTCCACAGCTTCCCCATGACTATTCTTGCCTTCTTTACTCTTTCCCTTATGTGTAGTTCAGCCCCATTGGTCCTCGCTAGTACATATCCCAGGTATTTTAAAGTCTTCACTTCTTCTATTTTTCTGCCTCCCCATTCCCATTTTATCTTCTTTCTTCTCCCTCCTCCTTTACTGAATACCTTCGTCTGAATACCTTCGTTTTGTACCTGTTTACTTCTAGTTTTCCTCCTGTTCCCCCTCTGCCATCAATACTCTATCGTCCGCGTACCCCAATGTCCACAACTTCATCTTCCTTACTACCCCCCCCCATCTTGTCTCTTCCTCATATTCCCTTCAAGATCTGCTACATACAAGTTGAACAAGGTCGGGCTCAGGGGATATCCCTGTCTCACCCCCTTATTCACCCAAAAACTTTCCGACTCTTCCTCACCAACCCTCACCTTGCACCTCGTCCCCTTGTATATTTCCTTTATCCTCATTATCAACTTCTTTCCTATCCCCTTCCTTTCCATTACCTTCCATAGCTCCTCCCTATCCAGCCTGGCAAACGCCGCTTTCAAATCCATGAACGCCATATACGCTTTCCCTCTTTTTTTCTTTAACCTCTCCTCTACTATTGTTGCAGGCGATTTCCCGTGTTGGGTGCTTCACACCCCACATTATCGCATACCGTTAGATTCAGCATGATCCGCGCCATCGATTGAGACCCCTAAATCACCTTTTTTCCGTGTATTCCGCGAGTTAGCTCGCGGAATGCGCACAAATCGACTACGCATTTCGCTGCCACTACCCTAGTTCATATTTCCACTTTTCATCCATTCCCCTTTCTAACCAACCTCCCAAAATGGTTTAAAAGAAGCGAGCAGAGCTCAATTCTGGCTGTTACCTTGCCGAAACACAACGAAAGTCAACGATAAATCTCGCTTTTTCCTGCAGAGATCCCGACGAAATAACTTCAGTGCAAAAATTAACTTAGAATCATCTTTTCCATCGCCAGTAAATTCAGTGAAATAACTAAGACTCATTTTTCCTCAACATCCAACATCAATTTTTCCGTTCAAACACATTTCGACGCCGTGCGCCGTTCTCCGACCGCCGTCGCGACGCTCTACAACGACCGCCGTCACAACGCCTGCCACCACGACGCCCGCCGCTCAACCTGTGCCACCACCCGTCAAATCCTTGCCGGCCACGCTGGCACCACCCCGTCACAGAGGCCAAGCCGCTCACCGCCACTACCGGCTGCGATGCGCATATCGACGCCGCCTACGCAGCATCGACGTCCAGCCACCATACTCCACCGTCAGCCTAGAGGTACAGGCGTACCTCCACAGAACCGCTAATCCACGAGCGCGGCTATTTCCAGCCACCAAGCCGCTCGCCAACTCGACGCCCGCCGTCCCGACGCCTGCCGCCACGACGCTCAACGCGTCCAAACCTCCAGCACCAGCAATATCACGGCTACTGGTGAGGATTCCGTGGCCAAGCATCGTCACGCACCAGTACCCGCCGCCTACAAAACCGACGCTTGCCTCTCGCACGCCTTCCATATTTTCGCCGCCTTCCATATTTTCGCCGCCTTCGACGCCGCCGACAACCGGTCGCCCGACGTGTAGGCTCACGCCGTCGTCGCCGTTCTTATTGACGTTCGCCCCGGTCACCCCGAAGACACCGGTCATTCCGACGCCTGACGCCGCGACGCTCTCCAAGCGCCGCATCGCCACTTTCTTCGTGGAGTTATTCGGCGCCGAGACGCCCAAACAAAAGAGAAGGAAGACGAACCAGATGACGCCTATCGCCTCGCCGGCTTCCAACTTTTCCTCCTCCCCTATCTCTCCACACATTCTTCCATTACCTCAGACGCCTCGCGAACATCTGGAGTTTTGAACATATCTTTTGTCTATTTTTGTTACATCTTGTTTTTGTTTCTGTGTATAACTCATAACTTTTCTTTCAATAAACATCTCAAAATACATTCATTGTTTCTATTCATGCAAATACCTCAGTCACCAATTCTTTTTCAGAGCGCTTGAGTTTTGGCCGGTGCTTCTCACCGACCGGCATAGACGGAACCCGCGACTGAGCTAGTCAAGGGTAAAGTGCGCACGAGTGAGGACATCACCGAGGCGGTTTTGCACTACTGCTGCCTCGTCCTCCTGCGGGTGTACCTGCGGAACTTCTCCGAGGGTTCCCCCCCATGACACTATGTGATTCACTGCAAATATTCCGTCAATCGCCCCTCTTCCCTTCCTGAATCCGAACTGCGTTTCCTCCAATAAATCTTTCTTCTCTATCTCATCCATTAATCTTTCGTTCAGCACTTTCGCGTATACCTTGTACGCTGAACTCATCAAGGTCACACCTCTATTATTACATGCTAACTCATTGTTTCCTCTCTTGTGTATCGGTACAATCACCCCTTCCCTCCAGTCTTCCGGGTATCCCTCTCCTTCCCATATCCATCTTATTGTCTCTACCAGTTTATTCTTCGCTTTCTCCCCTCCATTCATCCACGCCTCCTTCCTTATTTTATCTGTCCCTGCTGCTTTCCCTTCCTTCATGTTCTTTATTATGCTCTCTATTTCTTCCCCTGACGGTCCCTCCCCCTCTTCTTCCCCTTCTCTCCCGTCCACCCCTTCTGATTCTTCTTCTGTCCCTCCTTCACTCCTTCTATCTCCCCCGCCTTCCTTCCTCCTTTTTTCGCTTCCCTCTAAGATTTCCATGAAGTGTTTCCTCCAGTTCTCCATGGAAATCCTGTTACTCCTGTCTCCTTGTTTCCCTCTCATCCTGTTTATATACTCCCAGGCTTGCTTTTCGTTCCTTATCTTTCCCACTTCCTCCTGCTCCTTTACCATATATCTTTTCTTTTCCTCCTTACATGTTTTTTTATACTGCCCCAATTTTTCTCTGTACCCTTCCTCCGTCTCCTCCCCCTTAGCCTTTTCGGCCCAGGCCTTCTGCGCTTCTTTTTTCTTTTTCCTGCATCTCTCCCCCCAACATGGTTTTTTCCCATCCTTGTACTAAGCCCTCTCCTTTTTTTCACCACCGCTTTCTCTATCCCTTCTCTCAATACCCTCCACCCTCTCTTCACACCTGGTTCTGTCCATTCCATTTTCTCCATTGTTTCCTTGTATTTCTTTTTTCCTTCCTCCGACCAGTCTTGTGCACTCGTTTTTTTCTCTTCCATCTCTCGTTTTCTTCGTCTCCTGATCTCCACTATGATCGATTGGTGATCCGAGTCTATCCTTTCCTTAACCTCTAAACTTTTTACTCTTTCCCACCCCCTTTCATTCACCACCGCATAGTCAATCGTCGATTTTCTTTCCCACTTATAGTAAGTCCATCTTCCTTCCTCAACTCCCTCCTTGTTTCCATTTAGTATACTCCAACCCCTTTGCTCCAACCATTCTGTTGCGGGACGGACTCAGCCAGGGGGTCGAACCCTGGGTGAGAAGCCACTACTACCGGCCGCGGCTAGCGTTGCGGTGAGTCTGAACTATGCACGTCCGTTCTAGATGCCCTGAAAGGTAAAACTTGATTCCCCAGGGTTTGAAAAATAATAATCGGACAGTTTAGGTTTATGGTTTTTATTAACAGGATATAACTATATAGAAACGATAACAACAACAACAATGATAAAGAATAGTAATTAAGAAATAACAATAAAGAGGAAAGGAAGAGAGAGAAGGAAAAAGACGGGTCTATATGTTGGTCGGCGTTCGTCGCTCGACACTATGCTTGCGGTAGCGATGAAGAGCCGAACAGCTTGAATAGGCGGCGCCGTAATCTTCTGTCCCTCTTAGTGATTCCTGGAGTGATCGGTGTGTTCAGTCGATTTGAAGAGCGGCCTGACTTCAGAGGGGTGACCACAGAAGTAGGAATGGTGACCGCAGAAGTAGGAGTGGTGACCGACAAGACCGGAGTGGTGACCGACAAGACCGGCGTGGTGACCGACAAGGGTGACAGCGGCACGAGCGGGCGAGCTGTTGCCTTGAGCGGTGATGGTGTCGGCGTTGGGAAGCAGCGGGTCCTGGGGTCGTCTACCTCGTAGAGGGCCTTCCTCGTAGACTTCTTTAAGTCTTGATACGGTCTAGAGGCTTCACAAGCCCGTAGGTTTCGCCGGTAGTTCCACGCAGCGGCGTGGAGACGGCGCGACTCGGAACCTCGCTTCTTGGGGGCCAGCGTAGACGGCTGAACTGCCGTGTGAGAGCTCGGCCTCGGTGGTGATGACGTCTGAGTCGTGGCGGCCTGTAGCAGCGCTACAGAACGAGCGACGACGGAAATCGGCGTGGACGTTGGCTTCTTGGTGCGGCGGGGGCCGTGCGTTCGTAACAGGGGTACGGACGTGACGGCGGCAGGCAAGACGGCTACGGACGTACAACTGTGCCAACGTAGCGATAACAGACGTAGACGTGAAGCAAAAAGATGAGACGGTTGAAGACGTGATAAAAACGGGCGTTGACGTGAAGCGAAGATGTAAAAATATATCGTGAAGCGGCAAAGTGAGAAGAGATCGTGGATACGTATTGTCGCGGTCCGCTAAACCGTCAGCGGACGGGACACAGACACGCCAAAGACGATCAGCGCGCTGTGTATACGTATGACAACAAGTACAGATAACAATCACAAGTCCCGCTAAAGGGTGTCAGCATTACTTGCGAAAGTTAGTGTAGATAAAACAAAGGCAAAGAAATATATATGAAACAATAATAATATACAGCGTGTATAAATTCTTTCTTTATGTTCGGTTAAACCGATAACTTCTTTAACTCACTTGATAATAGATTGTAGGTGTTGACTGCTGGATAGCTTGCTGGATACTGTCTGCTGGATACTGTCTCATTTCTCTCGTTGTCCGAGTTTTTATCCGAAATTCGGTGTTTTATCCCCACTCCGAGCGGCTCTCCTATTGGCCGAGTTTGGTGACGGCTTATCTCGGACCCTGCGCTCTGATTGGTTCAAATTCCGAAGCGAGGAAATACCCAGTCGTAAAATCTTAAGCCGCACGTGCGGGATTTGTGACGTCACGGAAAATAGCTTTTGTGTCAGGCACGTACGCAGACTGCCTGGCGACAATTCCAGCATATTTTCCCCTTCCTTATTCCTCAACTTATCCATGGCCCCCCTCTTGAGTTCCACCCCATTCACCTCCCAGCCCCTCCCCCTCTAGTCTCTCCTATCCTTGCGTTAAAATCCCCTCCCACTACTATCCAATCTCCTTCTCTCTCTTCCCCTAGAATTCCGTCCAATCCCCTCAGTTTCTCTTTAGTTCCTCCTCTATTGTACATTGTGACAACTCGCCACCCCTCCTTCCCTATCTTCACCCTTCTCTCCACTATCTCCTCTGCTTTCTGTGCCTCTTTTTCATCCATACACAACTCACATCTTACCCCCGTGATGATACCTCCATCACCCTTCCTTTCTTCTTTTCCTTCTTCGCCCCTTGACTTTTCCATACCCACCCTTTCAGTAATTTTTCTTCCCATAATTCCCGTTCCTTTTCCTCCATCCATGTCTCCGTCAACCCTATTATCTCAAATTCGTTCAAAAATTCCCAAAATTCTTCATCCTTTCCTTTAATCCCAGCCACATTCCAGAAGATTGCCTTTACTCCTTTCTCATCTTCCCTCCCACCCGCTTACTCCCCTTACCGCTATGCATCTTCTCGTCTACCTCTTCCCCTCTTGCTGAAAATCCTGCGTTTCCTCTACCTCACCCCTTACCCCCTACCGCTATGCATCTCCTCGTCTACCTCTTCCCCTCTTGCTGAAAATCCTGCGTTTCCTCTACCTCACCCCTAAACTCGTTCCACCTCTTCCATCTCCCATCTATTTGAATCTTCATATAGCCCAGCTTCGCCTGTCTGCCTTTTTCCTTTTCTTACCGCTATGCATCTCCTCGTCTACCTCTTCCCCTCTTGCTGAAAATCCTGCGTTTCCTCTACCTCACCCCTAAACTCGTTCCACCTCTTCCATATCCCATCTATTTGAATCTTCATATAGCCCAGCTTCGCCTGTCTGCCTTTTTCCTTTTCTTCTCTTACCATGCCCCTTAACTTCTTCTGTATCTCTCTCTCTCTCCTTCTTTGTTAGATCGTCATCCACGTACAGATTCTCTTCTTTCAACCTACTTTTCTGCCTCATCAGGTCTCTTTTATCTTCCCACTTTTTCAATTTTGCTAACCACATTTTCCAATCTCCTCTTCCTATCTCTTGCATTCTCCCTACTTCCATTTCTTTCCCTGTTAGCTCCTTTATCATTCTTTTAATTCCTATCTCCCTATAACTCCCTACTAACTTAACTAATTTTCTGCTATAATTCCTGGAATATGTTGTAATTTGCTCATATAATAGTTCATGTAAAAATGACAAATTTCTACATAGGATTAAGGTAACAAACATAACGCAAATCACGAATGGATCATCCGGCTGAAACAGATTTGTAATCTGGTAGAACCAAGTACCGATAGTAGCAACAACAAACCACCGCGATTACAGGATCGCGTTGGACTGGAGGCGAACCAGCCGCGGTGAATTATCCCATTTCGCTGCTGGTTCAATACCGGAAATAAATAACCGTAGTCGGCTTAGACCGGGCCCATGTCCGAAACAGTTCAAGTCTGGTATTGTACGAATTGTTTCGGGATTCTAAAGTTTCTAACGTACGATTTTCCTTTTCTGAGAGCTCGTTTCAGCTTTCCGTTCCATTGTCATTCTCTTTGCTCTTTTATAAAATGATTCAATTGATGAATTCTGTTTTGAGATTTTTGATGGGCACAAAATAAAAATTAAAAAAAAGCAGGATTAAAGTACTTATCTATAAATAAATACACCTAGGTCTTAAAAAGAACTAACAAAACGAAACCTACTATTTTCCCAGAACTGGAATTATAATGCCTAAAAGGAATTTCAAAATTAAATTGCCTATGTGTCACGGAGGGGAACCCTTGGAGATGTTCTGCAGGTACACCCGCAGGAGGACAGGGCAGTGGTAGTGCAAAACCGCCTCGGTGATGTCCTCACTCGTGCGCACTTTACCCTGACTATCTCAGTCGTAGGGTTCCGTCTATGCCGGTCGGTGAGAAGCACCGACCAAAACTCAAGCGGTCTGAAAATTAATGGGTGACGAAAGGTTTGTTGTGAACATAGAGACAAAATATTGTTTGAAGATATTTATTGAAAGAAAGATTTAGAATATTGAACAAGTGAAAACAAAGAGCCAGGTAAAAGGATTACCGGCGCGCAGGTAGTAAATAGTGAAGAACATGAAAACAAGGTAATTAACAGTGACAAAATTTAACAAACAAAAATAAATATTTAAATGAAAAATAGAAAACACAATATACAAAAACAAATATTTACAGAGACAGAAAAATACACAGAATAATGAAAACTCCAGACGTTTGCGAGGCGTCTGGGGTAATGGAGAAATGAGATGGGGAAGATAGGGGGAGAAAGGAAAGTTTGAAGCCGGCGAGGCGATTGGCGTCGTCGGTGAGCGTCGTGTCGGTCTACGTTTCGGTTTGGGCGTCTGGACAAAGAGTTTAGCGATGCGGCGCTTAGCAAGCGTCGCGGCGTCGGGCGTCGGTATATCCGGTGTCCTCGGCGTGACCGGGGCAAAGGTTAATATAAACGACGACGATGGTGTAAGTTTGAACGCCGTGCGACCGGTTGTCGGCGGCGTCGATGGTGGTGAAAAGATCGACGGTTTGCGGGCGGCGAGCGTCGGCGTCGTCGATGGCGGGTATTGATGCGTAACGATTTTACTCCACGGAACCTTCAGTAGGAGCCGTGGTTTGGATGGTGCTTGGTGTGTGGTGGTGTTGAGCGTCGAGACGGCAGGCGTCGGGACGGCGGCCGTCCGAATTGAGAGCGGCTTTATATGAGTGAAAAGCCGAGCTCGTGGATCCGCACGTCGGTGCAGGTACTCCTGTACCGCACGACTAACATCTGCGTAGGGCTTCTGGACGTCTATTACTCGCAGGTGGCGTCTGTAGGCACATCGCAGTTGGTAACGGCGGTGGGCGGCCTGGCCTCGGTGACTGGATGGTGCCAGTGTGGACGTCGCTGGATGGCGAGCGGCGATATGGTTTGGACGGCGGGCGTCGTGGCGTTGAGCGTCGCGACGAAGGTCTTTGAACGGCGTCGGTTTGGTTTTTAAAATGATTATGAAGCTAAGTCGCTTGATTGTCGGAAAAATGTTTCTAAGTTCTTGCAAAACTGATTCTAAGTCGGAGTTAAAAGTGAAGTTAATTTGGCGATGTAAAAAGTTATTTTTGCACAATAACTTTTCTAAGTTTTTCGAAACGTCGGGTTCTCGGCAGGAAATAGCGAGATAGTCGTTGAACTCGTTGGATTTCGGCAAAAATAGCCAGCGGCAGGAAAAAGCCAGTGAAGTTTTGATCGGCAGGTAACAGCAAGCGAAGATAGTTCGGCAAATAACCAGAGAAGACTGAAGAATTGTTGGAGTTTGAGCTTCTTTTAAACGTTTTAATGAGGTCAACATAGGAAGGGGAATGAAGGAATAGTGGGAAGATGAACTAGGGTAGTGGCAGCGGAATGCGTAGGCGTTTGTGCGCATTTCGCGAGCTAACTCGCGAAATACGCGGAATTTGGTTGATTCGCGGGTCTCAATCGATGGCGCGGATCATGCGGATTCCAACGGTGTGCGGTAGTGTGGGGTGTTAAGCACCCTACACGAGGTACCGCCTGCAACATATGAATGGTCCTAAAATAAACATAAAGATGATAATTGTTTGGGTCTTAAACCATCCTCCGCCAGGTACTGCACTTCGGGCATACCACAAACTAGCACAGGTTCTTAAAAAATGCTGTGAAGTGTGAATTTTCACACAGTTCAGGGTTTTGTATGTATTTCATTACTATAAATGATTTGAATCACAATGTATAATAGTATAATAAAAAAATTGATGTGAAGTGTGAATTTTCACACATTTCAGGGTTTCGCAGGTATTTAGTAAGTGCATAATGATTATTTGGGATGCCAAAACAAATTTTATGTTAAAATATATTTTTTTTTGTAAATCTTAATTCTAATTCCTAATACGTTTATGTAGGTTTCTAAATATGTGCAGTATTTTATTATATAGCAAGGTTCAATGAGATTTTGAAAATTACGCTTATGGCTTCCATTGGTTGTTTTAGTCATAAGCTCCGCTTTTCTGATTTCGTGTATTTATAGGAATATAAATAGCAGTATAGCAGTAATATATTTAGGCACTAATATGATACAGACATTATAACACATGACATAACATATATTTTATATATTTTATTTTTTTACTTGTATCCATGGCATTATATATAAGTTACTTGGTTGTAAGTCCAAGAGTATTCAATTTCAACAATTTCCTCTGATTATTAAATTTACGCTTTTAAAAATTAAATGCAATATTTGCCCAAATATAACTAGAGTTTTGAAAATATAATTTAAACAAATTAAAAATGCAAAAAAAAAAACAGAAAAAATTAAATTGCCTCGAGGCCGTATTGAACTAGAGTTTGCAAATTAGAACGCCAGTATTCTAAGCATTACACCATCGAAGCGCTCTGTTTACTGCGCTACATAATATCATTAAATATTTTACATGATCAAGCAAAAAACACAAAAAATGCGTTATTTTCCGAAAACATAATCTGATCAAAAATTCCTGTTGTACTATTCCGGTTCACACCAATGTACATTACTTAGAATTTTTTCAGATTTTCAGTTTAAACCATCTGGGCTACAGGGTGTGGGACAAATTTTTTTTTGCACAATTTTAGCAGAAATCACGTCAAAATAATTTATTTTGCAAAAATAAAATTTTGATCGTTAATCCACGTCCTAAGGGCTTTCATTTGATACCCTACTCAGAATTTAAAAAAATATATATTTTTTTTTGATGAGCACATATTTGTTTATATTTTTAGGGGGATATGTTTTTTAGATGTTTTAGTATTTTTCCTATGTACGGGTCAAAAGGTTGTATAAGCATGCCGAATTTCAACTCTCTACGTTTAGCCGTTTGGCTACAATTTTTACCGAACAGACAGACAGACGACAAAATAACGGTATAAGGGTTTTTTGGTCATACCTACAAAACCCTAATAACTGAACATTAGTATGTTGTTTAAAACTCGGTCCTCGGCCGTTAAAATTTTTTTATTTTATATTTAATTTCAAAAAAAGACACGCACTATTTTAGCCATAAATACAAAAAATCCATAACATTGTCAGCCATGATTAAGCCATAAATTAAAAAATAATAAATTTTGTCAAAAACACAAAATTGCAATATTTTTCAAAAACGCAGTCGGATAAAAATTCCTCTCGTACGTTTCCGGCTTAGATCAATGACTATCGGTGACTATCTACTTATGGTCCTAAACACAGTGGGTGGTAATTACAAATAACACTAATCCCTTGTTTGCACCCATAAACTAGTCAGTGATGTATCAGGTATAAATTGCAGATATTTTAAATATCTTTTCACTTCGCTTTGAATTTTCTATCAGATAACTTGTGATTTGTGTTAAATAGTTCAGTACGTGTTAGAAAAATGTGGCGTCCTTGTAACGAACAATTAACTTCTGTGCAAGCAAATGAAGCAGATGACTATGTGACCCATGATAGAAGATGATGATATAGTGCAAGATACAATAAAAAAAAAAAATCGGGAAAAAACATGTATATATTTTACCTGTAGAAGCTAAAGAAACTGTGGCCAATGTGTATTTATATTTAAGGAACCGCAAAAACAAACAAACGGCATTAGAAAAGACAAGCAAGGCAACAAAAGTAGCGAAGACAACAGTATGGAATATTGTAAATAAATCCATTGATAGGAGAAGAAAACGAAAGGATTCAGGCATATCAAAATGTTTGGATGATTTCCAGAAAGATGTAATACGGCAAAAAATTTACCAAATGTACACCGAACAAAATGTGCCAACATTGGACATATTGCTCAAAAGATTAATCCAAGACAAGTGTGAAATTAATTGTTCAAAGGTGACCTTATGGCGTGCCCTTAAAAGTATAGGGTTTCAATTTAAAACTCTAAATAAAAAGCAGTTCCTTATGGAGTCAGAGCGATTAAAACTTTTGAGACAAAATTATTTAAAAAACATTAAAAAATACAGAGAAGATAAAAGGTCAATAATTTATTTAGATGAAACTTGGTACGACACACATGAAACAAACTCAAAAGGTTGGGTGGATACGCAAATAAATGTCAAACAAGAGCACCGTCTAATAAAGGTAAACGTATTACGATACTTCATGCAGGTTCTGAAACTGGATGGATACCGAATGCACTCTTGCTTTCTGCGAAATATATCAAAGATTCTAGACTCGACTACCATGACGATACCACGGCGGAAATGTTCGAAAACTGGTTCGAAAATAAATTACTCCCGAATATACCAGCTAACAGTGTTATTGTTATGGACAATGCAAGTTACCATAGTCGGCAACTAAATAAAGTACCGAATAGTGCAAACAGTAAGAAGGAAATCCAAGACTTTTTATATAAAAATGATATTTACTTTGAAGATAGTTATAAAAAAATTGTTTAATTAAATTATTAAAAAGTTATAGTTTTTCTAAAGAATATGTTTGCGATAATATTGCTCAATGCAAAGGACACACAGTTTTACAACTACCTCCGTATTATTGTATATTCAATCCTATTGAACAAATGTGGAGTCAGTTAAAGGCGAGAATAAAACGGAATAATGTTTCTCCCACTTTAAACGGCACTGTGATAGAACTTATAAAAAAAGAAGTGGAAAATATCCCTGTAGATAGTTGGAAAAATTGTGTAAATCATGTTATTAAAACTGAGGACAGTTATATTCAAATAGAACGTACTATAATCATTAATTTAGAGACTGATTCAGAGAATGATTTGGACTTGTAAGATTTTTTTTTTTT
Source organism: Liopterus haemorrhoidalis (assembly GCA_963971575.1). Taxonomy (NCBI): domain Eukaryota; kingdom Metazoa; phylum Arthropoda; class Insecta; order Coleoptera; family Dytiscidae; genus Liopterus; species Liopterus haemorrhoidalis. Next base: position 32,602,537 of record OZ020614.1, on the reverse strand, counting down.
TATCTTAAACATTATTTAATTTAAAATTTATTTTCTTGTAATGTTTTAAATACTAATTGTAATGTCTTAAATTTAATTATAAGTTCTATAAATTAATTGTATTTATAATAAAAATAAAGTTTATTTTGATGATATCTTACGTTTATTTCTTGTTACAATTGTGTCATTACATGGTGTAATGTAATTTATACCTGATACATCTCTGGCTAGTTTATGGGTACAAACAAGGGATTAGAGTTATTTGTAATTACCACCCACTGTGTTTAGGACAATAAGTAGATAGTCACTTCAACTAATGGTGAAATAGACTATACATTACCTATAATTTTTTCAGATTTTTAGTTTAACCTATTCAGATATAAGTGGGCGAGGCAAGAACTTAGCACATTTTTGGTTAAAATCGTGTTAAAAAACTAATTTAAAAAAACTACTTTTTGTTCCTTAATCTACGTCCTAAGAGCTTTCTTTTGATACTACACAATAAAAAAAAATTTAAATATTTATTTTTTTATTAAATACATAATTGTTTATATTTTATCTCGTAAAAATTTGCTGGTTAATCCACGTATTAAAAGGTTTCATTTGGTCTGCCACTCATTAATTTAAAAAAATATTTATTTTTTTACTAAATATATAATTGTTTAAATTTATCGCGGGATGTATTTTTTGAACTCTCAGTATTTTTTCTATATGTGGGTCAAAGATTTGTATAAGCATGCCAAATTTCAACTTTCTATGTAAAGCTGTTTGGCTACAATTTCTACCGTACAGACAGACTGACAGACATATGTGTGACGTTATAAAGGATTTTTTGTGGTCCCTAAAAAAAGAAAATAAACCTTGTGTTCAACAGCAAACTGAACAAAAATGAAAACCCATAAATGCTTATTATGTATGCCTCGTGGACTTCTTTGTAGCAATATTATTATATTTTCGATATATATGTATTTTGCAGTTTAGCCGCTGTTACAATTTTACAATATTTTTTAATTGCTCCAAATTTTGGTGCCATACCATTATGAAAGCTTAAAATCTTTCCAGACAAATATCCAAACCGCATGGAAATCAGTTCAGCTGTTCTCGAGTTTTAGGTAACATACATATTTACATACAGACAGACAGACGTTTGCTTTTATATAATTAGAAATAGAGAAGCGTTATCTAAAATATTTAACATTGCTATAGAACAGGGTTATCCACATCTTTTCGGAAAGGGACACACTAATAATTGACGGGTCGAAGAAAATGACGCATCAACAATATTTATGGTACACATAACTCTTATCCGAAACCCTTGGGACCAGACAATTTTCGAATTCGAAATTTTTAGGATTTCGGAATGGTAATATATTTCTATACCTTATTTAGATATAATAGAAACAAGTGGAACAGTCTGCCACTTATGTAATATTCACATTTTTGCGATGAACCTTGTAAATATTCACACTAAGTGGGGTCAATGAAGACTATAAATAATTTTATAGTTTATTAAAAGAGTGATAAATGAAGTGGAATAATGATAACATAAAATTACTACTATGCTTTTTATTTTTAAGTAAACCTCAAACATAAACTGGCTCATAATAAGCGTGGGTCACATCGAATCATGTTTTGGCGCCAAACGCGAGCTTTGGTGTACAGATGTCATCCAAGGCAAGAAAAGATCGGTTTTCAGAATTTCGGATAAAAGATTGTGTAGGTACTTGTACTCCCTTCATAGCGAGTGTATCTCTCAGTTGTACTTTCAGGTTGAAGAACTGTGAAGGGAGCAGTGGCGACTTCTACTGCGAAACTGCAGCACCCCCAAAGAAAAAAAAAAAGTAAAAATATAAATATTATATCATGTTAACATATATCATTGTATTTGTTTGAAAAAAAAAAAGTGAATAAATAAACTACCTAAGCATTATATAAATACAAAATAAGTTAGGTTATGTTAGTGTATTTTTAAATTACTTTTTTCTTCAGAAATAACTAATACAAATTTAACCCTGTAGAGTTGCGAATATGTTTTCTTTGTCCGAGGACATGATTGTTACTGAACTTTATTATAGTAGAACTTTATCTATATATATAAAATCGTAACTTAGCTACCCACTCATAATCAACGCCCAGCCCAAACCACTGGACCTACAATCATGAAAATCGGCAAGCATATTCCCTCCATGACGTAAGCACCCACTAAGAACGGATTTTTCGAAACTCATCCTCTAAGTGGGTGAAAAGGGGGTTAAAAGGGGTAAAATGTGGCTTCACGGTTTCTTTAATATCTCTTAGGTCAAATAAGATATCGACTTGGTTTTTGCTTACAATGATAACTCATGTAAATATTAAAAAACTATTTTCAGGATTTTGTCCTAATCGACCCCTAAAAAGGTGAATCTACAATCAGGGTGAATTATAGAACCCTTCGCATCTTCTGTGTTTATTATCTTATAACATTCCTTTTTGGCATATAGGTGTCTTTTTAAAATATTTAGAAAGTATTTTGACCGTTTTTTTAAATTTCACCCCTAAAGGGGAAAATTGGTATTTTTTATTCGATAGAATGTCGTCTAGACAGAGAAACATAAAATTCGGGGAGTATATCCCTTTTATGACTTAAGAACCCCCTAATAAATGATTTTTCGAAATTCAATGTCTCAGGGGTGAAAAGGGGTGAAATGTGTTTACACGGATTCCTCAATATCTTTTAGGTCAATAATATATCGCCTTGCTTTTGTTTACAAAGACTACCTATATAAATGTAGAAAAACTTATTTTGCAGGATTTTGTACTAATCAACCCCTAAAAGAGTGAGTCTACAATCGGGGTGAATTATAGAACCCGTCGTATTTCCTGTGTGTGTTGTGTTATAAATTTTTTTTGGCATATAGGTGTCTTTCTAAAATATTCAGAAAGTGTTTTGACCGTTTTTTTTAAATTTTACCCCTAAAGGGGCAAATTGGTATTTTTTATTCGATAGAATGTCGTCTAAACAGAGAAACATAAAATTCGGGGAGTATTATGACGTAACAACCCCCTAAGAAATGTTTTTTGTAAATTCAACCCCTAAGGGGTGAAAATGGGTAAAATGTGTTTTTACGAATTCTTCAATATCTCTTAGATCCAATAATATATCGCCTTGGTTTTTGCTTATAAAGGTTATCCATATAAATGTTGAAGTACTTATTTCAGGATTTTGTCCTAACCATTCCCTAAAAGAGTGAATCTACAATCAGGGAGAATTATAGAACCATTCGCATCTTCTGTATTTATTGTGTTATAAGATTCCTTTTTGGTTAGTTAGTTAGTTAGTTAGTTGAAATTTTTGGCGCACAGCAACAAAGGCTATTTGCGCCTAACGCAGCCCATCTAAATGACTAGACTATATATTAAAAATAAAAATTTAGACAATAAATAAATAAATAAATAAATAAAATCATTAAAAATACGCATACTCAATAAAATAAGTCTTGCACTGACAAACACAAATAAATAATATAAAAAGTCTGTTCGAAAATTTGAACAGACTCAGGGTGATGGTAAGAGGCTGTAAAGGGGCCAATTACCATCGAATATCACAGTCAATAAATAGAAACACATTAAAATAAGGTGCAAGACTTCACACATAAAACAGTAAGTTCGATTCTCTCAGGAAGAGTATCAGCCTGTCCATGAGTACTCTGTCGTCACCTAAGGCAACTGACAGGTCATAGCACAGGCCTAACCTCTCCCTGACATCCTCGAACTGTACACATTCGGTTAAAATGTGTAACACAGACAAATCTGTGTTACACGTCTCACAGACAGGGGACTCTTCACCTCGAAGGAGGTGTCCATGGGTCCACCAACAGTGACCTATACGAAGGCGTGTGATGGCGGTTTCCTCCCTGCGGTTAATCCTGCAGGAAGAACCCCATAGTTTAACGTCTCCCTTAATCTGTCGTAACTTAACGTTCTGTGTGCGGCTCCACTCATGTTGCCACATGTCTAGAACCAGATGTGTCAGATGACTCTTTGCGTCATCTGGAAAAACGAAACTCACATCAATCATAGGTCTGTGAGAGGCGGCTTTTGCAGCTGCATCTGCCGCTTCGTTGCCTTTAATACCAACATGTCCCGGTATCCAAAACAGCTCTACCCTCACATTCTGAGCATTCAGGTTGTGGAGTAGCAACCGGATCTTTAGTACAAGAGGATGCACTGGATCTGGATCTTGGATACTGTTCAGAGCGCTCAGCGAGTCCGTCAAGATAACACTTGACCGACTTTGCTCTGACGAAACAAAACACAGGGCTTTGAAAATAGCGTACAGCTCAGCAGTGTACACACTCGTTATGGAGTGCAGACGGTACTGAAACTGTTGGCGTGGATTCAAAACAACGAACGCACACCCAACCCTGGTTCCGGATTTTGATCCGTCAGTAAAAATGACAGTATCCTCGAACCTAGGGACCAGTGTTCTTTGTAACTCATGTTGGTATTCGATAGGCAACGTAGTATCTTTATCAAACCTAGTTAATGTGAGGTTCACAAGTGGACGCGGTAGCGTCCATGGTGGAACAGCACACAAAACGAAACTTGCCATTTCAGGCATATTAAAATCAATATCGCCCAAAATGTCGAAAGTCCTCAGACCAAAAGGCCTATTGGATCTTGGTTTTCTGTCATATATTTCTGTATGCCTATTTTGTAGAATAGGGTCATACGCGGGATGATCTGGCTTGGCACTGAGTGCAGCCATATACCGCAAGGATAGAATTTTACGACGATTGTACAGTGACGGTTCGCCTGCTTCACACAGCAGGCTTAGTATTGGACTGGTGCGAAATGCACCTGTGGCCAATCTAACCCCAGTGTGATGTACAGTGTCAAGAATTCTTATCTCTTGGTGTTTAGCTGACCCATAAGCTAGACATCCATAGTCCAGCTTAGAGCGCACTAAAGAACGATATAAACGCAACATGACAGTGCGGTCTGCACCCCATGTCTTGTGACTGAGGACCCGCAACAAATTGAGCGACTTTTGGCATTTTTTCTTGACGGACAAAAAATGTGCCCGCCAAGATAGACGGCTATCGAACACGAGACCCAGAAATCTGGCAGTATCGGCAAATGGTAACTGTGCTCCATTTAGTGTGAGTGTAGGATTGGGATGTACACCCCTTTTCCTACTAAAATGGACACATACAGTTTTGCTGGTCGAGAATTTAAAGCCATTTTCGGTTGCCCATGTATCGAGACGATTGATAGTCAGCTGAAGCTGACGTTCGATTGTACTAGTCTTTTGTCCGGCGACAAAGATACCAATGTCGTCGACAAATATCGAACTCTGTACAGGTAATCGAATACATGAAGCTGCACCGTTAATGGCAATTAAAAATAGCGTAACGCTCAGTATGGAGCCCTGTGGGACCCCATTGTCCAGTGCGAACATTTGTGACAAGGTATTTCCGATCCGCACCCTGAAGCGCCGGTTCGACATGAAGTCTTTTATAAAGAACATCAAGCGTCCCCGGAGACCCCAGGAATGCAGAGTACGGAGAATACCATAAATCCATGCAGTGTCATAGGCTTTCTCAATATCGAAAAACACAGCTACCAGGTGTTTGTTTTCAACGAAAGCATTCCTGATAGCTGTCTCTAGTCTGACCAGATGATCTGCTGTTGAGCGGTGACGGCGAAAGCCGCACTGTGTGTTGGCCAGCAAGTCGTTTGATTCTAAAAACCAAATCAGACGCTTGCTGATCATTCGCTCCATGAGCTTGCAGAGACAACTGGTCAGTGATATTGGTCTATAGCTAGAGGGCAAGTGTTTATCTTTCCCGACTTTGGGGATAGGAATTATATGAGATTCCTTCCACTTGGTCGGGCACTTGCCCTCAGTCCATATCCTGTTATAGACATTCAAAAGCCTAGACTTAGATGGTTCCGGAAGATTTCGGATCATACGATAATGTATCGCATCTGGACCAGGAGAGCTATCCTTACACTTTGACATCGCGCTATCTAGCTCTTCACGAGAGAAAAGCAGGTTGTATACCTCGTCATTCCTAGAAAAGAAATTTAGAGGTATAGATTCGAGGCCTGCTTTACGAGTTAGAAACTCGGGTGAATAATGTTCAGAGCTAGAATTGAACGCAAAATTAGATGCCAAAGTGTTAGCAATTTCGACCGCTGAGGTAACTACGTTACCATTTACCGATAGACCAGCAATGGCTGTAGCTGTATTTAGACCGGATATTTTCCGGACCTTCTCCCAAACTTTGGCCACTGGAGTGGCAACTGTAACGGTGCATACGTATTTGCGCCATGATTCGCGCTTGCTTTCTTTCACAATCCTCTTAGCACGAGCTTTCGCTCGTTGGAAGGCTATCATGTTTGTCTCTGTTGGACAACGACGGAATGTATTGAAGAGGTGTCTCCTTTCACGTAGCGCCAAGTCGCATTCCTCGTTCCACCAGGGAACGGGAACTCGACGGGGCTGAGTGGATGACAGCGGTATGCTGCTTTCAGCCGCGCTCGTGATGGAATCCGTGAAATGATTCACCTCTTCGTCTACGCTCAAGTTCGGAATATCCTCGTGAGAGAATGATTCTGCGAACTTGGTCCAATCTGCTTTCCGAAGAACCCACTGTGGCCAGCGGGATTCGGTAACAGTATTGAACAGAGGCCTTAAGAAGATTGGAAAGTGATCACTACCGCACAGGTCGTGATGCACGTCCCATTTGAACAACGGAGCGATGGCTCCTGAAACGACGCTAAGATCTATGGCACTGAATGTACCCGTTGCTGCACAGAAGTGCGTGGGTCTGCCGTCGTTCAAAAAGCTCAAACTCAAATCGTTCAACATAGTCTCCAGGTGACGTCCCCGTCGATCGTTCCGCACCGATCCCCAACATACATTGTAGGCGTTAAAATCGCCTAGTAGTATGAAGGGTGGTGGGAGTTGATCGATGATGTTCACGACATCTCGGATGTCAGTTCGAACACCAGGGGGAAGGTAGATAGAACAAATCGTCACCTGGAAGGGAAGTGCAACACGAACTGCTACGACCTGCAACTCAGTGTCAATGTCTACAGGATCGTGGTACAATGTGTCTCTAACGAGAATTGCCACGCCGTCACATGCTCTTTACCCCGTAAGGAAATCCGTGAGAAACACGGAGTATCCTCGAGGAGAGAATGTGTCGGTTTCCGTGAAATTTGTTTCCTGCAGACAAACACACGAAGGCGCTAAATTGGAGAGTAACAGTCGCAGTTCTTCGTAGCGCTGATATACACCGTTACAGTTCCACTGGATTAGTGGACCAGTCATTTTTGTTTAGGGGAGTTACCCCGCAACCTAATGATCTTTGGTTTACCCTTAGGTTGCGGGTCAACAGCCATTTTCTCGGCCACGGTTTCACTTGTTTGTCCAGGTGCCTTGGTGGACACACTGGACTCCTTTTTTGATTGTTTTGTTCTCACTGGTATCCAGTGAGAACCAACGGGTCCCTTATCAGTCTCCTTTTCAGGAGCGACTGATGAAGGCTTTGTAGAAGCGACCATTCTCTGGTCGCTTCTCGTTTTTGGAGAAGACTGTGGGGTCTTCTCCTTAGGTGGTGGGGAGAACTGAGGTTGAGTGCGTTCTCCTATATGGGAGGGGGATTTATTCAGACCCGATCCCCCTGGTTGTGGGGTCTGAACACTGGTCTCTTGGACCGATTCCGCCACCTTTTCCGTGTCGGACTTTTGTGACGCAGCTGTCACTGACGTTTTTACTGTCGGACGAAGCACTGACTGCGTCTGAGTCTGGACACTGGCTGTCTTCTTTGCAGCTACTTGTGCGAAGGATTTCGCAAAAGTGACCGGCGCAGTCTCTTTATACTTCTTCTTGGCGTCGAAATACGGTATTCTATCTTTCGTCTTGATGACCTGAATAGCCTTCTCTTCTAAGTACGTTGGGCAGTGGCGTGAAGTCGATGCATGCGCACCTTTACAGTTCACGCAGTGTGCCACGTTTGGACAGTTTTCAACTTCATGTTGATCCTGCCCGCAGTTGGCACAGATGGACTGTTTGCCACAACGACTAGAGGTGTGACCATAACGCTGGCACTTGTAGCATCGCATCGGGTTGGGATAGTAGGGGCGAACGTTACAAACGTTGTACCCCACCTTAACCGATGCTGGACACCTAGTACCAGCAAAAGATACCACCATAGATATAGAAGGCTTACCGTTTCGGGGGTTGAGTTTCCTACATTCAATGACACCTTGCGATGCCATTTCCTGCACAAACTCTTCCTCCGTAACATACGCAAGGTCACGGTCTGTAACGACGCCTCGAGAAGTATTCAGTGCCTTATGTGGCTGTACCGAGATACGATACTCGCCAAATCCTTCGCATTTCTGAAGCGTTGAGGATGCCTCAGTTTCTGCTTCAATCAATAATGTGCCATCCGACAGTTTTCTTACCGACCTGATACCAGTTGGACACGTTTTGCCCAGCGTTCGGGCAACAAAGAAGGGGGACATCTCTTTAAAAGATTTACCCTCTTCTTGCACCTTCACGACAAGAAAACGAGGCACTGGCGCACAAAACTCAACTGATCTGCTGTCTAGCTTCTTGGGAGAAGGCCTTACACATCCCTCATCGGATGACTGAGCATCACGACGAGGTCTCTTGTTTGATTTTTTACGGAGTTTACTCTCAACCTTGGCGGAATTTAAAGAAAATTGATCCCTCCGGGTAGTCGCCATACCCGTATACTAAGTTTCATCACCCTGCCATGCCCACCCACCAGGGAGCCCCACACAGGGGACGTTGGCCGCAAACCGGCTCATTGCGCCAGGCATGTCAGGATGATATAGCATCGGGGGAAGTAGTCACGGGCTGCTCGACCCGCTCGAGAACCAGTAGTAGCCAACTCTGGAACCGGGCGAGCTGCATCCGCTCCCACAGACCCCCGAATACTTGTCTAGTGGCACGGCATTACCCCGGCATCCACGATCCAGTAGTGGAGCCACTCTATTCATGAACCGTGACACCAGCCGATTGACTGAGCTGACCAGACTCAGCTTCCCGTTTTACCGAATCCGAGGCCAAAGAAGGCGTGTTGGGATCGTACTGTCCGCGGGCAGCAGTCTCCCTCAACCGACCAGGACCCTCTTCTCCGGCGTTACGGGTCTCCACGCACGGCAAACACGTGGGTAGGAATTTAAGTGGGAGATCAAAGAGACAACAGATAAGCCTATTCCCACAATCGGCTTCTCTGAACTGTCTCCTCCCAAATGATATGTGATTCAGGGTACGTGGGATCATCAGGCCCAAAAGCTCTTTATGGTCAGGTGATGCGACCATTATGAACTTCCCTTGCGTGATTGAGGGTACGCGGGATCATCAGGCCCGAAAGCTCGACAAATGGCCAGGTGTTATGGCCATTATGAACTTCCCCTGCGGGGAGATTCCTTTTTGGCATATAGGTGTCTATAAAATATTTAGAAAGTGTTTTGACCGTTTTTTTTTAAATTTCACCCCTAAAGGGGTGAATTGGTATTTTTTATTCGATAGAATGTCGTCTAGATAGAGAAAAATAAAATTCGGGGAGTATATCTTTTTTATGACTTAACAACCCCCTAAGAAATTAATTTTGGAAATTCAACCCCTAAGGTGTTAAAACGGGTAAAATGTGTTTTCACGGACTCCTCAATATCTCTTAGGTCCAATAATATATCGCCTTGGTTTTTGCTTATAAAGGTTATCCATATAAATGTTGAAGTACTTTTTTCAGGATTTTGTCCTAACCATTCCATAAAAGGGTGAATCTACAATCAGGGAGAATTATAGAATCCGTCATATTTCCTGTGTTTGTTGAGTTATAAAATTCCTGTTTGACAAATAGTTGTCTTTTTAAAATATCTCGAAATGGTTTTGACAGTTTTTCAAAATTTCACCCCTAAAAAGGTAAATGGGTATTTTTAATTTGATAGAATATTCCTTGGACAAAGATACATGATATTCGCAAAGTATATTCCCTCCATGAGGTAAGCATCCATTAAGACGAGATTTTTCGAAATGCAACACCTAAGGAGTGAAAAGGGGTGAACTGTGATTTCAAGGATTCCTCAATACCTCTTACGATCAATAAGATATCGTCTTGGATTTTGCTTAAAAGATTACTCATACAAATGCCGAAAAACCTATTTCAGGATTTTGTCCAAATCTACCCCTATAGGGGTGATTCTACAATCGGGGTGAATTATACAACCCTTCATATTTCCTGTGTTCTATAAAATATAGTTATAGTTATAACATTCCTTTTTGGCATATCGGTGTCTTTTTAAAATATCTCGAAATGATTTTGACAGTTTTTCAAAATTTGACCCCTAAAGGGGTAAATGGGTATTTTTTACTCGATAGAACATCCTGTGGACAAGATACATGAAATTTGTAAAGTATATTCCCTCTATGACGTAAGCACTCACTAAGACGGGATTTTTTGAAATTCAACCCCTAAGGGGTGAAATGTAATATCAAGGATTCCTTAATATCTCTTAGGATCAATAAGATATCGACTTGGATTTTGCTTATAAAGATTACCCATACAAATGCCGAAAAATTTATTTCTAATCAACCCCTAAAGGGGTAAATCTATAATCGAGGTGAATTATACAACCCGTCGTATTTCCTGTGTTTATTGAGTTATAACATTCCTTTTTGGCACACCGGTGTCTTTTTCAAATATCTCGAAATAGTTTTGACCATTTTCTAAAATTACACCTCTAAAGGGGTAAATGGGTATTTTTATTCGATATAACTTCCCTTGGATATAGAGACATGAAATTCGAGAAGTATATTCCTTCCGTGATGTAAGCACCCACTAAGAAGAAATTTTTCGAAATTCGAGCCCTAAGGGGTGAAATGTGATTTGAAGAATTCCTCAATATATCTTAGGACCAATAAGATATTGACTGGGTTTTTGATTACAAAGGTTACCCAAACAAATTTTTGATACAGTAATTCAGGATTTTACTCTAATCAACCCCTAAATCGGTGCATCTACATTTGGGGTGAATTGTAGAAACCTTTTTATATCCTGAGTTATAACATTCCATTTTGGTACATAATTTTCTATTTAAAATATTTAGAAAGAGTTTTGAAAGTTTTTAAATTTCATCCTTAAAGGGGTAAATTGGTATTTTTTGTTCGAAAGAACGACTCTTGACATAGAGATATGAAATTCCTCCATGTCGCAAGCATCCGTTTATATGGAATTTTTCGAAATTCGACCCCTACGGGATGGAGAGTGATAAAATGTTTTTCCACGGAATCTTCATTATCTCTTAGGTCCAATGATATATTGATTTGATTTTTGCTTACAGTGTTCTAACCATCAACCTAAAGAGGCGATTCTAGATTTGGGGTGAATTATAGAACCCTTTGTATCTTCCGTCTTTGTTGTACAATAACTATGTTGTACTTTTTCGCATTTAGGTGTCTTTTTAATATCATTAGTTTCAAGATCATTTCATTTTAACAATTTTTTTATATTTCACCCCTAAATTGCTATTCTTACATTACTTTACATTACATTGGTAAATTGGTATTTTTTAGTAGACAATTGAAATTCGGGAACTATATTTCTTCCATGACATAGGCAACCACTAAGAACAGATTTCTCGAAATTCGACCCCTAGGGGGTGAAAACAGATTTCTCAATATCTCTTGATGAAATAACAACTTGCTTATTACTTACTATGGTTACCCGTACGCATGTATAAAAATGTAATTTAGGATTTTGCTGCGAGCAACACTTAACGGGCGAATCTACATTAAATCAGCTTGAGTTATATAATATTTCGTAACTTCTTGGTTTGTTGAGTTATAACATTCCTTTATGGCATATAATTTTGGCATTATACCGTAGCGAAGCACGGATACTCAGCTAGTATATATATAAAAGCGAATGTCCTGACTGACTGACTGACTGACTCACTCATCATCACCCGGCCCAAACCCCTGGGCCTAGAAACTTTGGAAGAGTGTATTCCCTCCATGATGTAAGCACCCACTAAGAAGCGATTTTTCGATATTCAACCCCTAAGGGGTGAAATGTAAGTTCACGGATTCCTTGATATCTCTTAAGGATGGGATATCGACTTGGTTTTTGCTTACAAGGATTACCCATACAAATGCCAAAAAACTAATTTCAGGATTTCGTTCTAATCAATCCCTAAAGGTGTGGTTCTGCAATCGGGGTGGATTATACATCCCATCGTATTTCTACCGCGGACCCCTAAAAATAAATGTACTATTAAACAAATTGTATATGTAAACTCTACATATATCTAGGTAATAAAAAATCACTGAAAATGAACAAAATACACAGAAAATGAACAAAAATCATTAAAAAATTAACAATAAATCTCAAAAATAATAATTTATAAGCGGACCACCTAAAATTTTACTAAGGACCACCGGTTGAGAAACACTGCTGTGTCACTAACAAGTTTGTCACATGGTAAGACGAGCAACCGTTCAGATCTCTAAATTTAATACGTTGTACGTTGTCGATTGTGGATAGTTTTCTAAACTTATAATATAAATAATAATAATAATAATAATAATTATTTATTGACCAAGTTACAATATGTTGTTTTTAGTCAGTCAGGTACAATGAGCAAATACAAATAATTCGATATAAATAAATATATATATATGCAACACTGATTGAACACTACACTATATTCCGCGTCTATTAACTTTTTTGACACTTTTTCCAATTTTCGTATCGTCCTTTTTTGGGGATCACTAAGGTGATTAATAAAAAAGCCTATATTTTGAGACATATTTATTTATTATTGCAACATTTCGATTGTTCTTACAATCATTATCAAGCTAAACTAAATAAAAACAATTGACAATGTTATTTATATACAATTTGTACCAGTAAATGAGTAAATGAGGTAATTGGGGAAAATCATGAATGGTTGCCATGCAAGTAGAGGGTCCGGGCTAATCCTGTGGATTGAAGGTTTATTTCGGGCTGGTTTTTCTTAATGATGAGTGCCTCTAGGATTTGTAGCCGATGGTAATCTGGGGATTTCTTCAGTATGGTTGTTTGATTAACTAATTCTTGTCGGGTTAAATGCATGTCATGTTCGAGTAAGAAATGTTTTTTGATGGCTCCGGTTTGTAGATGCATCGTGAGTCGTCTTGACAGGGTTGTTGTGGTTAATCCAACGTAGGCTACATTACGTGGCTCACAGTCCTCGTGTTTGCATGAAAATTTGTAGATTACGTTGGTCTCCTTCAGGGCAGTCTTCTTGGGGTTTAAATTATTTTTCAAAATTAATTGTGCGGTTTTTAGGCTCTTATAATATATACGCAGCTGGAGTTTTTCTTCGCTGTTTTTACATTTCACATTACTGCGTACAATTTCTTGTAACGTCCTCTCATCGGTTCTGTATGCGCTGGAAAACTGGTTTTTATAATATAGTATGTGCGTGGTGGACTGCGTATTTCCGTTCTGTGTTTCCATTCGCCTATCTAGGTACCTTTTCAGTAAACAGTCGAAGGTTGTGTTGCTGTAACCGTTGTTAATTAGAGTTTGCTTAAGCTGCTCAAAAAAGTTAATAGACGCGGAATATAGTGTAGTGTTCAATCAGTGTTGCATACAAGAGAAGCTGCTTCCTAAATATATATATATATATATATATATATATATATATATATATAAATACCGAGACTAGCCTGTTAGTTTCAGAAAAAATATGAGTTATTCTTTCATCAATGTCTTCAAAAAATTCTTCATATACATATATTGGATATGATGTTAGAATCTTCTTTAGTACATTTTTGAATTTTGTAAATGGAAACAACCTAAACTCCTCCGGTAGAGTGTTGTAGAAATTAATTGCATAAAAGTTTATACTGTTTCGTGTCCTGTTAAGTCTCAGAAATTCCGGACATATATTGTTCTTGAGTGGTAAAATTGGATTGGTTCTTATGAACAAAGAGTGCAGTGTGAAAGATGTAAAGAGCCGGATAAGTCATTATTTTTAATTTAGCGAATATTTCTCGGCAATCTTCTCTATATGAAACACCCATTATAATTCGTACAACTTTTCGCTGTAAGCTGAATACTCTTTTAACTTGGGCTGAGTGGCCCCAAACTAGAATCCCGTAGATCATTCCAGATTGGAAGAGTCCGAAGTATGCTAGTAAGATTACATCTAACTAGACTGAGTTATAGAAGTGTCTAAATAAATATGTGGTTTTTCGGAGTTGAACACAAAGCTGATTGATATGTTGTCTCCATTGCAGAACAGGATCCACATAGATACCCAAAAATTTGACTGCCGGCGGATTGTCAAAATCGTGCTTTTTAGTGGACATCAGCATTTTTTTTAGTTTTGTTGGTGTTTAATGTTAGCTTATTGCTTGTAAACCATATTTCGGAGTCACTGATAATTGTGTCATTGTCTAGTAATAAAGAGTCAAGGGAGGAGCTTTTATTGATCATGGTTGTATCATCCGCATATAGAATTGAGTTTGTGGAACAAAAGGATGGAAAGTCATTTATGTAAATCAAGAATAGTAGAGGCCCAAGTACAGATCCTTGTGGCACACCAACATTATTTATTAATATTTCAGATTTTTCATCTTCTATCTGAATGTACTGTTGACGATTAGTTAAATATGACTTTAGTAAGGCACAGCTGTTGTTGTTAAAACCATACCGGGTTAGTTTATTTAATAATATTTCATGAGAAATACAATCAAAGGCTTTACTAAGATCAATAAAGGTTGCCATGCAAAATTCATTGTTCTCAATTGCATCTGAGACATGTTTAGTAAAATCTAGAACTGCGTCGGAAGTAGATTTGCCACTTCTAAAGCCATATTGATTGCTACAGAACAGTTGATTTTGTTCCATGTAATGAGAAATTTGCTGAGCAATAATTTTTTCAAAAATCTTGAAAAATACTGGTAGAAGAGATATAGGACGATAGTTATTTGGATCTTTGGGTTCGTTATTTTTGTGAAGAAGCAGGACTTTGGCCAATTTCAGGATATCTGGAAAATGGTTTGATAACAAGCAGGATTTTATTGCGTGAGTTAAGGGTATAATTATGATGTTTTTTACTTATTTTATGAGGTCAACAGTTAAATCATAAGCGTCCTTGGCCCTGCTATTTTTTAGGGAATTAATGACGTCTCGAACATTGTTAAAGGATATGGGAGTGAAAGAGAACTGATACTTAGTTTGGAATTTCAGAAAGGATAGAGGCAAATGTTACTATGTGGTAAATTGTCATATAGTTGTAAAGCAATATTGATAAAATATTTGTTGAAATCATTTGGGGAAATATGAAGTAATGGAGATACAAGGGTAGTGACCAGGAGGCCTTAGAAATATTATTGAAGGATTTGATGAAATTGGAATTTGCCGTAATTTTTGCAGATCTTATTGCTTTTCTGTATTTACATTTGAATGCATTTAGTTTTTGTTTAGATTCATCATTTTTTTGTGTTCTATACAAATTATCTAAACTGTGTAGAGTGTTACGCATATCTCTTAAGTTATTATCAAACCATTTAGTTTTAGAGTCTTTTTTTTAATTTTTATTTCTTTTAGCGGAAAATGCAAGCGGAAAGCTTTTATGAACAAATTAAAAAATGAATTGAATGAGTCGTTTTCATCTGTCGATTTCACGGAATCCCAGTTTGTTTGTTCAAGAGCATTATGAAAAGAAAATATATTTTGTGATGCCATTATTCTTTGAATTTTGAAGATAGATTCTGTCGCTATGGAAGTATTAGGAATATGTAATGTGGCAAGGATACCACTATGATCAGAATACCCAGGAACTTCAGACATAACTGCATATTTGTGATCGATATTTTGAAATAAGTTATCGAGTCGATTGTTTCCTCTTGTGTTAAAAGTTACTGATGACATTAGGTTGTAAGTTCCAAAAAATGTCATACAAACGGGAAGTTTCAGAAGCATTTATGTTGAATTTTACATTAAAATCAACATAAATTATCATACGTTTACTGATATCTATGCAGCTAAGTAACTCACACATTTTGTCAAAAAAGTCGTCGAAACTACTAGATGGCGACCTGTATACGCAAATGACAATTAAGTTTATGTTTGTTATGAATATTGCACTAATTTCGCACTGGAATTTTATAGTAAGGTTATTTATTTTTGTCAGGGGAGTGACTTGAAAGTGGGGTCTGGTTAATATCATAGTACCACCATGTTCTTTTCTGTTGCGGGCAAAACAGGAACCAAGTTTGTAATTTTGAAAAATGTTAACACAAAGTTCTTCTTCTGTAAGCCAGTGTTCCGTGAAACAAAGGATATCTATATTTTTGTCAGCTAGAAATGTTTCCAAAATGTCTGTTTTATTTCTAATGCGTATTTAGACATAGCAACTTAAAATTCAGATGGTTAGGCACGAAAAAGGTCATTTGTTGTAATTGATGTTACTGATATTGCTGGCATCGTGTAGAGAAGGTTCAGAAAGTGGTGTCTGTGTTGTCGATTGCCTTCCATTACATCTGACATGGATTGAGGGCAGTAAAAAACGATATTTGATGTAATCCATCAATTTCCGTTTGCCACCAATATTCAGATGTAGTCCTTGATGAGTGAAATCAGTGCTTTTGAGTATGGGGCGGGTGTTTATGAATGTTGAAGAGAAAATGGAGTACAGGAGAAAATTATTTTGTAGAGCAATTGAATTAAAGTCGAAATGATTATTCCAGAAGGGTGTAGCCAGAACTTGCAGGTTAGTGTGGATGAACTTGCATTTTAAATCAGTTAAAAATTCTTCCGAGATGGCACTATTTCGAAGAGCGTTATTTGTGCCGGCAAATAAGATTATTAAATCGTTTTTATCAAAATTCAGACTTAATTTATAGGCAGAATTGGGGGCTTCCTCGAAACAAGCATTTGGTAATATGAAACATAATGGTTCAAATACAGTGTTGTCTAGTGTGTCACACATGATTGACCCGCAGTGGCGATCTTGACTGTCAGCAAGAAATAAAATTTTGCATTTACTTGTATTTTCCAGCGGATTACTGGTAGCAGGTCACCTAGCTTGATTTTGAGTAGCTGAATTCCTAAGTAATGCACTAATTTTACTTTTTAATTTCTTAATTTCACTGACTTGATCTGCTTGTTCTATTCTGCGAATTTGAATATGTTTATTTAGCTTGGAAATGGTTTCTTCATGGTCGATGCAATTTTCACAACTCGTAGCAACCTTCGGGATACGTGCTATTTTAAGTTTTAGTGCATTTATGATTTTAGACTGTTCTTCAATTTGATTGTTTAATTCCTCTTCAGCCGCCATAGCTAGAGATTTGAAGGAATCAAAATTCTCTTTGGTTCTATGGAGGTGGAGAGATTTGTCGTTTAGGTCGTATTCTAGTTCCCTGATGCGGTCGTGTAGAGCGACGATTTCATTCTCAACGTCAATGACGTCAATAATTGGGTGGGCTATGATATTACCAGAATCCAATGTTTTAATAAACTTATGATAAACGATTTTCTGATATTTTTTACTATAAATCCCTTAGTGCGCAACAAAATTTCAAGATCAGATATGCTTTGATTATCGTAACAGGCCATATTTTAGTAAAATTAATATATCAAATAAGTAGACAAATAGACAAACAGTTACAAAAATAAATAGTTATAAAAGTATAGTATTAAAAAAATATATATATAGTAATCCTACAATTATATACATTTAATTATACAGTCAGAAAACATTAATTGTTAAATTAATTTACAGATATTTGATTTATAGATTACAATTGACAGGTAACATAAATATATTATACTAGCTGAGTACCCGTGCTTCGCTACGGTATACTGACGGACGCATTAGTGTAAAATCCTCAGTTTGTTTTTAAACATGTGTATGGGTAACCTTTGTAAGCAAAAACCTAGTCGATATCTCATCTGTCCTATCAAGAGATATTGAGGAAACCATGAAAAAACATTATACCCTTTTACACTATATAGGGCTCGAACTACTGAGTAAAAAAAAAACTGTAAAACTTTTTAAACATTTTAGAAAGACATATATATGTTAAAAGGAATATTATAACTCAACAAACGAAGAAAATGCGAAAATGCAACCCCTCTAGGGGTTGATTATGGTATAATTTTGACATAACTTTATATTTTTATGGGTAACCTTTGTAAGTAAAAACCAAGTCGATATCTCAATGGTCCTAAGAGATATTGAGGAAACCGTGAAATCACATTTCAGCCAATTTCACCCCCTTATAGACCGAATTTTGAAAAATTCCATATTAGTGGGTGCTTACGTCATGGAGGGAATATATTTCCCGAATGTCTGTATGTCAAGGGACGTTCTATCGAATAAAAATACCAATTTACCCCGTTAGGAATGAAATTAAAACAACTGTAAAAACGCTTTCTACATATTTTGAATAGAAACCTATGCACCAAAATGAAATGTTGTAACTCAGGAAATACAAAGGTTTCTATAATTCACCCCGAATGTAGATTCACCCGTTTAGGGGTTGATTAGGGAAAAATCCTGAATAAAAAAAAAAATGTATGGGTAACCTCTTTAAGCAAAAATCAAGTCTATATCTCATTAGTCCTAAGAGATATTGAGGAATGCCTGAAATCAAATTGCATCCCTTTTCACCCCTTAGGGCTGGAATTTCATAAAACCCCTTCTTAGTGGGTGCTTACATCATGGACGGAATATAATTACCGAATTTCATGTCTCTATGTCCAAGAGATGTTCTATCAACAGTGTAAATGAGTGTTATAACTCATCAAAGATTGGAACTAAGAAACTGGAAATACGAAGGGTTCAATTTAGAGATTAATTAAGACAAAATTCTGAATTCCTATGTTATTTAAACATTTGTTTAGATAACCATTGTAAGTAAAAACCAAGTCGATATCTGATTGGTTCTAAGAGATATTGAGGAATCCCTGAAATCATATTTGACCCCCTTTTTAGACCCTTCGAGGTCAACTTCGAAAAATATCTTATTAGTAGGTGCTTACGTCATGGAAAGAATATACTTTGCGAATTTCATGTATCTATGTCCAAAAAAACGTTCTATCGAATAAAAAAATACCCATTTACCCCTTTAAAGGTGAAATTTAAAAAAACTGTAAAATTATTTCGAGGTATTTTAAAAAGACACCTATGTGCCATAAAGAAACCTTATAACTCAACAAACATAGGAAATACGACGGGATGTAAAATTCACCCCGATTGTAGATTCACCCCTTTAGGAGTTGATTAGGACAAAATCCTGAAATAGGTTTTTCGGCATTTGTATGAGTGATCTCTGTAAGAAAAAACCAAGTCGATATTTTATTGGTCCGAAGAGATATTAAGAAATCCTTGAATTGACATTTCACTCCCTTGCACCCTTAAGGGATGCAATTATAAAACACTGTCAATATTATTTGGAGATATTTTAAAAAGACACTTATGTGCCAAAAAGAAATATTCTAACTCAACAAACTCAGGAAATACGACAGCATGTTTAATTCACCCCGATTGTATATACACCCCTTTACGGGTTGTTTAGGACAAAATCCTGAAATAAGTTTTTCGGCATTTGTAATCTTTGTAAGCAAAAATTGGACCTAAGAGATATTAAGGAATCCTTGAATTCACATTTCACCCCTTTTCACCCTTTAGGGACGTAATTTTAAAAAACTATCAATACTATTTCGAGATATTTTAAAAAGACACTTTTGTGCAAAAAAGAAATTGTATAACACAACAAACACAGGAAATACGACGGGATGTATAATTCACCCCGTTTGTAGATTCACACCTTCAGGGGTTGATTAGGCAAAATCCTGAAATAAGTTTTTCGGCATTTGTATGAGTAATCTTTGTAAGCAAAAACCAAGTCGGTATCTTATTGGTCCTAAGAGATATTAAGAAATCATTGAATTAACATTTCACCACTTTTCGCCCTTTAGGGATGTAATTTTAAAAAACTGTTAATACCATTTCGAGATGTTTTAAAAAGACACCTACGTGCAAATAATAAATTTTATAGCTCAACAAACATATGAAATACGACGGGATGTATAATTCACCCCGTTTGTAGATTTACGCCTTTAGGGGTTGATTAGGACAAAATCCTGAAATAAGTTTTTTGGCATTTGTATGAGTAATTATTGTAAGAAAAAACCAAGTCGATATCTTATTGGTCCTAAGAAATATTAAGGAATCCTTGAAATCACATGTCACCCTTTTTCACCCTTTGGGGCTGAAATTTAAAAAAACTGTCAAAACCATTTCGAAATATTTTAAAAATACACCTATGTGCCAAAAAGTAATGTTACATCTCAACAATCACAGGAAATACGACGGGATGTATAATTCACCCCAATTGTAGATTCACCCCTTTAGGGGTTGATAAGAACAAAATCCTGGAATTAGTTTTTCGGTATTTGTATGGGTAATTTTTGTAAGCAAAAAGCAAGTCGATATCTTATTGGTCCTAAGAGATATTAAAGAATCCTTGAAATCACATATCACCCCTTTTCAACCTTTAGGGGTGAAATTTTAAAAAACTGTCAAAACATTTCGAGATATTATAAAAAGACACCTATGTGCCAAAAAGAAACCTTATAACCCAACAAACACAGGAAATACGACGGGATATAGAATTCACCCCGATTGTAGATTCACCCCTTTAGGGGAAATTTCGAAATATTTTAAAAATACACCTATGTGCCAAAAAGTAATGTCACATCTCAACAATCACAGGAAATACGGCGGGATGTATAATTCGCCCCAATTGTAGATCCACCCTTTTAGGGGTTGATAAGGACAAAATGCTGGAATTAGTTTTTCGGTTTTGTATGGGTATTTTTTGTAAGCAAAAAGCAAGTGGATATCTTATTAGTCCTAAGAGATATTAAAGAATCCCTAAAATCCCATATTACCCCTTTTCACCCTTTAGGGGTGAAATTTTAAAAAACTGTCAAAACCATTTCGAGATATTATAAAAAGACACCTATGTGCCGAAAAGAAACCTTATAACTCAACAAACACTGGAAATACGACGGGATGTAAAATTCACCCCGATTGTAGATTCACCCCTTTAGGGGTTGATTAGGACAAAATCCTGAAATAAGTTTTTCGGCATATGTATGTGTAATCTTTGTAAGCAAAAACTAAGTCGATATCCCATCGACCCGAAGAGATATTAAAGAATCCGTGAAATCACATTTCACCCCTTTTCGCCCCTTAAAGGTTGAATTTCGAAAAATCCCTTCTTAGTGGGTGCTTACGTCATGGAGGGAATATACTCTCCAAATTTCAAGTTTCTAGGCCCAAGGGTTTGGGCTGGGCGGTGATGAGTCAGTCAGTCAGGACACTTGCTTTTATATATATAGATAAATACATTATAGCTAGTGAGTTGCTTTAATGAGACAGACATATAAACATATTGGCTTTCTCAGTATACATCGGTGAGAACGTTCATATTGTATGCCTTTACAGAACTCAACAAAATGTCATCAATTACAACAAATCTCGCCCAAAATTACAAAGACAAAAAGTAAATATGATCAATTAAGGTAATTAGGTTAGGTTTAGTTGGTAAAAATGTAGGACAATAGATTTAGGAAAACGATAAAAGATAATAAACATTTTACGAAGCCACCGTAGTTGGTTTAAAGACACACAGATGTCGCACTATTCGCAACTCACTAATTTCCTTAGCTATAAACGATACCTGTTACGTTAAAACAATCTATTAAATTTATGCATAGCTCACAGTCCACAGTCAAATAATTTAAAGAGCTCTGAACGGAGCTTTAGTTTCAGAAGCGCTGTTTTATTCATTTGCATACTCCAAAATCTTGTGATACTCATTATGCTGTTTTAGGCTGCGTAAAAATGTAGTAAAATAGAATTAGGAACACAATAATAGAAAATAAACATTTTACGAAGCCACCGTAGTTGGTTTAAAGACACACAGATGTCGCACTATTCGCAACTCCCTAATTTTCTTAGCTATAAACGATGCTTGTTACGTTAAAACAATCTATTAAACCATGAGGTTCTTCCTGCAGGATTAACCGCAGGGAGGAAATCGCCATCATATGCCTCCGTATAGGCCACTGTTGGTGGACCCATGGACAACTTCTTCGAGGTGAAGACTCTTCTTTATAAGAAACGTGTGACACAAATTTGTCTGTGTTACACTTTTTAACTGAGTGTATACAGTTCGAAGATGTCAGGGACAGGTTAGGCCTATGCTATGACCTGTCAGTTGCTTAGGTACGACAGGGTACTCATGAACAGGCTGATAATCTTCCTGAGAGAATCGAACTTACTGTTTTATTTGTGAAGTCTTGCACCTTATTTTAATGTGTTCTATTTCTAAACTGTGATATTCGATAGTAAAAGTCCCCTTTACAGCCTCTTACCATCACCCTGAGTCTGTTCAAATTTTCGAACAGACGTTTCATCTTATTTATTTGTGGTTGTCTGTGCAAGATTTCTTTTATTGAGTATGCGTAATTTTATTGATTTTATCTATTTATTTATTGTTTAATTTATTGTTTTTAATATGTAGTGTAGGCATGCAAATAGGCTGCGTTAGGCGCAAATAGTCTTTGTTTCTGTGCGCTAAAAATTTTAATTAACTAATAAAACTATCTATTAAATTTATGCATAGCTTACAGTCCACAGTCAACTAATTTAAATAGCTCTGAACGTAGCTTTAGTTTAAGAAGCACTGTTCTATTCAATTGCATACCCCAAAATCTTGTGATATTCATTCTGCTGTTTTAGGCTGTGTAAAACTATGCAGCAAGCCCGCTTGCGACCTTCCTATTTTACGTCGCATTTAAAATCATGAAATTATCAATTACTTGCATTGCAGAACACGAATATCAATTAAAAAAAAAAAAAAAAAACCTAACGTTAAATAGCTCGCAGGGTAGCTAGCGCCGCCATGAGGAATATACATAAAACAAACTGTAAATACGTTTTAATATATATTTTCAGTGATAAAACTACATGCTTAAAATAAAGAATGCACTAAAAGCATTGCATCACAAATAGTATTTATAAAACTGTTATTTATCTATCTTGATCCCTAAATGAGAAGACATAAACAATAATAAACATCTTGCTTCTAGATTCAGTAAAACACCATTGAAATTTAACACTAAAATGTTTCTTATCTCAATCTTAAGATAAATAATTTTTCACTAGAAGAAATATTGCGATCGCAATGTAGGTTATTCCAATATATTCCTTGATATTTTTATACAATGTAATAAAATTAAATAAAATATATACAAAGTGTATCAAAATAAGTCTTCGTCAATAATCGAATGATAGTATTACATTTTTTCAGAACGAACCGGAAGTAATAATTGGAACGGATTACAATTGGACAGTTGCAAAAGGCAGTCCTGTTGGGAACAGCACGAATTTTGCGAAGATACCTTTGCTACTCTTAGGTCCTTGGTTAGGACCCGATTCGTGAAGAGGACATTTTTTTTTTCTCCCAGTATAGCTATTGTTATACTGTGTAACATAAATAATAATAAAAATAATAATAATAATAATAATAATAATAATAATAATAATAATATCGCCAGGGTTTGGGATGCAGTCGTGTGTATTTAGCTCCACTAGTCTCTAGTATGACGCGGCTCAAAAGGTTGCTGAAGTTTGAGATTAGTGGACGCTTGTCAAGACCTGACAAACCCCAAAATAATAATAACAATAACAATAACAATAACAATAACAATAACAATAACAATAACAATAACAATAACAATAACAATAACAATAACAATAACAATAACAATAACAATAACAATAACAATAACAATAACAATAACAATAACAATAACAATAACAATAACAATAACAATAACAATAACAATAACAATAACAATAATAATGTTAATAATAATAATTAATATTATTCGCAGGGGAAGTTCTAAATGGCCATAAAACCTGGCTATTTGCTAAGCTTTCGGGCCTGATGATCCCGCGAACCCTGAATCACGCAAGGAAAGTTCGCAATGGTCGCAACATCTGACCATATCGAGCTTTTGGGCCTGATGATCCCACGTATCCTGAATAATAATAATAATAATCGGGGTACGGCGGTCTTTTGACCGAAAAGGCTTAGCGCCCTTTCCCCCCGGATCGCTACCACACTGTTACCACGGCAGGAACCAATTGGGGGTAACGTCGACCCTATCATCTGGTCGATGAATCCTGCCACCGTTTCATGGGGCCAACCTTCCCATGAAACGTATAAATGGTTCAAGATAATATAAGAAACCATAGAGCTTCCCACAACGGGTCCTTCTCGGATGGGGACCCACAAACAGTTGGGCGAAGCTACAATCCCGCTAGCCGGGCCCGCCACAGGTGGACACCCGAGGAGCAGGAAGACCTGCTTCAGATTTACGAGGCAGCGTCACCCCATCGCAGGGGCTACATGGTCAGAGTCCACTCACAATGGTGTGAAAATCATCCTGAGCTGGACTTCATGACGCAACAAAATCTGCGCGACCAAGTAGCACGCCTGCGACGCAGGATGAGGCGATCGAGACGAAGAGAGTCGAGAAGGTTGTCCCAAATACCGGTACAGCCATCGACACCTGCAAGCCCACCAACGGGAGGTGGGCAGATAGCCACTGGGTCTTCCCCAGTTTATGCAGGAATATCATCCTCTTCACCGGAAAAAAATCTCCGCGAGGATTTTCTAGCCCTTCTCTCGCCTCATTCGGAACGTACCCGACTCGGACACAATAAGTTCAAAGTTCGTGCTGATGACCTCACGCGACTTCATGAACTTATTGACAAGCAAATTTCCCCTCAGAGTAGTCTCTGGGATATCGACTGTGCTGTATACGCTGCAGCAGCTGTGCTGACGCCAAAGCGGGCTAAGGCTTTTAACGGCAAACTGCGTATACAGCAATTAGAGAAGAAAATGACGCGTTCACGTCAGGAAGCTTCTCATATTCAGTGTGGTATTGATGCTTTACGAAGTATTAAGCCGCTAAGTGCGAATACTAAGCGCATATTATATCAATTGCGCATAAAGCAACACTGAATTTGTCCACTCTCTCTCTGCTAAAGCAGAAAGCGGTGGACAAATTGAGAGCACTAGCCCTGGCAAGAAAGAAACTGGTCAACCGGGTTGGGACCATGGAGGAAAATACCATGTTCCTCACGAGCCCGTCACGCCTTTTCATGGCCAAACCTGAGGTTTCTGAACCGTCATTATCAGTCGACAGGACAGAGACTTTCTGGAGGGAACTTTATGAACACGAGGCGATCGTGCAGGACACTCCAGTTTTGGAGAGATTTGAGGAATTCTGTTCACAACTCCTGACAGATCCTCAGGCATGCCCCCCTGTTACCACGGAAGAAGTTACACGTGCTATTTCGAAAGCGCGCAACTTCGCTGCACCAGGAGTTGATGGTATTATTGTTTTCTGGTGGAAGTCATTCACAAGCGTGCACGGCCATCTTGCACGAAATTTTACTTCTTTTATCCGTGGAGAAATACCAATACCATCTTGGTTACCAGAGGGGCGTACAGTATTAATCCCCAAAAAAGGTGATTTAACCAACCCGAAGAACTACAGACCTATTACTTGTCTCAATACGCTGTATAAGATCTTCACCAGCGTATTAAACGAGCGGGTACTGAGCTCCATTGCCTCTGTTTGGTCAGACATCTACGAACAGAGGGGATCGAAGAGGGGCCAAGCAGGTTGCAAAGAAAACCTTATTATCGACCGGTCAGTCTGTCATGACGCGTCGTATTTCAAACGCAACCTGTCAATGGCTTGGGTGGACTACGCAAAAGCTTATGACACTACGTCACACGCTCTCATTTTAACATTATTGCGCATGTTACGAGTCCACCCGGAGATAGAGAGATGCATTGGGCAACTTATGTCCCTCTGGAAGACACAATTTGTTGTCCCAAGCGGATCAACTGTAGTGTCGACAGAGTGGATATATTTCAAGCGTGGGGTTTTCCAGGGAGATTCCCTAAGCCCGCTACTATTTTGCATCTCACTTCTTCCTCTATCGATCGAGCTTAGGCGCGGCAGTGGCTACATGGCGGGTCCCCCGTCGAAGCGTAAGCACAAAATTACCCATCTCTTTTACATGGATTATTTGAAGCTCTACGCCTCGAACAAGAGGAATCTGCAGACCGCCTTAGATACTGTTGCTGAGTACACTGCCGCGATAGGTATGCAATTCGGGTTGGAAAAATGCGCTGTTTTTCATATCTACAGAGGAAAAGGTATAGACAACATCTTAATGCCGAAGGGTCTTACACATTTTTAGGCATCAGTGAGAGAGGTGTCCAAGATGTCACTCTTATTAAGCAGGCCCTTCGCAGCAAGTATATGGCACGACTTAGGCAGATATGTAAATCCTGTCTGTCTGGCAAGAACAAGATCGCTGCTACAAACATGCTTGCTGTCCCATTAATTTCATACACTTTTGGTGTAATGAAATGGAATGTTGATGATCTTAAGGATCTCGACAGAACAACCAGAAAGATCATGAACATCAACCGAAGTCTTCACCCGAAATCTTCTGTGCAGCGCATTTACCTCCCTCGTCAAAATGGGGGTCGGGGATTACTGAATCTGGAGTGTTTGCACGATCGACTCGTCCTGGTTACAGCTAACAGTATCCTCAGAAGTCAGGACCCACTATTAAAATTCGTTAGTGAGCACGAATTTAGTGGCAAAGGGGCGTTTCTTTACCAGGCAGCGCGAAGAGCAGCAACGAGATTTAACCTGGCAGACTTGAGTCCCGTCAGGGAAAACGCTGGAGTACAACTCTCTCGGGAGGAGTACAACAGAGTTACCGGTTCGGTGAAACGAGGCGAGACAAACATGTTGACAAAAGAACACATGAGTAAAAGTATGCACTCTGTGTTCTTCAAACATATTAAAAGTCTAGAGTTCTCCACCGAACTCACGTTCTCGTTTCTTAAGTCTGCTGGTTTGAGATCGGAAACAGAAGGTTTTGTGTTTGCGTGTCAGGATGGTGTTATAAATACTTTGGCATACAGGGCCCGCATATTCCAAATAGCGGAGTCCACACTCTGTAGGTTGTGCCACCACCATTCTGAAACGATAATGCACATTCTGTCTGCTTGTCCATCTCTTGCAGCGTCGAGCTACGTGTCTCGACATAATGCTGCTCTCCGCGTGCTCTACTATCATCTTAGACATGCCTATGGTATTGACCAAATACCGGTTATACCGTACGTCCCTTCTGACATAGAATCGGTGGTGGAAAATTCCAAGTGCCGAATTTATTTGAATTACTCCTTCCCCACCTCGAGGTTACTGACAGCCACTAAGCCGGACATAACCCTCCTGGATATCGAGACCAAACAGAT
>OZ020614.1:32531157-32574901 GCA_963971575.1 Liopterus haemorrhoidalis | reverse complement strand
GCTCTACTAGTCCCTAGTATTACGCGGCTCAAAAGGTTGCTGAAGTTTGCGATTAGTGGACGCTTGTCAAGACCTGACAAACCCCATAATAATAATAATAATAATTTATTGACCAAATTACATATACATCTATTGTTTTTAGTCATTATTAGGTACATAAGATTTCACATTCAAAATTCAATGCTTTCAAAATTATTAAAATCATTCATCAGATCAAATCATCAGATTTTTCAACGAAATGTCCTTAACTTCATTTGAAAATCCTCTGCATGATAGTTGTTTAATCTCCTCGGGCAACACATTGAAAAATGTTATACAATAATAATTTGAGAAATTTCTGGATTTGTTCAAGCGAAGGTGTGTACTCATGCGAGTCTCCAAGAGTAGTGAATCTGCTCAAATTGTTATACATTAGTATATATGTATATTCTTTATTAGCCCTGGGCCTTTCGGCGTGCCGGGTTTAAACTATTACATTAACAAACCCAAAGACATAATACATTATTTTACTTTACAAACTAAATTCTTATTCTCTTCTCTTCCTTCTCTTCTTTCCTCTTCCTTGCCTCTCTCTTCCTTCTTCTTCTCAGTTCTTCGGTTCTTTCTTCCTGTTCTTTCCGCACTATAGCTTCTCCTTTCCACTGCTCTCTCCATTCCCTCACTCAGCTCTCTCCCTCCTCTTATTATATTTTCTTCCCTTCTCTACCCTTTTAGCTCTTTCTTCACCCCCTTCTCCTATGTCCCTTTCTTCTTCCCCGTCCAGATAACCTCATCCCCTTTCCTTCCTTTTCCCCCCTTCTGCATCCCATCGATCCCCTTCCTTCATTCCCATACACCTTCCTATTATCCTTCTCCGATCTCAATCCTTATCCTCGATTCTTATGTATTAGTACGAGACAATTATAAATGAATAATGCTGGTAAGGTCATTATTTTGAGCCTTCTAAAATAATCTCGACATTCGGCTCTGTAGGCAGCGCCGGCGATAATTCTGACAGCTTTACGCTGAAGGCAGAAAATTTTGTCAGCGGACGGAGAATGTCCCCATATAAGTATCCCATAATTTAGGTGAGATTGGAACAAGGAAAAATAGGCTTTCAATACGACCTTCTTACATACTTCGTATTTCAATCTCCTTATCAGGTAGATGGTGGACCTAAGCTTTCGACAAAGAAATTCAGTGTGTTGTGTAATGGTCCCAACGTAAATGAGGATCTACGTTGATTACAAGAAAGTTTACGTAACGTGGGTTTTCAAAATTATGTTTCTTAGTAGTAAACAGCAGGGTCTGGGATTTATCAGTGTTTAAGCATAATTTATTGGTGTTAAACCAAGAATTTGCTTCAGGTGTCAAGGATCTATTTTCGGAAAGGAGAGCACTGAGATTGGAATTTGTCGTTAATAATGTTGTGTCGTCTGCGTAGAGAACTGTATTAGAAGTCATAAAAGAGGTAGGTCATAAACGTATGTTAAAAATAGTAACGGACCAAGTATGGAACCTTGCGGAACACCAAACTGTAAAGGAAGAGTTTTAGATTTATTGTTGTCAAGCTGAGTAAACTGTTTCCTATACGATTGATATGATCTAAGCAAGGTTTTCATAAAAACCATAAAAATGTAGCTTATTTATTAAAATGTTATGCGAGATGCAGTCAAATGCTTTCCTGAGATCTAAGAGGGTACCAACACAGTATTCACCAGCTTCCAATGCGTCCACAATATAACCGACAAAGTCAAAGTACAGGATACCAAGGACAATTTCTTTTTTAAATGGGAACGTTCCTCTCACAATACGACTTTTGTGTGGGGAACCTATATATATATAATATGAAATATCACGGTTGGTTGATTAATTTAAGTATAACGCCAAATAGTTCAACCTACTCTGTACGTCCCTCAAACTCTAGGTCTCCCTCACATTATGAGTTTCCAAGACTTGCGAGCTGGTCAAGTTACGGGTTGTTGAATTAAAATCCTCAACTAAACTGACCTACTTTAATTACGATACGGTTTAATATTTACATTATTTACACTAGACTTACAATTATACGGTGACGGCCAAATCCAAAGAGACACACATTCACAGCACTAAACACTCGTAAGACTTTTTACCACAAATACTTATTTATCCAGTAGACATCACAGTTCTTACTACCATCATCTAAAACAGGGGTGGCCAAACCGTGGCGCATTGCATCCTTGCGCCAACTTATTTTTTTAAAATAGGTTTCATAACTGAATCTTAATATTTTCCACACCAAAGTGACCTCAGTTCAATTCGTACAGCCTTCGATAATGATATTTTGAAATGGCCTAAATTAAAATTGAATTGCATGATTGGGTTATTCCTTTGGGTTAACCCTAACCCTATTTTACAACCCCAAACGTGGAAGTAAGAAGGTAAAAAACGTGCTTGAGTTGTATGGAGCATCTGAACTCGTCTGTGAAAAAAATGGCGCATGTAATGCTTAAGGTTGGCCACCACTGATCTAAAGCCATTGTCTCTCCCAAGTCTCTATGAAGATGTTCTCCATCTCTTAAGCTGGACACTGCACTAACGTACATACGGAATTACATGTTACAGTTTACTCGATTCGACCGAACACTCTAAATGTCTCTAACCCATGGTTGTCTTAACAGAACTTCCTTAAACGCGTCTCAACCTCATGACTCTTAAAAACAGAACTTAATATCTTCACTCTATAGACTCAATTACTCTGAGAGACTTACAGCGCCCCAACTGTAAAATATCATTTCAGACCCTCTTGAACTGCCCGTCTTGCAATATCTTAAAACTAACAATTTATTGGTGATAACCCAGATAAGTAGCTCATTAGAAAATTAACCCAAACTATTATGTATATTGCAGACAAAGATTAATTATTATTTATGTGCATATGGTCTCAATACCTCTACTCTGTTAAATGACAGAGCTGTCATCTCTTTAAGAATTTACGATTCACTTTTCTTATTAAGTTTACAAAAGTCTAAAGTTACAGTAATAAACATGTCTGCCCTTACGTGTCCTTTCTAAGAAATAGATTATTTTTTATCATTTGACATTTTTAATATTTTACTCTAATTGGATGATTATATTGAATTTTATTTCTGAAACAATACTAAAATTACCTCCCTTACAATTGTGTACATTTGGATAGAGCTTTTGAAAAAAAAAATAAATAAATAAATAAATTTTACTCAAACATTTTTTTAAGATCTTTTACAGTTTACGAAAAAGTGCATTCTTTATGACGACTTGAAAGCAAAGTATTTTTATTTACAGTGTTCAAAGTATTTTCCATTTTGATTTAACACTTTCACATCCTTACTTGTAAGCTACTTGTAGCTCAGAGCATAATAAAACAAAATAATAATAAAAAATATTTCACTTTCAAGTCGTACAAAATTTATAGCTACAGATAGCTCGAAGCAGCAAATTTAAATTTTAAATTTCAATCAAAATAGAAGATTCAACTTTGAACACTTGTAAATAAAAATACTTTATTTTCAAGTCGTTATAGAGAACACAATTTTTCGTAAACCGTAAAAGATAATTCTTTTCGAAAGCTCTATCCAAACATATCCAATACGACATACGTTCTTATTTAGAAAAACAAATTTGTCCTTGATATCCTGTACTTCCGGTTTGTTTGGAACAATTTTAATACTACCATTCGATTCTTTGGGTAGACTTTGGCCATCAAATTTACCCAACTTGCTCACACGTCGCGTTTTCGAGAAAAATGTGTTTTCTCTATTTTAATACACTCTGTATTTATGTTACCTCCCATAATAATCAATTTTTTAATTATTAAATTTATTTTTGAATTAAGCATATTTTAAAGGTATTGTAGGTATGATCAAAAAACCCTATAACGTCATGGGACTGTCTGTTGATCTGTCCATACGGTAGAAATTGTTGCCAAACAACTGGAATTAGAAAGTTGAAATTTGGCGTGTTTATACAACTCCTTGACCCACATATAGGAAAAATACTGAGAGTTCAAAACAATACATCCCCAGGTAAATATAAACAAATATGTAATAAATGAAAAAATAAATATTTTTTTTAAATGTGAGTGGGATATAAAATAAAACCTCTTAATGCATGGATAAACAAGCAAATTTTTATTTTTGAAAAATAATTTTTTTTATGTGATTTTTGCCAAAAATTGTCCTCCAGCCTATCTTCCAGAGAAGTTGATCTAAAAATCTGAAAAAAGTCTGCATAATGTACATTGATGGGAACTGGAATAGTTCAACAGGAAGTTTTGATCAGATTAGTTTTTCGAAAAATATCGAATTTTTTGTAGCGTCGAAAAACAAATTATTTTTTAAAAATGTATTGTGTGGTATCAAAAGAAAGCTCTTAAAACCTACATTGAGGACCTAGAAGTAGGAACTAAGAAATCGTTAAAATGGTCCCTTAATGCGGCAACTTTGGTTTAGTTTAAGCGACCTCGTATCCGTTCTCGAGATCCCCATGCTGAACAAGTTATTTGGGACACTCTGTATTCTAAAAACGGAGAACTTCTCTGCTTTTACACGTCCATCTAGGCGTTGGGAACTTATTATTTATTTAGGGCGTGCGTGCGTGCGTGCGTGCGTGTGTGCGTGCGTGCGTGTGTGCGTGCGTGCGTGTGTGTGTGCGGGCGTGCGTGCGTGCGTGCGTGCGTGCGTGCGTGCGTGTGTGTGTGTGTGTGTGTGTGTGTGTGGCTTCAAAACCCAAATCATTTCGGAAATGGATAAAAAATTTAATGAATTAATGGAATCTGTTACTTTTTGTAGTAACAAAATTAGTGATTTTGAGATGGAGATTAAGAATATAAACGAAAAAATGTCCCAATATGAACGTTTCAAACAAGAACATGAAGTATTAAAAAAGGATATGATTGTATTAGCTCGTAAAGTTGATGATCTTGAGCAGTACTCCCGTATAAATAATATCGTTATCCAAAACATCCCAGAGAAGAAAGATGAAAATATTTTCAACCTAGTTCGAGACATTGGTATAGAATTTGGCGTAATATTATCAAAAAACGACCTGGATGCTGCACATAGACTTCCTAAATATTGTTGTTAAGTTAACCTCAAGAAGAATTAAGGATATTTATATTTCAGCTTCTAAGATAAGGCCCTATATCCAAAATATATTTAAATGAACATTTAACTGAAAAAACAAAACAATATTTTATTCAGACAAGCCCGCGAAAAACTTTGGCCTAAGTATGTGGGGACAAAAAATTGCAAATTATACGTTAGAAAAGATGACATATCCAGAATTTATTCAATTAATTCTGAAACGGATATTGACAAATTTAATTAGAAATCATTAAATTAAATAATTTCAAATATAATTGACAAAGGAGTCAGTGTATTCTCGGTGAAACATATTTAAAATAAGATTAATAAATAAAACACTCGGTAAGTTTCACAAATATCAGTTTAATATACTCTATACGTATTTCGGCAGTGACGCCATCAACAGGAGTTGCAATTACAAACTAAACTTATTTTTTAACAAATACATCCAGTGGGAACAAATATTATGGTAGGGAATACAAGTGTAAACCATATTAGCAGATAAGGGAAAAAAGGGAAAAAAGTTATTTACCGATTTATTAGGGGTGAGTTGTAAACGTCAATCTGGTCATTCATTAAGGGAATTCCAGAGTTAATATTTTTGTGAATTTCTCGGTATTCTAAAAGGTTCAGTTTAAGGCTTTTATTGTGTATGTGTAGGATTTTGAAGTCATTGACGGAAAGGTTATGATTATTGGAGATCATATGTTCTGCTATGTTGGACTGTTCTACTTTTTTATATTGGATGGCTTTCAAATGTTCACCAAATCTTGTAGCAAATTTTCGACCAGTTTGGCCTATATATATTGTTGAGCCCTCTTGGCACCATGCTTGATAAACTCCACTTTTGTTGTGTAAATCAGTTTTATCTAGTTTATTATTAACGAGTAAATTTTTAATTGTATGTTTATTATAAAAGGCTGGGGTTATATTTGATTTCTTTAATTTTGATCCTATTTTGAAACTAACCTGGCCGTGAAAGGGTATTTTTTTATAAATTTTTGTATCAGGTATACTTGGGGGATAAAAATATGTTAATAAAAGTTTTTTGCGCTTTTTTCTAATAATTTTGTCAATTTCAGCCTTGTTATCACCGTTATTAATAGCAATTTTGTAAATAGTTTGTAATTCCAGATTGTAGTC
This sequence comes from Liopterus haemorrhoidalis, assembly GCA_963971575.1. NCBI lineage: Eukaryota > Metazoa > Arthropoda > Insecta > Coleoptera > Dytiscidae > Liopterus > Liopterus haemorrhoidalis. The sequence continues at coordinate 32,568,677 of OZ020614.1, read as the reverse complement.
TTCATCAGAGAGTGGAACTTTTAATAATCGGTCTACATAACAATAGAAAGCAGCCATTTTAGTATTATAAGGATGTAAAGATGAAGCAGGAATGATGGTGTCAGTATATGTCGGTTTTATATAGATTTTGAAGTTGAGTTTAGAACAAGAATGTGAGATGGAAAGGTCTAAGAAGTTTAAAGAACGATTATTTTCTATCTCCATAGTAAATTTTATTGAAGGATTGATATCGTTAATATGGTTGAAAAATAATTTTAATTGCCTATTACTACCTTCCCAAAGACAAATAATATCATCAACATAACGATACCAGAATTTAATACAGTGACGGAATTTGTTGGAACTACTAAAAATAATTTTCTCCATATAATCCATAAATATTTCTGACAATAGGGGGGAGAGAGGAGAACCCATAGGCAAACCATCTTTCTGAGCATAAATTAAGTCGTTAAAAATAAAATAGTTTTGGTCTAAACACAGTTCTACTAAATTGGATATTTCTAGAGATTTAAAGCAATCTATATTATTATTTTGAAGATAAGTTTGGACAATATGTTTTACCTCATTAATGGGAATAGAAGAAAATAAGTTGACTACATCAAAGGAAACTAAAATGGCGTTTTGGTTGATAGGGATATTCTTAATTTTATTAACCAGATCTAAACTATTTTTTATGGCAAATTTGGATTTAAAGTTTAAAATTGAGGGTAATTCGTTATTAAGTTTCTTGCATAACTTGTAAGACGGGGCATTAACATACGAAGCAACTGGTCTAATGGGACAGTGGGGTTTGTGTAGTTTCGGTAAGCCATATAAAACTGGAGGAGAAGGATTCATAGAGATATATTTGAATTTTTCATTTTTGTTAAGAACCAATTCACACTTGCTTAACAGAGATTTTAATTTGTTTTGAAAATTACTTGTAGGATCTTTAGTTAAAATTTGTAAATTATTAGTGTTTAAAAAATCATTAACCTTCGACACATAATCAGTTTTTTCAAGAATGGTTATTGTGTTTCCCTTATCTGCCTTACATATAATAAGATCGTCATCATTAATTTTTTGTTTAATATTTTTTAAAGTCAAAATTTCTTTCTTAGCATTATTACATTTATTATTGAATTTAATAGAATTATTAATAATAGAGGAACAATTATGTTTTAAAAACATTTTTTGTTCTAATATGGCTATCTCAGTATCAATACGTAGATTGTCTATATCTTTATTATTGAGCAGTTTTGTAGGAGCATAAGACAAACCTTTAAGTAGGAGATCGTTCTCCGATTTTGAAAAAACAGTAGATGAAATGTTGGATATCCTAGGGTGGAAGTTGATATCTGGTATATTATTCGTATTCGATGTATGGGATGAAACTGGCAGAATTTGTAGCTTGCAGAGGTTAAGTAGTTTCTTATTCTGTCTTAAGTACATCTTGTGCACTTGAAACTGAATTTCTTCTCTTACATCTCGGTCCAGTACGTCGAATTCTATGGGATGTAGTAACATCGTCAATCGGTTGTGAATTAGCTTCAAATGTTGATTTAGATAATAATTTCTTTTATAATACCTTTTAATAAATAATTTCATTGATAAACACCTTTTACTTCGATGCCAGTGTCTTTCTAGTACCAAAATGTTAGAGAATACCGTTCAAAAACTTCTAATATTCGTGTCAATTCAGCTTCTTGCGAATTTGATGTCATTTGTGTGACAGAAACGTTTTTAAACAATTCTGAAAATGACAGTAAAATTTTATCGGACGATTTTAACATAATTAGGCGAGATAGATCGTCATTAACATCTAACAAAAGTGATAGTGGTGGAGTCCTGATTGGCGTGAAAAAGTATTTGTCCTACATAGAGAAATCCGACTGGTCATCTAATGCAGAGGATCTATGGGTAACTTTAAATTTTAAAAAACGTGTGCTTCATGTGTGTTGTGTATATTTGCCCCCGGATGACAATATTAGACTTCAATATTTTCTTGAAAAATTAGTTCTAATAAGAGACTCTGAACCCAAAGGAAACTTTCTTATTTGTGGAGACTTTAATTTTCCTCATTTACAATGGACCATTAATACTGACTCTTCTTTAATACCTTGCAATACATATAAAGTGTTAAAGTCAAATAATTTTGTCAACTGTTTTTCCTACTGCAATTTTTTTTCAATTTAATCATTTAAAAAATCTAAATAACAGAATTTTAGATCTTGTTATCTCTAGCATAGATAATGTGAAAATTATTGAATGTGACTCTCCACTCTCAAAGATTGATTGCCATCATCCACCTCTGGAAATTTATCTAAATTTTGAAATAACTTCTGTATTAATAACAATGTCTAAAAAAAAATATCTATACCAGCATGGTAATTATAATTCTATAAATGAAACATTGTTTGCTGTTAATTGGAATTCGTTATTTTTAAATTTAAATGCAGAAGAGATGATATCAAAATTTTATGAGACATTGTATTATTATTATTATAGCTGAGTTGGTTCCTGAAAAGGTTAATAAAAATCATACTTATCCGATTTGGTATTCAAGTGAATTAGTTAAACTTATTAAAGCAAAAAGTAAAGCTCATGCAAAATATAAACGTTTTCATTCAGTTGTATATTGTAATGAATTTTCCTCTCTTAGGAAACAAGCAAAAACTTTGAGCAGAATTTGTTTTAATAAATACATGAAAAACATCGAAACGCAGATTCCTCCAAACAGTAAAAAATTCTGGTCTTACATAGCGTCGATAACAAAAAATCGTAGTATACCTAATAATATGAAATACGGTGATAGCATAGCAAACTCAGGTGAAGAAATTTGTAATCTTTTTTCTCAGCACTTTAAATTCGTATACACTGATAGTGAGATTCAAGTAATTATAACTTAACGTGTGAACATGTTTTAACTAATTCAAATTTATCTGACATTACGTTTGATGAGCCGGAAGTTTTTATCAGAATTGGACAAAAATAAGGGTGCGGGTCCAGATGGTATCCCAAGTGTTTTTACTAAAAATTGTGCAACATCTCTCTGTGTGCCGTTAACTATTATTTATAAAAAAATCTTTGACTGAAGGAAATTGTCCCACTATTTGGAAAAAAGATTATGTAACACCAGTTTTTAAAAATGGAAGTAAGAATTTGATTACAAATTATAGACCCATATCTAAACTTTGCGTACTTGATAAAATATTTGAACAATTAATTTATAAAATTTTATTTTTTCTGTCCGAAACTATATAATACCTCAACAACATAAGTTTATCCCTGGAAGATCAGTCGAAACCAATTTATTACTTTATACCAACTACATACTTAAATCTATGGATGATCGCGTTCAAATAGATGCAATTTATACTGACTTTAGTAAAGTTTTTGACAAAATAGATACTAAAATATTATTACACAAGCTTGCTTCTTTTGGAGTGAGTGCCAATTTGTTAGCTTGGTTTAAACCTTAGCTCTCAGGGAGAAGTCAGTGTGTTGTTGTTGATGGTTTTAAATCAAATAGCGAACCCATTACCTCAGGTGTACCCCAAGGGATACATTTACCAACGCTTCTCTTCATAATTTTCATAAATGACATTACGAAATGTTTTTTGTACTCGAATATATTACTATATGCCGACGACCTTAAAATTTTTAAATCAGTCACTAGCTTGCAAGATTGTTACCAGATACAATGCAGAAATGCTTTCAATTAACTTTTACTAGAAACATAAATAAAGTAAATTATGAATATAGTCTGAATAATATTACTTCCGTTAGTCTTGTTAAGGATCTAAGAGTAACTTTGGATAGTAAGCTTAGATTGGATGCTCATGTAAATAATGTAATTAAAATACCATACAGAATGTTAGGATTTATAATAAGATCAGGAGCAAATTTCTGAAATATTTCAACCATGAAAACTTTATATTTTTCTTTCGTTAGGAGTCAGCTTGAATTTGCCACGGTTTGTTGGTCACCTCAGTATAATATTTACATTGATAGCATTGAAAGAATAAGTGGTAAACAAATTTTCTAATTATAAATGAAATTTAATGTCACTTGAGAAAAGGCGGATCTATCTTGATATATCTTTTTTCTTTAAAATTATTAGAAATATAATTGACTGTCCAGTATTACTAAGTAAATTCCATTTCCGTGTTCCAACACATTCTACGCGACAGTGTGAACTTATCTCAATAAACTTCTCGAAAACAAATTCAGCAACCAATTCACCTATAAATCGTCTCCCATTATTATTGTAGATGTATTCTTCCAAAGTTAATTTTCCAGACATATTTCAATGTGATATATGTAAATTTAAAAAATTATATGCAAAAATAGAGACAGACAGACAGCAGACAGACAGACAGACAGATTGACGTACGGACGGACGGACGGACCGACCGACCGACCGACCGACCGATCGACCGACCGACAGACAGACTGACCGACAGACAGACAGACAGACAGACAGACAGACAGACAGACAGATTGACGGACGGACGGACGGACGGACCGACCGACCGACCGACCGACCGACCAACAGACAGACAGACAGACAGACCGACAGACAGACAGACAGACAGACAGACAGACAGACAGACAGACAGACAGACAGACAGACAGACAGATTGACGGACGGACGGACCGACCGACCGACCGACCGACCGACCGACCGACCGACCGACCGACCGACCGACCGACCGACAGACAGACAGACAGACAGACAGACAGACAGACAGATAGACAGACAGACAGACAGAGAGACAGACAGACAGACAGATACCGCTTTTAATCGGGTTTCCTTCATGTTTTCCAGTTTAAAATTTGATTAACACTACTCGTATTAACAGATTAATATGACGAGGCATTAAAGATTTTTGATTTTACTCATTTTTATTTTATCTATTTCTTATACCCTGTTTACTACGTTTAAGCGGAACTAAACTGGATGTTTTCTGAAGTTGTAACGAGCTCCGTGATTATTTCATGTTTCATGTTGGCAGCCAAAATCTAAAAATGGTATATAAAATAATATGAAATTTTTTTAAAACTAATATATTCGAAAAATTGTATTAAAATTTACAAAAAAGTCAAGATGTAATGAAAATGACATTTTATAAAAACAGCTCAGCACAACCTTAATATATTGAATGTAAGTATAGTCTGTTTCTTTGATTTAAGCGGAACTAGATATTGAAATCTACTAACTTTTAACGATTGAATGAGCAGTTTTATCATTCTGTTTAACAAAAGCCCACTTCGATCGTTAAACATTGAGCTCGTGACAACTAAAGAAAATTATAATTTCATTTAGTTCCACTTAAATATTTGAAATAGACTAAGATTTACGAGTGAAGGGAGTCGGGAGTCGAAGACGGAAGTCGGTGTCGGTTACCAAAAATATCGACTCGGAAGTCGTTTATTTTTCTACCGACTCCCCATCCCTGGTAATAATTGATACAAAATAATCTATGCAGAAAATGTAACTAATTTTTGCAGCAAACTAAAGAACTGCATATGTGTTTCTCAAAATCTATTGAAGCTATGTAAATGGATGTATCATCAATCGATAAGTCTACTTTTTAAGGGTTTTGTAGGTATGACCAAAAAACCCTTATACCGTCATTTTGTCGTCTGTCTGTCTGTCTGTCTGTCTGTCTGTCTGTCTGTCTGTTCGGTAAAAATTGTAGCCAAACGGCTAAACCTAGAGAGTTGAAATTTGGCATGCTTATACAACTCTTTGACCCGCACATAGGAAAAATACTAAAACATCTAAAAAACAGACCCCCCTAAAAATATAAACAAATATGTGCTCATCGAAAACAAAAATATTTTTTTTAAATTCTGAGTAGGGTATCAAATGAAAACCCTTAGTACGTGGATTAGCGAACAAATTTTTATTTTTGCAAAATAAATTATTTTGATGCGATTTTTGTCAAAAATGTGCAAAAAAAATTTTGTCCCACACCCTGTAGCCCAGATGGTTTAAACTAAAAATCTAAAAAAAATCTAAGTAATCTATATTGGTGTGAACCGAAATAGTACAACAGAAATTTTTGATCAGATTATGTTTTTGGAAAATAACGCATTCTTTGTGGTTTTTGGTTCACAAAGTACAAAAGTTATACCAATGTAAGACACTCACATGCATGGCGTGCGATGGCTACATGCGTTAGAGCACTCTTAAATTGGCTGGAAAACGAAGGGTTTCGAGTTCGAGTACGGAGTGAATTTTATTTATTCTGTTTTTTTTTTTTTGCATTTTTATTATGTTGAAATTATTTTGTCAAAATTCTAGTTATATTTTGACAAATGTTGTATTTAATTTTTATGAGCGTAAATTTAATAACCAGTCTTATTATATGATTAACAGACGATAAATTATTTTAAAAATATCGTTCAATTTGCCGTGATTACTACAAAGTAAAATTTGTCCTACACACTCAGCATACCGCCTTCACTTATTATATACCTGCGAAACCCTGAAATGTGTGAATATTCACACTTCACATCAATTTTTTTATACATGAAAGTATATGTAACTCAATTTTACTAAAAATTTCACATACTCGGTTTTTACATCAAGCCCTTCAATTGTTCTTTGATAGCTGAAAAGCTGATTACTTGCTTGAAAGTTTGAATGAGAATGACTAATGCCAGTGTTTGATGTTACAAACTGAGTTAACCCAGTAACTTTGTGAGTAAATGATACAAACTACTCACTTTTAATTTATTTATTTATTATTATTTTTTGACATAGAATACGTCTTTGTACGCAATATGGAAGGTCATTCCTGGAAATCGAGTGTAACGAAATTAGAATAGATTTCAAGCGCTTACTGCTACGCCTATAAAAGTCAAAAAGTCAAAGGCACATGGCAATAATATCACGTGATAGACCATAGATATACGCGTGATACTTATTGCAACCTTGAGTTTGAGACTGCGCCAGCACCTGTAAGTACACGAAGCAAAAATTCCGGTATTCCGCGCTTTGGCAGTCATAACTCTTGAGACTGGAACAGGCGCACACCTGGTGGCGCTTAATCTTTAACAAGTTGTGAGGTAGAAAGGACGTTTTCAGTATTCAAAAATATATTAACACCAACATGACCAATTTTACCGTTTATAACAATTCCGAAGATTAACCTATTCATGCAATATTTTTAATTTCAATAAAACTCTATTCATAAAAAAATTGTATAAAATATTTTAAATATGTTTATTTTATATAAAGTTCTATGAGCCAGTTTATATATTTTTCTACTTTTTAATATAATAGAAAACATTTCTAAGAATCTTCTTTTTTTATAGAAAATTAGTTTATAAAAATACCTTAAGTGTAGGGGTTGAATTTTGTTTTGTCTAATTTTTTTTTTTTGTACTTTTACTTTATATCCAAATAGCCGAATAATGTCTTAAGGTGCCTACAGACGGTGTGCCAGCGTTCGCCAGTGCTAATTCTGACGTTGGCCGTAACCAGAGCCGGCCTTAGCAAGTCTGGCGCCCTGGGCTAGATTTTTTTGCCGCTCCTATAAAAAAAATTAATTAGTCTATATAATTGATGTCCTAAAAAAAAAGGGAGTCACTTCTCAAATACATGTGATGTCCTAAAAAAAAGGTCCTTACTTCTACAATAAATGACCTAAAAATGACCGTCCGCCGGCTTTCCTGGCCTAGCGCCCTGGGCGTTCGCTCGACCTCGCCCCTCCTTAAAGACGCTACTGGCCGTATCATGTAGCACTGGCAGACACTTGTACTTGTGTACGCTACAAACGATGTATGCTGGCCAAGTAAATAAATAGCGAACATGGGCCAGCGCTTGTAAAATGGCGTCTGACAGTGAAATTGAAGATATGGTCGCAGATTCGACCTTGCTTTTGATATTAAAATTAGATTAAAAGTGCAAAAAATTACTTTTTACTTAAAGTAGATTTCATAATTACGCAAAAATTGTTATAACTTCCTTTTGAGCACAACACTTTCGACTGATGTGATGACAAGTGTGTACCCGTCATGTGTACGGTGCTAACATGCATGTACAAGTCTGCACCGATGTTGGTCAAACTCCTTTAACTTGTGATAGAATACCGCCTCGGAAGCGAACACCGGTCAGTGCCAAGCCCAGCCTACGTTGGCTGTGACTTGTGACTTGTTGCCCCTACACACGATCCGCGGAGCTAAACAAGTATAAACATTGGCCGTGACTTGCCACGCCGTCTATAGGCACCTTTTGTAACACATATGAATACACATCTTTATTCTAGACAATTAATGAGTATTTAACATCGGATTATAGTATGAAAATGAAAATTTAATAACAAGCCTTCATTGCGTAAAAGCGGCACATACAAATTTACGATAAAATTTTTGATAAATTTATGTTATTCTGAAAAAAATAAATTTGGTCTGGCTTCGAATTGTAAGCTTGTTTACACCAAAGAGTCCGGTCCCTAATCTTTAATCTTCTTCTTCTTCTTCTTATTCTGTTGGCTTCGGTTTAACACCATTCCGCCAGCGCATAGCTAATGGAAAACCTATTCTACATATCTTTTTCGATTTCCGTTAAAAACCATAATATTTTGTCAAAAACAGCTGGAGTGGGATTAGAAAGGATTGTTTTTAAGTTAAGTGGAGCAGTTAGGATTTTCGCGAGATCTGAATAAAAAACTGTAGATGCTGCGGTGTGATTTCGACAGTTAAAAAGTATGTGTTCCGTAGTTCCAGATTCTCCACAACTGCATAGATTTGTTTCTAATACATTGATTCGGTTGAGGTGTTGGTATGAGTGGCAATGATTAAATCTCATGCGACAGACTGTAGAGATTGTGTTTTTGGGTAAATGAAGGTTGTGGAACCACGGCCGAGTTGCGATGAAAGGTTTGATGGTATGAAAAAAAGAGCCTTTATCTTGAGCCGTGGTGTCCCATTCTTGCTGCCATCTAGCAAGGATTGACTGGTATATTAGAGGTAAAAGATCTTTGTGTGGGACCGTCTTAATATGAGGCTGACCGGGAAGCAATGCGCCATTTTTTGCCAATAGGTCTGCAATTTCATTTCCTCTTATTCCACTGTGTCCTGGTATCCAGACTAATTGAATGTCAAAACCACTTCTTTAATCATTAATCATTAATTACTAGAGTGCGACCAATCTAGGAGATAATACGTTTTAATCCTATTTAATTGGAAAAAAAAAATGTTCTTTCTAATTTAATAGGATTGAAACGTATTAACTCCTAGATTGGCCTCTTTCTACTAATAACTAAAATGCAGGCTATCTAAAAAAAAGTTTTCAAAGAAACTAACAAAACCTACTATTTTCCCAACAGTGGAATTATATTGCCTAAAAATGATGTTAAAATAAAAATATCCTAAAACTGTTGCAAACTGAAAAAGATCTAACTGCTTTTAAAAAAATTAAGTAACCTTCCCTAACCCTGCTTCAGTTATGGTTTGATGGGACAGGAGCTATGATGGTACCACTCATCTTAAATTTTAGCAGAAAGGGGTTAAAACTTCGGTCAAAGTCTACTAGAAAACCGTGTTGATGTCCATAGTTAAAGAACTGAACAACTCTCTTTTCCTTGATTAACCACTGGAGCTCCCAGCAAAATTCAGCGCCAGCTCACAATACGAAAACTGCGCAGCAGTGGCTTAAAAGCAATGCAGCGAACATTATTTCTCCTTCTGATTACTCATCTAACAGCTATGACCTCAACCCTCTGGACTACAAATTATGTCCATGCTTCAGGACATGGCCTGCAAGAAGTGACACCCTAAACGGCTAGTCTGAAGCGCTCCCTGATGAAGGCAGCGGAGGATTTTTGTGTAGAAACCCTTCGTAATTCTATTGACGTGTGGCCGCAGAGACAAAACTGATTGGTGTTCCTTATTTAAGATGCGTCTATGTATTATGTATTAAAAGAAAATTAAAATATCTTTTAGCGTCTTGTGGAATTTCACAGCAAACATTGTGACATTATTTATAGTAAGACTAGGCATATATAAGACTAGCTGAGTACCCGTGCTTCTCTACGCTATATTGACGATCTCATTAGTGTCATTAGTGTAAAATACTCAGTTTGTTTTTAAACATGTGTAAGGGCAACGGTTGTAAGCAGACACCTAGTCGATATTTCATTTGTCCTAAGAGGTATTGAGGAATCCGTGAAAAAACATTTTACTCCTTTTCTCCACATAAGGGTCGAACTTCAAAAAATCCTTTCTTAGTGGGTTCTTACGTCATAGTGAGTAAAAAATACTGTGTAAAACTTTTATATTTTAAAAAGACACATATATGCCAAAAAGGAATGTTATAACTCAACAAACGCTGGAAATACGAAGGGTTCTCTAATTCACCCCGAATGTACATTCACTTTTTTAGGGGCTAATTAAGGCAAAATCCTGAATTTGTATGTTATTTAAACATTTGTATGGATAACCTTTGTGAGCAAAAACCAAGTCGATATCTGGTTGGTTCTAAGAGATATTGAGGAATCCTTGAAATCATATTTCACTCTCTTTTACCCCCTTCGAGGTCGACTTTCGAGAAATCTCTTCTTAGTGCAATATACTTTGCGAATTTCATGTGTCTACGTCCAAGGAACGTTCTATCGAATAAATAATACTCATTTACCCCTTTAAGGTTGAAATTTTAAAAACTGTCAATACTATTACGATCTATTTTAAAAAGACCCTTTTTTGTACCCTTTGCCAAAAAGGAATGTTATGACTCAACACAGGAAATACGACGGGATGTATAATTCACCCCGAATGTAGATTCCCCCCTTTAGGAGTTGATTTTGTATGGGTAGGCATTTGTATGGGTAATCTTTATAATCAAAAACCAAATCAACATTTTATTGGTCCGAAGAGATATTAAGGACACCTTAAAATAATATTTCATCCTTTAGGGATACATTTATAAAAATTTGTCAAAACCATTTCAAGATATTTCAAAAAGACGGAAAAACGACGGGATGAATAATTGAGCCCGAATGTAGATTCACCCCTTTAGGGGGTGATTAGGACAAAATCCTGAAATAGGTTTTTCGGCATTTGTATCTGTAATCTTTATAAGCAAAAACCAAATCGATATTTTATTGGTCCTATGAAATATTAAACAATCCTCGAAATCACATGTCACCCCTTAGGCCTTTAGCGGTGAAATTTTAAAAAAACTGTCAAAACTTTTTCGAGATATTTTAAAAAGACACCTATGTACCAAAAAGGAATTTTAAGACTCAACAAACAAAGAAAATACGACGGGATGTATAATTCACCTCAAATGTAGATTCACCCCTTTAGGTGTTGATTAGGATAAAATTCTGGAGAAAGTTTTTCGCCATTTGTATTGGTAATCTTTACAAGCAAAAAACAAATCGATATCTTATTGGTCCTAGGAAATATTAAGGAATCCTTGAATTCACATTTCACCCCGTTTCAACCTTTAGGGTTGCAATTTTAAAAAACTGGCAATACCATTTCGAGATATTTTAAAAAGACATTTATGTGCCAAAAAGAAATTTTATACCTCAACAAACACAGGAAATACGACGGGATGTATAATTCACCCCGATTGTAGATTCACCCCTTTAGGGGTTGATTAGGACAAAATCCTGACATAGGTTTTTCGGCATTTGTATGGGTAATCTTTGTAAGTAAAAACTAAGTCGATATCCCATCGGCCCTAACATATTAAGGAATCCGTGATATCACATTTCACCCCTTAGGGGTTGAATTTCGAAAAATCCCTCCTTAGTGGGTGCTTACGTCATGGAGGGAATATACTCTTCAAATTTCAAGTTTCTAGGCCCAGGGGTTCGGGCTGGGCGGTGATGAGTGAGTCAGTTAGTCAATCAATCAGTAAGTCAGGACATTCGGTTTTATATACATAGGTTACATCTTCAAGTTAACCGAATATCTAACAAGTATCGGTATACGGATACGGGATGCAAGGAAAGACCTGGCAATTAATAGTAAAAATTGAAAAGTATCCTTCGCAAAGATAAAACAACCTGAACGTGATGAAGTGACTTGAAAAGGAATCAGAAAGTACTTAGGGTTTAAGGTACCCTAACAAAACGATAAACTAAAAACAAATTTGTAATTCAAGTGACAATAACGATATCTGGAAAGTATTCATATGAAAGCCATAATAGCACAAATCAAGAGAAGTAGAAGTAAAGATGTTTGTGGTTTTAATACAGTTTTTATTAAAAACATCTCCAGCTATACAGTCATGTGCGTAAAAATAGCAGTAGTTTAATGCAAATTGTATTTATTATATTTAAAGTTATTTATTTATGTAGTTGCATTACATTTATAGTATACATAATTAGTCTATAATATATTTAAGTTGGCAGCATTGAATTTTGTGAATAGATATGTAAGTTGCCCCTTCAACAAACCAAAAACATCATTTTTCTAGTGTTCGTAAAATTAGCAGTGTCCACAAGTTTTCTCATGTTTTACTAAACTAGCCAACCAAAGTTTTATTCTTGAATAAATTTTTGTGTAAATTGAAAAGTAAGTTGAATTTATATTTTAAGTCACGGGAAATAAATATTAAATATCTTTTTTATTTTTAAGTAAAAATGGGTAGGGCTAAACATAGCACACAGGAAAAACTTCAGTTGATTTTACAGATGTTAAATTCTGTTAACACTTATAAATTTATTCAGAATGTGCTAGGATGCTCCGCTAAAATGGTATCTAATGCCAAAAAGTGGACTAGAGAACCTGAAAATTGGGGTAGGACATCTAAAACTTCGCCGATAACAGATCGAAAAATTGTAAGGTGTGCAAAGTTAAACTCTTTTATTATTTCTACACAAATAAAAACGAATTAAACCTACCAATTTCTGCATCAACTGCAAGAAATCGTCTTATAAAAGTAAATCTGAAAGCCAGTAGACCAAGAAAAACTCCGCTGTTAAACAAGAGACAACGGGAAAATAGAATTAATTTTGCCAAAGAACACCAACTTTGGCCACAGTCAAAATGGCGCAATATTCTTTGATCTGAATAAACAAAAATCGTTTTATTTACAAATTTTTACAAATACTATATAAATATTTTTAATGAATCGACAAAAATGCTTTATTTTTCTTCAGAATAATGAAGTTGATATTAAAATATAATATATCAGTAAAATTTTGGCTTTGTTATTACTTAAACCATTTTTTTTTTTTTTTGTATTTGTTTTAATATTTTCTGATACTGCTATTTTTACGCACATGACTGTATATGTGATCAATTAGCAAATATTTTTCACTTATGTCTAAGTGAGGGTATTTTTCCACGTGCTTTTAAAGTTTCTAGGGTAATACCGATACGCAAAAAACGAAACTACTTCGATAGCCTGGACAACTTTAGACTGATTTCTCTACTACGTGTAATTTCTAAAATATTTGAGAAAATCCTAAAAGCGAGATTGCTTAGTTGTTTCGAGAGAAATAATTTATTTTCTGCGAAAAAGTATGGCTTTCGGTCGGGCAAATCAACAACTCTTGCTGTAGGAGAGGCGGTACATTTTCTCCTAAAAATGTTTGAAGAGGGGTCAAATAATATCTTCATCTTTTTGCGATCTAAGTAAAGCATTTCATTGCGTCTCGCATAATATTTTACTTGCCAAGATGGAATACTACAGGATAAAAGTTTTCCATTAGAACTGTTCAAGTCTTCCTTATGTGAGAGACACCAATTGGTTGAAGTAAATAACATAAGATCCTCGTTGCAACCAATCAAGTTCGGTGTGCCCCAAGGTAGCATTTTGGATCTAGTCTTATTTTTAATCTTTATTAATGATCTTCCAGCAAACATAGATGCCTCGGAAATTATTTTATTTGCCGATGACACTACCATTTTAAATGCATCAAACTCAGTTATTGATGCTTTAAAATTAGCGAATGACACACTTATTCATGCCGAAACATGGTTCACAAGCAATAGGTTTAAACTGAATGGCGACAAAACGCACTACCACATACCAACACCGATACGGTTAAGTATCTCGAATTGCTTAATTCTCTTTAATAAACTGCTACCTCTCCTACGGTATTTTACTATGGGGCGCCAGTCCAAGTGCCATTGGGGTTTTGCAAGCACAAAAAAGAGCCTTGCGTGTTTTATGTAAGGTCCCTTCCCGTGAATCTTTTAGGTCTCTCTTTAAAAAGAATAAAATTTTAACTGTACCTTGTTTGTACATATTTCACTGTTTACTTTATGTCAAGCAGAACATTACTAAATTTTGTACTATCTTAGATGGATTATACCGACGAACTAGATATGGTACCCATCTTAAAACTCCAAAATTAAGACTTGAAGTGGGAAAGAATTCACCTCTTTACTGGGGACCTAAATTTTATAATAAGTTCCCACAGCAAACGATAAATCTATATCGATTATTGTAATTGTCGAAACAATTCTCCAAATATTTTATTTTAAATATATTTCGCACACATTCATTCTTAACTATAAAATTCTTGCAATCAATTTAGATAATACCTGACGTTGAATTTCAATTTAGAAATTCCATGATAGAAAAATAATATTTAACACAAATTTTATATTAAATTTCTTGTATTTTAGATAAGTACAAACATTTTTATTAGATATAACAACGTCCTATCTAATTAAAATTCATGAATATCGCGAATAAAATCCATGAGACTATATTTTTGTTGAATGTAAAAAGAAAATTTTCCTGTGTAATATTAGGATTAATTTTGTAGTTACATTTTTCGACATAAAAAATCGGAAATGTCAAAATAAGAAAATGAAAAAAATGAATTTTTATCCTAAATATATGTTATCAAAAACCGTTTCCGTGTGTCAGACATATTGAATAAAATCTGAGAAAATCGCTTGTCATTGAATCGGAAGTAGTTTTGTGAAGCGTGAAAACCAATCTTTGTAAAACAGACGTTGCTCAAGATAGTCACGCTATTACGAGCACCCTCAGGGAAAAAACTTCCAATCTCCCTTACTCTCATAAAAATAACACACCTCAAAGCTCACATGTGACTCTAGGTTTACCACTTGCGAATTTATAAATCTATCTTATTCACATTTATTATGAACTAGCAAAATACCCATTCTTCGCACTGGATAAGTTCAATTATGTTGATTATAAAATAAATAATTATGTCTTTTAATAATTCTTAGGCATGTCTAAAGAACTTCTTTTTACACAACGTTTATGGTTTTCCCATTCCGCCCACAAATTAAACAATCTATGCTTTTACTCACCTAGGTAACAAGTACCTGGCCGTGGGAGATATAGATTGTTCTTAAATCAATGTCTGCAATCTCAGAGTGCACAAAAATAATGTTTTTAAAACAGTCGTAATTTTGGTTCAGATCCACTGATTTATATAATTTTCTTTTGTTTTATTCAATAATGTTTAAAGAAAACGTTTATGTGATTTTCATATACAAATTACTGCGGAAAAGATTTCTAGGCACTTTATAACATTGAAAAAATTCAGATAATTTTTTCTCGAAAACTAAAATAGTTAGAGGTATTATGTAAGCGTAACTCTTCTTCAGTTTTTAAACTTTCTTTAAAGTTTTGACTAAAAAAAAAGAGATGGTTATAAAGAATAGTTTTAGAGTTATACTGGAAATAAAATGATTTTCTTAGTTCTCACCCTCTAAAACTACCATCCAAATCTAAATTCTGATATGAAATATAGCCTATAACCTGCCCCGGATTCACCTTAAGGTGTGCTGAAAATCTCGTGAAAATCGATACCATTTTTGCATGATGCCCATACAGCCAATACTGTCACAAGATTTTAGTGAAATTTCATAAGACGCCATAAGATATTTTAATTTTCTTTTAGTACATAATATAATCTCGTAAATCTCTATGGCCACTCGTCAAAACAATTACGAAGAGTTTCTACAGGAAAACTCTCCGCTGCCTTCATCAGAGAGCGCTTTAGTCTAGCGATATTAGAGTGTATAATCTTGCAAGTCATGTCATGAAGCACGGACCACAATTTGTAGTCCAGGGAGTCGAGGTCAGAGCTGCTAGACGGTCAATCAGCAGAAATAAAGGCCAGTACATTGCTATCAAGTCGCTGCTGCGTAGTCTTCGCCTTATGGGCTGGCGTTAAATCTTGCTGGATGCTCCAGTGGTGATCAGCGAAAAAGGAGTAGTTCAGTTCTTTAACTATCAACTTCACATGGTTTCCTAGTAAACTCCGACCAACGTGTTTATCTCTTTCTCGTAAAAATTAAGCTTAGTGGTAGAGGTCTGCACGGGCTCGGACTTGGCTCGTGGACCCAGGCCCGAACCGGCCCGAGGGCTGGGTCGGGCCGACTGACATGTATTATATTCGGGCTCGGGCCGGATAAGAACAATAATACCTTTAAATAATATATTTTTAAACCTTCGTTAAAAAATATATATTTTTTTAAATTTCTAGTTTTATAATTATTACAAATTGTAAGCAATTTTTGTATCATAATATTTTTTTAACGAGGTTTATTCGGACCAAATTTAAAACTTTGTCGGGTTCGGGCCGGATAGGTGCAATAATTATATTAATATTTTCGGGCTCGGGCCGGACCGGACTGGAAACATAACGGGCCGTGTGTTGTAGGCGCGGATGCGCACCAGGTGCTCCGGCTGCGAGCGTGACGAACCGACGACGATGCGGTCGAATCAGGGCACCTGCAGGTACGACAGAGCCCCGCTGCAGGATGCGCAGCGTTGGTTGGTTGAACTTGGTTTCTCCGGGGTAAGGGACCCGGAGCACGTAGGTAGACGTAGTGGAGTCCTACGATGACGCTGTCTGGCAGGCTACCTGCAGGTACGACTAGGCCCCCCTGCAGGATGCGCAGCGTTGGATGTTGGAACTGGTGGAACCGGTGGAATTCTTCGTCTTGGAATGACCCGGTGCACGTTGGGTAACGTGATGGTAGACCAGGCTACCTGCAGGTACGACTAGGCCCCCCTGCAGGGTACTGGTGGCTGGTTCGTTAGCCGGGCTACCACTCAAGGATTACCACGGGTGGAGTCCTTGAGGGAATTACCGGCTGTAGAGAGCTTGCTGGTTGCAGCTGGTGGAAAGTCTAGGGAGAAGTTCTGGAAGCCTTGGGGGTGTCGTAATAAAACAAGTTGTTCACTAGGCGAGGATCTCGGAGCGAATTCCGTTTGGGGAGAGAGGCGCGCTATATAAAGGAAGTTCGGTGTCGCCCCCCACTCCAAAGGGTGAGAGCGGGTGACGTCACAGAACTACCCCTTAACACGTGTTACCGCCGATAGCTCGTGATCGGCTTGTCACACCGCGATCTATCGTACATCATTTTTATCCCCGAGACATGATCTATCGATCGCGACCCGTAAAACCACTGTACCATCGCATCTTCATCGAAATCCAGGAATTCCACGAGAATAAGGTTCATTTTCGCAAGACTGGGCGCGGCCTAGCGCTCTCATTGGCCAGAACCTTACCCTCTCCAGTTTTCACTCAGCTCACCTATAAATACTGGCGTGTTTTCACACTCCGAGAGACTCTATCGA
The DNA here is from genome assembly GCA_963971575.1 of Liopterus haemorrhoidalis. Taxonomy (NCBI): domain Eukaryota; kingdom Metazoa; phylum Arthropoda; class Insecta; order Coleoptera; family Dytiscidae; genus Liopterus; species Liopterus haemorrhoidalis. The sequence continues at coordinate 32,551,147 of OZ020614.1, read as the reverse complement.
CAACAACGAACGACGACAGAACTTCAAGCTCTCCACAACAACAACAACAACAGATCAACAAGGCTTCTAGACCTCCAAGACTCGCTCTCCAGCGAGTCCAACGATAGCGTGAGCTTGCGCTCGCTTCCTAGATCTCGCTAGACAAATAGCAAGAGACGCGTTTCCGTTCGCCTTCAGCGAACCCGACTCCCAAGAGCAGAGCCGCCGCCTTCCGCCGCGCTCGCTCGGGCCACACCTCGCTTCGCTACAGCAGAGTTGTCGCCTACAGAAACAGCAGAGCCGCCGCCATCAGCCGCCGCTCGCTCAGGCCGCCCTCGCTTCGCTACAGCCGAGACGCCGCCTACAGAACCCGCTTCGCTCTCCAGCGAACCAGCAGAGCCGCCGCCTTCCGCTGCCGCTCGCTACCGACACACCGTCAGCCATCCACAACGTTCCACGCTGGCCCGCCGTCGAGGAAAGCCATCGTTACGCCGCTACCGTGAGCGGACAGCCTTCCGACGCCGCCTCCGACCAGTCAACACGGTTCCAACCTACTCCAAGGTGCCCCGGTTCACGCAGCGTCAGCTGTGGTACAACGCCGACCCGCGAGCACGCCTGTTCGCGCCGCCGACGCCACCACCAGCCCGATCGTACGCCGCCCGCAGCGACCCCCGCCTTGTGAGGACCAGAACGGAACAGCACGCCGGCCCCAATCCGAGCGTAGCACCCACCATCAGCTTGCTGCCCACGGACACGACCACTGCCGCCTCCACTGTGCGTAGCCACGCACGGCCACCAACTCCAGGACGCCCAGTGTCGTACACACCGCCGTTGACGTCGCGACGCCCGCAGAGCTCCACGCCAACCGCCGCACCCACACGCAGCATCACAACACCACAGCAGGAACTCCTCGACGCCATCTTCGGCCCGATATCGCCGTCACCGCCGACATCGCCTGCCAACACACCGCTGACCTCCTGGTCACCCATCCAACTCCTACCACCGCTCAGAAGCCCGCCTCCACAGGCGTACAGACGCAATCCACGACGGCGCCTGGACTTCTAAGCCAACCGCATCCATATTCACCAACCCCTACATGTTTCTTCAGATCATTTACCTTTTCTTTTGCTTTAATAAATCATATAAATGTATTATCAACTTGCTAATAACAATAAATGTATAAACATACTTGTTTTGTTTCAATTGTACTCTCCCTTGGGGTAAACACTCTCTTTCAGACGCTTAGTGCGACCAGTTTCTACCATCTCCGTCTAGCGGCATACTGTCGACCCAGCTCGTGAGCTAGCCTGGGTGCTGTGTTCAGGATAGTGACCTGTGGATCTTATCCTGGGGATCTACCTCCTGCAACAGCCGGTGTTCTCGCGTTCTAGGGGTCGTACCGCGATCTATCACCCATCGTTGGATTCACCGAGAGATTATCTATCGATCGCGACCCGTAAATCAGCTCTAATCTCAAATTTAGAATATTTATTAATAATAGGGTTCATTTTCGCATAACTGGGCGTGGCCTAGTTACCCATTCCACTAAAAATCCCTTCCCTCACTCCAGAACGAAACGTATATAAGAAACGCGATTTCAAGCGCAAACGACTGTTCTCACAGTCGCCACTACGAAGACTTCAAGAAGCCGCCTTCACTCTCGCTATGGGGCAGGAGACCTGCTAAAAAGAATTTAAACACTCATCAACGCTTCGCCTCGTTACTCGGCAAGGATCTCGCTATAAGGCAAGAACTCTACGCTTCGCCTCGCTTCTTGGCAAGGATCTCGCTATTTGGCAGGAACTCCACGCTTCGCCTCGCTATTTGGCAAGGGACCCTAGCCCATCTCGCTATACGGCAAGATGCGCCCTCGCTCCCGATATTCTTTCATATTAAACGGCGCTACGGCCCCGTTCCGACAATACGCCTTCCACGGCATCATTGTCGCACATTGCCTCTCTCCGGCACTACCACTATTCATACATCGCTTCTATCAATCGTGCGTGAGCGCTACGCTAGCTTCACGTACCATGTCCACCACGGACTACCGACTTCACATCAGCGCTACCGCTACAACCCACGCATCGCCACTTACCTCGGCGCTGCCACCATTTACTCAACTTCGCTACAACATACACGACGGACACCGCAACGACGCTCGCCGTCCTTTCTCGACTCCTAGTCATACTCCCTACTTTGCTATACACCTTTATATTATTATTCACTTTGTTTTCGCATTGTTATGTTTTCATACTTCTTTGTTAAATAAATCTAGTAAAATAACTTTGTTTGTTTTTTATTTAGAACAATCCTTGGGCAAACTATATCTCTTTCAGATACTAGGGCGACGTGGCTCTTCAAGCCGAGAAGGTATACATGGAACCCAGCACTTGAGCTAGCCTGGGTACATTGTCAGGGTAGTCACCTGGGGAGACGTCACCTGCGGTACTACCTCCTGCGACACCGGGCCGGGTAAAGGTGGTCCAAAATAGGCCCGTGCAGACCTCTACTTAGTGGTACCGTAGTATATCCCACCCTCAGAGGAACTACTAATAGAGAGGGCATCGCGCATTCTTACTCAAATAAAATATCTTAACCGGAAAGATTGACCGGAAAGATATATATTTTGTCTCAAACTAAAGTCGACATGCGCACCCACAAAACATGATTTCAGTTGGTAATTTAGGTCACCTACGGAACATCATTCTGTCGCGAAGGAACCAATAAGATCGGTTCCTCTGAGCTCCTTGCGCATGTCGACATTAGTTTGAGACAGAATATATCTTCTCCTTGCAATCCCTCAGGTTACACAAAATCTGCGTTATTCCTTCTCTATTAGTAGTTCCTCTAAGCTCCCATTCCATCAAACCATATCTGAAGCAGAGTAATGGCCCCTATGGAACGTCGGAGTTTTCTCACGAGCTACTCGTAAACTTAGAGCATACACCATGTCATTCTGACGGTTGAAAGCCTAGTCAATATTAAAAATCTTTTCAAGAAACCCCTTGTAGATCTGTTGACGTGTTGTCACAGAGACTGAAGTGCTGTATAACGGCGTAAAAATGTTAAATGGAGTTTATTGAAGTATGTATTAGTACGCAATGCTAATTGGAGGGCTCAGCGGAAGAGTAGTAAAAGTAGTAAAAGACATTTTCATACTTTTTTTATGACAGGTGCATTTATACTAAATTAATTCGTAATAAATTAATGTTATACTGTAAATACTGTTACATGGCAGCACAAGTACTTTGAACCTTATGCTTTTTTTTTTCTTTGCCTCCAACCAGATTTTATGTCACCAATTTTTCCTAATTTTACTTTCCCAATGTCACTTATACCTACTATGTTTCCGCTGACCCCATCAAATAGAGGAGAAGGTCCTAATATGGGCCCACCTTTTGTTTTTTCTCGATAATCTTTTAAGTTTTTGAAGTAATGATGTTAGAATTGGCATAGATCTAGCCCAAAGACTATAAAATATACAAAATTGCAAAACTATGCAAATTTGTAAAATGTTCGAATCAGGATTGAGTGTGTGAAATATGGCCCCCATTAAAAATAGGGTAGTTCAAAATAAATTTTATTTTTGTTTAAGTTACAAACTCAAAGTAACAGTTTAACAATTGATTACTGACAAAAATCACATTCATATAAATCTTTTTCTGTCCCGGAGCATGCATTGTTCATGTGCCCACATATTGCACATTAGGCACCGAACCCAAAGCTCGCCCCTTTGATTCTATAAAAAACAAACGTCAGAAAATATGCAAGCAGCATCTTCATCTTCCGGACTTTGTTGTCCTACTTCATCAACGTCCATTTCGTCGTCAGCTGGACAAAATTGTTGAATAATCCCTGGCCCATATTTAGACTTCGCGGAGAGCCCATATTTCCAACATTGCACATGGCAATCTAAATTAATGTTTGACTTGTTTGAGATTAAGCGAAGCAGTAGCTCTTATTAACACAATATATTTCGATCACAATACAACAGCTTCAAGTATAAATCACAAGCAGATCGAATTAAAATCTTGCCCATTCTTATAACAACTTATCTTAATAAAATAATCAAAATTAAGCAAACAGATTTATTGTAATTTGTTTCTAACGGAACAAGAACTCAACTGCACTAAATTTGTAAAATTGTTGAACGAAAGGTAGGTGTGTTTTAAGTTATTGCCGCATCTTTCGGCCGAAAGATGCGGCAATAGCTTAAAACACACCTACCTTTTAGTTATACTCTATCTCAGAAAGACTGATAGTAATAAATCATGTTGTCAGGCAGTTACCAGTGGCGTGCATATTTTAAACACGTTTAAATTGGTTTAGTGTATTTCTATATTACTATTTATCATTTTATTAAACGCACGCCTGTGACCATATTTATCATATAATTAAACACACCCCTGTGACCATATTTTTCCTCAAAATTTTAGGGTCAAATTTTTATGATCTATTGTGTTTAACCCTAGTTCGAATTCCCATATAAGATGTGCGACTGTGCGATGTGTTCATTTTATGGATATGTAAAAATTTTTGATATTGAGATTTTAATTCAAAGCACGTTTCAGGATTTTCATAAAACTATTATTTCTTAGTTACAACTTACAGGTGTGTGTGTGTGCGTGCGTGCGTGCGTGCGTGCGTGCGTGTGTGCGTGTGTGTGTGTGTGTATTTCTGTATGTGTTTTTGTGGGTATTGCTACTAGGGATGGGAAAGAAACATCGTTGTCTACTACCGATGTCAATGTTTAAACTTTGAAATTCAGCTATCACTAGAGGCGCTGGAATCTTAAAAATTTTATTTTTATTAATATTAGTACACAAAATATAAGCGCCATCTATTGTGATATAACAATACTAATAGTGTTAGTTCTTATTCTTCTTAGCAGTTAGCAGAATAAGAAAAAAATAAGAAGTAACTTCTATTTTTTGCAAACAATGCGAACGACTAACGACGCCAACTTTTGTTTCTTTTTGAGTCTTGTTGACAATTTCCCAGTTGTTATTCCTCCAATCCCTGGAATTACCGTATTGGGAAATATAATTATAATTTATTTATTAATAAAACTATTATTAGGATTATTATATTGTAATCAATTCATCGATGGGGAGCTTGCTTCGCTCGGCTTCTTCTAACAAAACCCTTACTAACCTAACCTAACCTAAAATAGTGTTTTGTCCTTAAACTAGAAGATGGGTAACTCGCTCCGCTCGGTTTTAGACTTTTACTAACTAAACCTAACCTAATTACCTTGTTTTTAGGCGCATAGTACTTTATTTTCCTCCATATTAGCCCAATTAAAACACGTATCATTGTGTATGAATTTATAAAAATTATTTGCGTGCAATTGCCCATAACCTGTCTTATTAAACCTTAAAAACAAAACATTTATTTCTTTTATTATATAAGTTATCTTATTATATTTCTTTATTTATATTCAAACACTATGTCACTTTATTTACCTTTTTTTAAACCATATAAAAAATTTTACGCGATTATTTCTTAGTCTGTCTACTTTTATTGACCACTGCTCTTTTGAATTTCCGAACCCCTCGGCATTCCTCTCAAATATTTACAAAATATTTTTTTTTCGATGAATTGATCATTCGATGAATTGATTTTCGATGAATTGATTTTCGATGAATTGATTTTCGATGAATTGATTTTCGATGAAGTGATTTTCGATGAATTGATTTTCGATGAATTGATTTTCGATGAATTGATTTTCGATGAATTGATTTTCGATGAACTTAAAGTGAATCGGATTGCTATAATAGAAAAATGTTAGAAAAAAATGTAATATGTACAGTCTATTCCAAACAATCAGGTGGAACTAACCGGAATTTTTATTTTTGCAAGTTGTCATTAGCTATTTTTTTATATATTGAAGTTGGCTTTTCCTGAACAAAATGATCAAAAGCTTCAATCAATCGGTAAAAGTGACTAGAACTGAAAATCTAGTTCCACGTAAACCAAAGGAACATACTTTGTTTTAACTTAAAAAAGTAAAAAAAATAAAAATTTGTTAGACAGTATGTTATTTTTATGTTAAATAATATAAAATTAACATTAAGATTACTATATTAGTATTATAATAAAATGCAATATTTCATTTTAGAAATGTAAAATGTAAAATAGAAATTAATTACTATTAAAAAAGAATATTTCTAATTAAAAATCTAATAAATGCTTTTTGTGTATTATATGTTACTTTTTTTCGTATTTTATCTTTACATTATTAAATAAAGCCTATATAATATAAATAAATAGATTTTTTTAATATTAATAAAACATCGATGTATCGGAAACATCGATGTTTTGCCTTCGATGTAAAACTCTAATTGCTACGCGATAACTCATAACATCAAATTAATAGCTCTCCAGTATATTCAGCATCAGTTATAGCAGGATGTAATAAAATTTGGTAAAATCATGCGCAGGTGGTATTTATTATATTTAAATTGTAAAATGATGTGCTGATTATAATATTACGTTTAACATGAAAAATCTGTTAACACGACAAATCGGTTAACATGACAAATCGGTTAACATGAAAAAATATTCTGGACGTGACAAAATGCTGTGTGATTTAATACATTAATTTTCTCTCAACGTGCAAAAGAACGCTTACCATGAAAAGATTTCGCATCTCGTAAGAAAAGAGACCTAATCAACTTACAAAACACCAGTTGTAAACATGTTTACGCTGCTCATTTCGAACAAAAGTCAAAATTTCCGTAACTATGATATTCTTCTGCCGGTTGGTATTTTGCTGTATATTTTTCCTTTAATAATAAGTTGAATTATACTCCATTTTCCTTTTCTTAATTGTGTATATAAGTTCTATTTCGGTACCTTCTTCTTTTGCACTAACTCCCTTGTTTAGCTCTACAATTCAGTATAAGCCATCGCTTTCCTCAGAATAGTCCTCCAAGCAAGCCTCTCCTGCGCTTTTTTCCTCCATTTGTGAATTTAGAGTATCTTTAGATCTTGTTCGCCATTATCACTCCATCGCAACGTTGATCTGCCTTACTTTCTTTTACCACTCACCCTTTTTTTTTGTTCAATCTTTGGAGATGTACCAACCAGCAAAGTCTGTTGGTTTTGTATCTGGATAATGAGGGTGTTTGTATGATTCATATGCATAGTTCGTGATTGAATCATCTTCTCCAAATTCTTTCTTCATTTTTACCTCCCAGAATTCGGTGTAAGATTTTCCTTTTTTTTTTTTCCCTTTATTAAAAATAGATAGATATCCTATTTTACATAGCTAAATATTCCAAAACAAAACACCAAAAATAATAGTTGTAATCCTAGTCCAATTATAAACATTAAATAACTTAAATCGAGTACACAATTTTCGAGTTTATTAGAATATACTCAGAAAAAATCCGGTTTCTCTTTCCCATGATCGACCCTTTATTAATCTAAAACGATGGAATTTTAATTTTTTAACATATGTTTCCATATCACAATTTTCCACTACATTATAGTGAACTGCTGCACACACATACCACAGAACTGCGTTCAGTTTTCGTTTGTCCTCTAATTCGAGCTGCATTAGTGAGTCCCAGGAACATTTGCTTTTCGGGATTTGGAGTTTATGAGCGATTAAATTTACTGTCCATTCCCAGATATCTTTGATGTTTTGTGAACAGTCGTTAATTCTGTGAGCCAATGTGTCTATTTTGCCGCAATTTTTACATGATTGATCTTGCTCAATATTATATTTAAATTTTTTTTCACCTGCTGGAATGATTTCATTTATTATCGCATACATCGTTGATTTCCAATCTGATGGTAAATGTTTTTTATGTAAATTTGTCCAAGTGTTATACCATTTTTTTTGGGGATATTTTAGCATAATTTTTGGCGATTCATAATTTTGATCCATAATTACTTAATACATTTTTTTTTGTAGTTATGGTTTTGCTGTCATCTAAAGAGTTACTGTCTACCAAATTTAAAATGTCTTTATAGAACCGTCTTATTGTAAGGTCACCTTTTATTTTTAATTTTAGATAATTTTCAATTATTTTTCTTTCTCTGCTATGTCATTTTTTATAATATTTCTGATTAGAAGAGATTTAGCTTTTGCGTGAATGCATGTTAAACCTAGACCTCCCATGTCAGATGTGAGGTATAATTGCTCTCTTTTAATTTTAAAAAGGATTCCGGACCACAGATAAAATCCTATATGTTTAATAAATTTTTAACTAATACAATTGGGTATGGGTAGTACCTGTGCTAAAAACCAAATTTTTGATAAAGCAAAAGTGTTAATAAACCATATTTCTTGAATTAAATTGTGGTTCCTTAAATTATTTGTATACAGTGTGTTACACATTTTACTTAAAACTGAGTTCCAGTTTTTTTCAACCATTAAGTTAAAAGATTGACCAATGAACATTTCTAGTATTTTCAGATTGTTTACCTTTGGTATTTCCGGAGGGATTTGCCACATTTGCGCGTTTGTAAGCGTGAAAAAGGCCGACTTATTATAGTTAATTTTTATATTTGACGCCTTCTGAAAAATTTGTAAAATCTTTTTTAGCAGCAATATGTCGCTGTTGTTGGATAAACCAACAACGATGTCGTCTGCGTAGGCCCAAATATTAAATTTTTTATTTTCTATTAAAAACCCCATATTTGTACGTTTAATTGCATTTATAAGAGGCTCAAGCGCTATTACAAACAGTAACATGGATAAGGGACATCCTTGCCGGACAGATTTTTTTATTTTTATATTTTCGGAGACATACCCATTGATCAGAAGAACAGATTCCGCTACCTTATAAATGTTTTTAATCAGATTTAAGATTTTTTCAGGCACTTCAATCTTTTTTAGAACTCGAAACAAGTACTCATGTGACACCAGGTCGAAGGCTTTTGCCATATCCAAACTTAGCATCGCGGCAGGTGTATCCGTGTTTTTTTCATAAGACAAGACTGCATTTCTTATCTCGGATAGGTTGTTAATTATATTTTGATTGGGTGAACACGCAGTTTGTTCACTAGAGCAAACAGAACTGATAACATTTCTTAATCTGTTCGCTAAGATTTTCATCAGGATCTTTAAATCTGTGTTTAACAAAGTAATGGGTCGAAAATCGTCAATCGATTCCGGTTTAGTTTTCTTTGGGATGGGAATGATTACGCCTTTAGCGAATTCCGAATTTAATATTATATTTCCGTCTAACAGCGTATTATATAATTTGCATAGTTCTTTTCCAGTAAGATCTACCGACTTTTTGTAAAACTCGTAACTAATTCCGTCGAGCCCAGGTGTTTTATTTGCGCTAATAGTAGAGAGTACATTTTTTATTTCGTCTAGTTTTATTGGCTCATCTAGCATTTGTTTTTCGACGGGAGCGAGGGTTTTACTAAAATTATTTAATATTAAATCAATAGAGATACTACAAACTTTTTCATTGTCAAACAGTTTATCGAAATATGATTTTGCTTGTTTAATTATATAATTATTCTCTGTAAAAACATTGTCCCCAATTTTTATTTTTTTAATAATTTTCGCATCCCCCTGTATTTTTTTCTTTTGCAACATGAAAAAGAGCGAGCATTTCTTCTGCCAAAAGCGACGTTTTGCACCTAATTTTTGCACCTTCTAATTGTTCGTTTTTAATACCTATTATGTAAAGTTTTATCTCTTTTATTTGTTCATAAACCAATTATTATTATTATTATTATTATTATAAACGTTTTCCCCGTTTTTTTGTTTGTCTACTAATTTATTTAGTATATCATTATAGAAGTTTAATGTACACCTTTTTTTAATCGCATTTTCAATAGCTAAACTTTTAAAGAAATATTTTACTTTCGGTTTAAAGTTTTGGTACCACCACTCATAGAAATCCTTTTTATATTTAGCGTACTTTTTCATGTTATTGTATACAACAAAAAAATCGCTTTCCTCTGACAAACCTTCGGTTAATGTCAAGTTATTCATTTTCCAATAACTTTTGCCTAGTAGTGGTGCCCAAGTATTGGCTTGTAAACGTGCGATTACCGCGTGATGATCGCTGCCCGCAAAAGGCTGAACCTTTATGTCGTGTAATAGACCAGCTACTTCATTTGATATATAGATACGGTCTATACGGTACGCCGAGTTTCCTCTTATAAATTTATATTCTACATAGTTTTTATATTTAACTTCCCATGCATCGTGCAAATTTAATTTTTTTGAGACCAATAGCAAATTTTTACAGAAGTTAAAAGAATTTTTTTGGTCTTTTTTATTCAAGACACAATTAAAATCACCTAAAAATATTATGGGAAGAGTCGGTCTAATATGCGGTGTTAACGCGTTTGAAAATAACTGGTCTCTTGCTTGTTTAGAATTTGATCCGGACGATGCATACACGTTTATGTATCTAATATTGTCAAATGTAAAAGAAATAAAATGACCTTCGGGGTCATGTAAGATATCTTTTAAATCTAGGACCGCTCGGTAAATGACAGCAGTACCCAACATTTTATTGCCAGTATTTGAAATAAAATTGTACGCAAAGGGAACATCGAAATTATGCGCATTAATTTCTTGTAAGAAAAGTATGTCTACGTCAAAATATTTTATGAAATCTTTTAACAGTGCTGTAGTCGTGTTATTTCTTATTCCATTAATATTAAGGGTGGATACAGTTCTGAGCAACATAGTGATATTTTAAATAAACAAATAACAAAGCCAAAGTAATGTATACAAAAATGAGAAAAATTTTATGTAAAATATTTAATATTTACTTAATCAATATGTTTCATCTGAGCTATCTCCATGATACGAGATTGGACTCTCTACACTTATCTCCGTTTGTGAGTCTTCTTTGTCGAGCGTTACGTAATAATTTTGTCCGGTATCTTCTTCCATTAGTAACACTTTATGTCTTTTTTCCGATTCTTCTTGCGAGTCAGATGAAATTATGTCTTATTTCCTTTTTCCTTCTCCTTTTTTTTTCTTTTCTATTGCCTTGTCGGGGACGTTCATATTTTTTTCCTTCATTATAGTTTCCTTGTCATTTTTTCTGCTTTCCTTGTTTTCCACATTGTTTCTGCTTTCCTTGTTTTTTTCCACATTTTCTGAACAAACTTGTATTGTCACTTCTTCTACATTTGTATTATTTTCTTTCTTCTGGTCTATATTTATTCCCTTTGTGTTCTTATTTAATTCCTTTTCTTCACGGTCTATTTCTTCTGACCATACAACATCATTATGTATCGCGGAACTTTGAGTGGTCTTCGTAGCTTTTACCTTTTCTGCATAATTTGTGGAAAGGTTTTTCATACGATTATTTATCGTCTTTTCGCATGCATCCAGTAGATGTTCTGTGCTACTACAAAATTTGCATGTTTTCGGTTGACCTGGGTATGTAACCCAAGTTTTTCTATTAAAAATCGTTACATATGATGGAATATGTCTTTTAAGGTTGATTTGTACCACGCGTACTCCATTTGCACATGGATAAGGAAGATTGTTGCCCCACAATTCATTTTTTATCCCTGTAATTGAACCGTATGGTTCTAATTCCTTTAAAATTTCAGTATTCGGCATGTGGATCGGGATATGATGCACACGAACAATTGTAATCGCATCTTCATTTGTCAAAATGACAGGATATATTTGGCCATCATGACATTTATACTTAATTGTGTCTCCGTGTTTTTCTATAGTAGATTCTACTAGCAGCACATTTGCTAGTTTAATATACGTTTTTGGTCCAACTATTTCGATAGCCTGTACCTCTTCTCTTTTAAACTTCAGTTCATCTTTTATTACTAAGTGAATATCTAAGGACGACATCTTTACCTTAACTTCATTGAAATTTAGGCTCAACGTGTTTGTTCTTCTATACATATTCATATTATCTGGGTCTTAGAGAAAAAACTCACTTTTATTTTGTTTCTCGGAAACAATTGCAGTACCGCAGTACAGTACTCGCACAGGTTTTAACCAAAGTTAAACACAATCAGACTGTCCGTCGATGTTTCTCTCGCCTTGGTCATAGCGATACTGTCCTCTCGCACGGGTAAAAAATCAATTTCATCTGTCTATAATAAGTTTAAACATTTTTTAGTAATCAACATTTTTGATTTAGGATAGTTTTATCAGGACATCTAAAGTAACATATAGTGAGTCATTAATTTCTAATTATTTATAAAATATCTTTCGAATACTGGAATAAAATTAAACTTTAAATAATACTTTGGAAAACACTAAATATAATGTTACACACTAGATACTAAATGTGGTCATAGTTGACATGAAACTATTCTATGTACATACAATATCATTATGTCGTGCTGTGCAATGTAATGAATAGAAACACATGTCCACATGGACTATGAATCATAGGTTAGGGAGGTTAGTTGGGACCAGGCTCCCCAATGTATATCAAGCCCCAACCTTACCCCATTTTATCATGTCCATTAGTAGTACACAAAACTTATATATTAGCAATATATATTTGGGAAAAGTACGATATTAGAAATTAACATGACGTTTTATAGAGCTCCAAGACGGTGCTCTTAAAATAGGAATGGCAAAAAAAAAATATATATCGAACCGCGTAAAAATTTTAGCAAGTGTAGAAAACTTTGAAAAATGTTAAAAACGTCCATAAGGCTTAACCAGTTGGAGTTTTCTATCGTAATGTTCTAATTTAATGCTAGACCATGTAGTGTTTGCTTCATCCAATAAACTTCAAATAATACTATTAAAGACGAATTTCATTGTGATTTCAAATCTTTATTAAACTACTTAAATATTGGACTTATACACTAATTAATAGACAACAATAATACTTAAACGATAAATACAATTAGTCACTGCATTTATACCACTGTTAATCCACAGTTAACTGTCCCAAGTAAATAACCATGCAGTTCAGACTAGTCCAGATGTTCGATTAGCTAAATCGCATTTTATTTTAATCACTTGTCTAACTCTACGATGATGTTGGGTGCATGTAGAAGACTTATTGACGACTTTAATTCCCCCGCTGAGCAGACTCAACCGCTTGAATAACTGCTGTTAAAGACTCGCTGAGCTTCACTGTCTCAATATTACTGACCCTCCGGTTGAAGGCCGCGCGCCTTTTGAGCGGACCCTAAAACCTTCCATAGATTTCTAGAACCTTCGGACAACTCAATGTTCTAGGTTTGCTGTCCACTTCAAGACTGCTGTATTTTCTGGCAGGGTCGTATTTATAACAACAGTACACGGGCCGACAAAAAAAAAAGGGATAATCTTACCATTGTACTTAAACGACTGATAAAAAATTATTTAACCGTTTTAATAGGAAACTACAAGTATAGAGAGGAAATATAATGTTAATATAATAAATCTGCGAAAACAAACATTTTTGAAGTGAAAACTTCTTTGGGCGCACCAGAAAATTTTTGCTGCGAATAAATGAGGCTGATCCGTCAGGTCCCGAAGTGAAACGCTTATTCGGTTTCCCCGAGTTTAGCCGAGCGAGAAAGAAACAGACGCTCTCATTCGAGTAAACTCGAGGGAGCCGAGTTTAGCCGAGCGAGGCAGAGTCATACAATTCAAAAATCTCTGACTGGTTCGGGATTACATTCTAATATAGTGATTTTAACTGCAATTTTTTAACATAAATTCCGAAAATTCTAGCTACGATTTTTTTCATGTAGTGTGGCCCAGCATTACGCACATAGAATAGCTCCTGCCGTTTATTCCAGACACTGAAAAGACAATTTTTTATAATTAATTATAATAAATAATAATTATAATTATATCACAATATATATATATTATACAGCATTATTATATATAAATATAAATATATATAATATTATTATGTATATTATAATTCTGTTACTGATTGTTGATTATCATTAATTGTTTTTCTGTTTCTGTAAAATAAACGTTTTTGAATTACAAGTTTTTTTAAATTCTTTTTTTAAGTAGCGATGATATATATAAATATTTGAATATTGTCTTTCTTAGATTAAAAAATTAAAGATGAATCAAAATAGCCAATTCAAGGATGAATTGAATCGGAAAAGGGAATTAGCTAATAATGGATTATAATTGTTACAATTTACATCTCACCTAATCAAAGTGTACATAAAAATCATCGAATTAATTCATGAAAATTTGCTCATTTTTACAACAGCTGGATCTACTCTGCTCAAACGGAACTTACATCATTTACCTATGATTTTGAGTGGTGATTTTAATGTGGATTTTGCAAATAAAGAATCAAAGCTTTTATTGAGTTTTTAAAAACCACAACGGAGAGTACAACAAAATATTTTATTTTATTTTATTTAATAACCCATTGGACTGCCAACAGGTGCAAGCACCCAATAACAGGCAGCCACTTTAGCATACAAATGACAATGGTACAAAATAATACAATTATAAAATTTAAAACAGAAAAATATGTATAACAACAACAAAAAAAAAATATATATATATATATATATATATATATATATATATATATATATATATATATATATATATACAAAGAGGAACATAGGAGCTAGAAATTTAAGGGAATATTTATTATAGTCTAGAAAAAATATCTTTATGCAGTGTTTTTAGTTTTATAATACTGTTTTAAGATAGTTGAAAATCTCCGTAAAGATAAATTATGGATATCTAAGTCGATATCACAACTGACAGTATTAAATAATTTTGTCATGCGACTCACTGGCGAGTTTAATAGGTAGTTAATACTAGCAAAATTTTGCTTAAATGTACAAATACTACGTATGTTATAAGAAGGAACACAAAAATTTAATTGTCCTAACAAATTTGTATCATCATAGCTCCCATGTACTATTCTGTATATTTGTTTAAGGTCAACCATGTCTCTACGTTCTTTAAGACTTATCATGCTAAAATAACATAACTTATCCTGGTAAGATGGGCAGTCGTTACAGCCAAGTCTGTAGGACATGTGTTTTACAAAGCGCTTCTGGACTAATTCCACTCTGTTGATATGAACAGCGTAATATGGGTTCCATATAGTGCTACAGTATTCTAGGTGTGATCTGACATATGAAAAAAATAAAGTTTTGTATGTGAAGGAGCTGGAGAAATTTTTGCACGTTCTCATAATAAATCCAAGCATCCTGTTAGATGTCTTATAATATATTCAATATGTTTATTGAAGGAGAGTTTTTCGTCAAACATTATACCTAAGTCCTTAATATGAGAGACAGAAGACAATGCCTGACCCCCAATGTTGTACTGGAAGTCTATTTTACGTTTATTTCTGTAAAAGGAAATGATAAAGCATTTATTTATGTTTAAAAATAATTTGTTAGCGACACACCAATTACTTAGGCGATCAAGCATAGTCTGCAAATATTGACAATCATTGACACAATCTATTTGGTAACAAAGTTTCAAATCATCAGCATACAGTAAATGAGTACAATTTAATGTTTCAGTAATATCATTTATAAATATCAAAAACAGAGTGGGACCAATGTGAGAACCCTGAGGGACTCCAGAAAAAACCTGTATTTTAAATAATTTGCATCCACCTATAGCCACGTACTGTATTCTGTCAAAAAGGTAGCTAGCTACCTAATTAAAGATTTGATCGGTAATACAAAAGCTTTTTATTTTTTGTAATAGTAGTACATGGTCGACCTTATCAAATGCCTTAGAAAAATCTGTATAAATGACATCTAATTGAGAATGCTTTTCTAATACGGTGTTCACGAATTCAGTATATCTCAATAAGTTAGTACAAGTTGATCTTTTAGGAAAGAATCCATGCTGGTTAGGTGAAATAGCTGGAGTTATATGATTGATAATAGCTTTATTCACAAATGACTCGAAAATTTTGCCAAAAATCGATAATTTTGAAATTGGTCTATAATAAGTGACATCGCATTTGTTACACACTTTTATAAATAGGTGAAACATAGGCCTCTTTCCATATATTAGGAAATATACCACTATCTAAAGATTTATTATAGATTAACTTTAAAGGGTATGAAATGGTGTAACAGCAATTTTTGATGAAATGTGCATCAATACCATCCGAGCCACGTGACTTACTGACATCTAGTTTTAGTAATTGCGGTTTCAATTGCACTTTGACTATATTGTATTCGTGTTAAATTTGAGGTGATATTACAATTATGCTTGAGCTCAAAATCGGAATTCGTGACATTAGAAGTAGTATTATTATTATTATTGTTATTATGGGGTTTGTCAGGTCTTGACAAGCGTCCACCAATCTCAAACTTCAGCAACCTTTTGAGCCGCGTCATACTAGAGACTAGTGGAGCTAAATACACACGACTGCATCCCAAACCCTGGCGATCTGCAGCCGCGGAAATTACGCTAGATCCAGTGCCCGCACAATGCGGAGTGAACCCGAGCAGCACTGCTTTCTGCATCCTGCAGATCAAAGAGTTGGCAGAAGATCTACAGACGGGAATGGACTCGATTTCCCTTCGATAGGAGGCTTTCATGCCACCCAAAACACCAACTATCAGGACTACAAGCTTAACTTTATACCCGGGATACAGCTTTCTAAACTCGGACAAGAGGTCCATATACTTGGACCTCTTTCTCCTCCTTGAGAGAGATATTCTTCTCAGCTGGACTTGAGAATTCGATCACAAAACATCTGTTTGGTCTCGGTATCCAGGAGGGTTATGTCCGGCTTAGTGGCTGTCAGTAACCTCGAGGTGGGGAAGGTGTAATTCTAATAAATGCGGCACTTGTAATTTTCCACCACCGATTCTATGTCAGAAGGGACGTACGGTATAACCGGTATTTGGTCAATACCATAGGCATGTCTAAGATGATTAGTAAAGCACGCGGAGAGCAGCATTATGTCGAGACACGTAGCTCGACGCTGCAAGAGATGGACAAGCAGACAGAATGTGCATTATCGTTTCAGAATGGTGGTGGCACAACCTACAGAGTGTGGACTCCGCTATTTGGAATATGCGGGCCCTGTATGCCAAAGTATTTATAACACCATCCTGACACGCAAACACAAAACCTTCTGTTTCCGATCTCAAACCAGCAGACTTAAGAAACGAGAACGTGAGTTCGGTGGACAACTCTAGACTTTTAATATGTTTGAAGAACACAGAGTGCATACTTTTTACTCATGTGTTCTTTTGTCAACATGTCTGTCTCGCCTCGTTTCACCGAACCGGTAACTCTGTTGTATTCCTCCGAGAGAGTTGTACTCCAGCATTTTCCCTGACGGGACTCAAGTCTGCCAGGTTAAATCTCGTTGCTGCTCTTCGCGCTGCCTGGTAAAGAAACGCCCCTTTGCCACTAAATTCGTGCTCACTAACGAATTTTTAATAGTGGGTCCTGACTTTTGAGGATACTGTTAGCTGTACCAGGACGAGTCGATCGTGCAAACACTCCAGATTCAGTAATCCCCGACCCCCCATTTTGACGATGGAGGTAAATGCGCTGCACAGAAAGATTTTCGGGTGAAGACTTCGGTTGATGTTTATGATCTTTCTGGTTCTTCTGCCGAGATCCTTAAGATCATCAACATTCCATTTCATTACACCAAAAGTGTATGAAATTTAAATGGGACAGCAAGCATGTTTGTGGCAGCGATCTTGTTCTTGCCAGACAGACAGAATTTCCATATCTGCCTAAGTCGTGCCATATACTTGCTGCGAAGGGCCTGCTTAATAAGAGTGACATCTTGGACACCTCTCTCACTGATGCCTAAAAATGTGTCAGACCCTTTCGGCATTAAGATGTTTTATAATGCTCCCATCAACCAACTGAACGTTTTCACCGTTGTCTAAACCTTTTCCTCTGTGTATATGCAAAACTGCGCATTTGTTCAACCCGAATTGCATACTTATCGCGGCAGTGTACTCAGCAACAGTATTTAAGGTGGTCTGCAGATTCCTCTCGTTCGAGGCGTAGAGCTTCAAATCATCCATGTAAAAGAGATGGGTAATTTTGTGCTTACGCTTCGACGGGGGACCCGCCATGTAGCCACTGCCGCGCCTTAGCTCGATCGATAGAGGAAGAAGTGAGATGCAAAATAGTAGCGGGCTTAGGGAATCTCCCTGGAAAACGCCACGCTTGAAATGTATCCACTCTGTCGACACTGCGGTGATCCACTTGGGACAACAATTGTGTCTTCCAGAGGGACAATAAGTTGCCCAATGCATCTCTCTATCTCCGCGTGGACTCGTAACATGCGCAATAATGTTAAAATGAGAGCATGTGACTTAGTGTCATATGCTTTTGCGTAGTCCACCCAAGCCATTGACAGGTTGCGTTTGAAATCGCCGCGTCATGACAGACTGACCGGTCGATAATAAGATTTTCTTTGCAACCTGCTTGGCCCCTCTTTCGATCCCCTCTGTTCGTAGATGTCTGACCAAACAGAGGCGATGGAGCTCAGTACCCGCTCGTTTAATACGCTGGTAAAGATCTTATACAGCGTATTGAGACAAGTAATAGGTCTGTAGTTCTTCGGGTTGGTTAAATCACCTTTTTTGGGATTAATACTGTACGCCCCACTGCTAACCAAGATGGTATTGGTATATTCCCACGGATAAAAGAAGTAAAGTTTCGTGCAAGATGGCCGTGTGCACTGGAAAATGACTTCCACTAAAAAGCAACGATACCGTCAACTCCTGGTGCAGCAAAATTGCGCGCTTTTGATCTAGCACGTGTTACTTCTTTCGGGGTAACAGGGGGGGCATGCCTGAGGATCTGTAAGATGTTTTGTACAGAATTCCTCAAACCTCTCTAAAACTGGAGTGTTTTGCACGATCGTCTCGTGTTCATAAAGCTTCCTCCAGAATATCTCTGTCCTGTCGACTGATAACAACGGTTCAGAAACCTCAGGTTTGGCCATGAAAAGGCGTGACGGGCTCGTGAGGAACATAGTATTTTCCTCCATTGGTCCTAACCCGGTTGACCAGTTTCTTTCTTGCCAGTGCTAGAGCTCTCAATTTGTCCACCGCTTTCTGCTTTAGCAGAGAGAGAGTGGACAAATTCAGTGTGTGATGCTTTATGCGCAATTGATGTAATATGCGCTTAGTATTCACACTTAGCGGCTTAATACTTCGTAAAGCATCAATAGCACACTGAATATGAGAAGCTTCTTGGCATGAATGTGTCATTTTCTTCTCTAATTGCTGTATACGCAGTTTGCCATTAAAAGCCTTAGAGGCCAAAGCCCGCTTTGGCGTCAGCACAGCTGCTGCAGCGTATACAGCACAGTCGATATCCCAGACACTACTCCGAGGGGAAATTTGCTTGTCAATAAGCTCATTAAGTCGCGTGAGGTTATCAGCACGAACTTTGAACTTTGAAGTTTTTTTTCCGGTGAAGGGGATGTTCTTCCTGCATAAACTGGGGAAGACCCAGTGGCTCTGCCCACCTCCCGTTTGTGGGCTTGCAGGTGTCGA
Organism: Liopterus haemorrhoidalis; assembly: GCA_963971575.1. Lineage (NCBI taxonomy): Eukaryota > Metazoa > Arthropoda > Insecta > Coleoptera > Dytiscidae > Liopterus > Liopterus haemorrhoidalis. The sequence goes on along the minus strand of OZ020614.1, from coordinate 32,531,746 downwards.
TGGCTGTACCGGTATTTGGGACAACCTTCTCGACTCTCTTCGTCTCGATCGCCTCATCCTGCGTCGCAGGCGTGCTACTTGGTCGCGCAGATTTTGTTGCGTCATGAAGTCCAGCTCAGGATGATTTTCATACCATTGTGAGTGGACTCTGACCATGTAGCCCCTGCGATGGGGTGACGCTGCCTCGTAAACCTGAAGCAGGTCTTCCTGCTCCTCGGGTGTCCACCTGTGGCGGGCCCGGCTAGCGGGATTGTAGCTTCGCCCAACTGTTTGTGGGTCCCCATCCGAGAAGGACCCGTTGTGGGAAGCTCTATGGTTTCTTATATTTTCCTGAACCATTTGTACGTTTCATGGGAAGGTTGGCCCCATGAAACGGTGGCAGGATTCATCGACCAGATGATAGGGTCGACGTTACCCCCAATTGGTTCCTGCTGTGGTAACAGTGTGGTAGCGATTCGGGGGGAAAGGGCGCTAAGCCTTTTCGGTCAAAAGACCGCCGTACCCCGATTATTATTATTATTATTCAGGATACGTGGGATCATCAGGCCCAAAAGCTCGATATGGTCAGATGTTGCGACCATTGCAAACT